>VZTH01007927.1:140496-223755 GCA_013397815.1 Aleadryas rufinucha | reverse complement strand
CCTCATGAGGGGAAGAGGAAGGACAGACATTGATCTTTTCACTCTCATGGCCAGTGAAAGGACTTTAGGAAACAGCATGAAGCTGAGTCATGGGAGGTTTAGGTTGGATAGCAGGAAGAAGTTTTTCATCCAGAGGCTGGTTGGGCACTGGAACAGGCTCCCCAGGGAAGTGGTCACAGCACCAGCCTTACAGAGCTCAAGAAGCATTTGAACAATGCTCTCAGACACATGGTGGGTTTCTTGGGGTGCCCTATGCCGGGCCCCAAGTTGGACTCAATGATCCTTGTGGGTCCCTTCCAACTCAGCATATTCTATGAGCCTATGAACTATCACAATAACATAAAAAACTCCAAACAACCCACAATCCTGAACCTGTCCAAAGCAAACTAAAAAACCCGCAGCTTATCTCCTTTGTTCAAAGAACTGGATTCCAAGTGGATGGTGTGTTTATTAATTAAAATATGCAGCCTACTTTTTCTGAATGCAGGCCATCATCTGCATGTCCTACCACAGTGCCAGTGATGAAACTTTGAAGAGAGCATGGGGCCAAGAAAAAAAAATTTTGTGTACTGCTTTGCAAATACTGTAGCTACTTTCAGGCTGCAGAGAACTTCAGTTCAGCTAGAACATGCTAATATAAGCTTAGAAGAAAAGAGAAGTCAAATAAAAGAATGAAATAAATTCTGCTATCACATTCAGGGGTAATATCACACTGTTTTACTAGTCTGTGTAGAGAAAACTGTAGAAACTGGAAAGGGCTTCTTTTCCAAAAAAACTAGTAAAAAGTCAATTCCCATTAGTACTTGCCTGTGTTTGAATTTAGGTAACTTAAACAGGTTTTTTGTGTTTTAGTCTATTGCTTTAATCTGTCCTTTTAGGAAAAAGCAGGATTCTGTGAGTAAACATGCTTGTTTTAAAGATAAATACTGGCTCATATTTTCTTCTGGAAATAGTGGAATCCATCAACATAAGAAGTGCCAAAATGACTAATTTCAGTTGTTAGCTGCCAGTGATTAGCTAAAAGTTGTTCTTAGTGCCATGTTATTTTTGCTCCATCTCCAGTGTGTAGGTCCTGTTACGATACAAAGCAGACTGATATCACTGTAGCCTGCTTTGATACCTGACTGAATTAAGTTATATAAATAGTAATTTGACCTCACATTTATGCAGTGTTTTCTGATTTCATACTCTTACATCATCAACTACATCAATAGTGTTAGCATTGAGACAAGGTTGTTTAAAGAAAAAAGGTTTTACTTCTAGCTTCTTGATGGAGAGATGGGTATATTTATAATAGATAAAATTATTCTGAAGGTTCCACAGAAAATAAATGTTTAGTTTTACAGTTGGTAAAAGAAAAAAGTATTTTTAATGATGGGTACCATTTACAAATTAAGAAAATAGCTGATTATTGATGAATCATTTTCAGTACTGATTACAGAATCTTTCAGAATTACAGGACGGTCTGACTTGTAAGGGGCTTTTAAAATCATGTCGTTTCAAGCCCCCTGCCAGGGGCAGGCATGTTGTCCACTAAACCAGATTGATCAAAGAACCATCCAAACTGACCTTGAACTTTTCCAGGGANCATGTCGTTTCAAGCCCCCTGCCAGGGGCAGGCATGTTGTCCACTAAACCAGATTGATCAAAGAACCATCCAAACTGACCTTGAACTTTTCCAGAGACAGGGCATCCACAACATCTCTGGACAACCAGTGTCTCAACACCCTCACTGGAAAGAATTTCTCCTTATGTCCATTATAAATCTACCATCTTTGAGTTTAAAAATGTCAACCCTTGTCCTGTCACTACAGGCATTGCTAAACGTTCTCTTAGTTTTTCCAATTAGTCCCCTTTAAGTATTAAAATGTCACAGTAAGGTCTCCCTGAAGCCTCCTCTCCAGGCTGAACAAAACCAATTCTCTCAGTCTTTCCTCATGGGAGAAGTGCTCCACCCCTCTGATCATCTTGGTGCCCTTCCTCTGGACTCTCTCCAACAGGTCCATGTCATTCCTGTGCTGGGACCCCAGAGCTGGATGCAGCACTGCAGGTGGGGTCTCACCAGAGCAGAGCAGAGGGGCAGAATCCCCTCCCTCACCTGCTGCCCACAGAGCTTTGGATGCAGCCCAGGACATGTTTGGCTTTGTGGGCTGCAAGGGCACATGGCTGGATCATGTCCAGCCTCTCATCCACCAGCACTCCAAAGTTCTTCTGCACTCAATTCCTTCGTCCCCCCAGACTGTCTTGATAGTGGGGATTGCTCCAGCCCACATCCATGACTTGGCACTTGGTCTTGTAGAGCTTCATAAGGTTCACATGAAGCAGCAGGCCAATAGTTTACTGCAGTAACTGGAATCGGTATTCGTGATTTTTTGCCTGAAAATGTTGGAAAACTATGTCAAATACAATTTATGGAGGGAATAACCACTTGTGGTGTCACCACAGTCAGTTTTACATTGAATTTGTTTCCTATTTGTAGCCTGATACTAAGCAATTCAGAGCTCTGTTTTGGTAATAAAAGAGATTGAGGGTGGTACAAAAAAATATTTTTTCACCATTAGAGTGCAGGAAGCATGACAGGGTGAATTTCTGTAGATACTGGATCTCCTGGTCAGACAAGCCAAAGGAAATTTTCTTTCAGAGAAGTGGGGGTCCCAGGGAATAGCATTAGTCAGTTATTTTCATACCATTTCTTTTTTTTGACAACACTAATATCAAAAATCAAATACAGCCAATCAAAAATCTGTATTGTTACACTTAGATGTTGTCAAAACGTGAATATATCATCTGTTCACAAAAAAAAAAGATAAAAGTTTCTCTGTCATAGTGGGAAGCTTCTTCAGCTGTTTGACTTCTTTTCCCCTAGATAAACAGATTGATAACCAGACATGGATTTTTAAAATTATTACTTAACAAATCAGGAAAATGAAATGGATTCTAGAGAGATGGATTCCTGAAAGTCTTTTGAAAGACTCTTTGGGGTAGGGGGAGTGTTTTTCAGAGATATTGTTAGAGTGCAGTTTTGCAAGCCCTTACATGCATGTTTGGCTTAAAACATTTTAGTAAATACAATTAAGTGGGTAGGACTACTTACAGGCCCAGAATTAGACATAAGGTTGTTTCAGTCCACAGGGCCGTGGATTGGGTGGTTGTTGCCAGGACTGTGTAATTTTTCCTTCTCATCTCTTTGATACGTAAGATACTTGTTGTACCCACTTCGTTCTAATCTTTCTTCTCATCTTAGAGCAACATGGAGCCATTTCAGTGGAGGCTAACAAACTAAGTCTATTTCCTAATAAAAATATGCTCTGTTTAAGTGGATTCCTGACGGATATCTAAGAGCTAATGTTTGAATGTGTGTTCTGTTAGCGTGTAGTTCTGTGAGCTTAGCCATTACTGCTTTGAAGCCAAACAGTTTTACTTGATGTGAAATTTAGTAATGCATTCAGTTATTCAGTAATACATTCAACTTATTTCTGTGGAATTCCGCCCCTTCTTTCTCAAGTATTTCATTGTGGTTTTGGAGTGAGTTTTGTATGCTTTATGGAGGAATAATTGGAGGAAGAGCAAAGGGCAGATGTCCCGGGTCCAGTGATGATTTTATTTTATTTTTCTCAGACTCCAGATGGTTTTTTTCTGCTACTAGAATATCCAGGTGGAACTTGGAGCGTAACTGGAATATTTGCAACTGCACCACTGTGATGAAAAACACAGAATTAAAATTACTGATTTATCACCACATCTTTAAATATGAACAGATTGATAGAACCTTTTTATTATTTTCCTAAAAGACAATGTCTGAAAAAGATGGAATGTTTTCCATAGTGCTGTCAGCTTTTCTTTGAGATATTGGTCAGAGTCTACAATGTTTCTTGTTGCATGCATATACATATATATATATAGTTATGTGTACTTGGAAGACAGTATTTCTTTACATTACTGAAAGTGAGTTTTGGCCAGGGATTTGTTTCATGTGCCTTACTTGAGTAGTTACAAAAATGTGTTACTCTTAAATTCTGCTGTGACTGTCTAAGTGTATATTTTCTGAGTTTTCAACCTTTTTGACAAACATGAATATGTTACACTGGAAATAAAAATAAGTATTTTTCAATATTTTTAGTAAGGAAATACATATGCTATCTGTCTTTTCTTTCCCGTGTTTCAGTAAGTTTAATCAATTGATATTGGGGGACAGATGTTTTCTCATGTTCATCTTATTTTGCCAGGCATTTAGTGAAATTTACTTTGATTTTATGCACACTTTGCTCATCTTGGTACAAGCTGCGCTACCTTTACTAGGCTAGTCTTTGAAAAGCAGTTTTGACCCAAACTGTCAAAAAATAACCAGCTATCATACTTTTCTCTCCTTTTTCTCCAAGTGCAGACAGGTCATCATAAAAAGAATAAATATATTTCAAAATTTTGGGATAAATTGTAGTATTTCCTAACCACTAATTTCATAAGTGATTGTGCTAACTGCTCTTTACTGTTTGTAGGAGAAACTTTCTGCAACAACCTTCAAATGCTGTTGAAAGAACACACTTCAGTGTTACGAAATGCATTTAAAAAATGAGTTTGATATAAATGAGGAAAACTGCAGTTTGTCTCAGACCTGCAGCACTGGCTGCCCCCAGAGCTGCAAGCTCTCTTTGTGTTTAGAGTTTGGGGAATTACATTTGCTTTTCCCTGAGTTGTTATGCCAGCTTCCTCAGCTGTGGTATTTGGAGACAAATCCTGTAGGAAAAATGTAGCATCTGACTAGGAAAGGCAGCTTGTGCTGGAAAATATAGTGAGCTTTTCTGTGGTCCTTAATTCTGTGGAATTTCATGGCCTAATTTTGGACCAGTCTCTCAAAATCTTAGGCTTCTAAACAGAGATGATAAAACTTACCGGTGTTTTGCAAAGCTTCTTTGCTCAAGAGGAACATAATTATACACCACAGTCTTCAGGTGAGAGGTTTCACTGGTGTGGTGACACTGTAAGGGCCAGTTGATGAACTCTGTGTTCCTCAAGGAATGCTGAGATCAATTTGCAAAGTCTGAATCTACTCCAGGAGGCAAAGGCAAATGTTTTGAGACAGCTGGTCTGGCTGTGGAGTAACACTGCAGTATTTGGTAGATCAGGACTAGGCTCCAGAAATCTTCATGTCCATAAAAGTGTATGGCAGCACTCCAGCAAGATTCAAGATAAGTGAATAAGTGAGGCTTATCTGCAGTATGGGATAGGAAGTTGAGGAGGAAAAATGTTGTTCAGATTTTTGCAGAGTTTGGTTGTGTTTTTTTTTGGGTTTTTTTTAAGGGTAGGGAGGGAAGAGATTTTCAATTTGACAGTATGGATACATGAAACTCGGGATAAACATTCTTCCAAACTACTTGGTATAAATCCAAACAACACTTTTATGAGCGAGGTCATGACCATTGCCTTAAATAGAATGAGAAAGGAAAATTACTTGAAGAGGTGAAGTGATGTTACTGTTTGTCTGTAGAGGACAACAGTTTGTATTAATCTTTTCCCAAAATACATCCTTACTGATATATCTCTATGTTTGCAGCTGAAGGGGACTCTTGTGCAGTATGTCAGTATGATTTTCTAAAAAATGATCTTCTACTTTTTCACTCTCTCTAAATTTATGGCTGTTTCCTAAGCAAAAGAAGGTACTATTTGGGTGTGTAAAGAGTTTTTTATATAATTATATAAATATTCACTGTTTTGACATTTTGACTTTTTTTTTTTGTTTGGCAGGAAGTGAAAAATGAACTTACTGGATTACTCTAAAATACGAAGGGAGTGTTTTGTTCTTGAGACATCTATCTGTCCATTTGGATGTGCACCATAACTTAGTGAAAAAGAAAATGTTTTCTGTGGATGAACTAATTGCTATTGATAGTTTGCTTAGCATATTTTTCTTACAGAATTATGAAAGTATTTTCTATTCTTAAAGTAGACTGAGTAGTATGCCAAGAAATAGTCAGTTCTAAAGATCCGATACAGCTTCTTTTCAAATGAAGATGTGTTGGTAGAATAAAAGAAACAAGTTCTTTACAGGTTTTTGTTGTTTTGTTGGTGGTTTCCCCCCTCTCTGTTTTTCAGGTTTGAATGAAATGTTTCTTCAGGAGTAATTCCCCATACATGGGACTGGTCTGCCTTGTTTGCTATATACTTTCTGCTGCCTTTTCACTGATTTTACTTGACTGACCCTGCAGTGAGTAGGTTTAAGGCGCTAAATGGCCAAAAATGAAAACAGCAGAAGACCTGTCCAGTTTAGCTCCCTAAACTGCCTTGCTCAGGGTGAGAAAGACATCACTGCTGAGGTAAAGGAGGGGTGGGGATTTTTTGTTTAGGGGATAGGGAGACTGGTTTAGACTGTCCTGGAACTTTGTCTTCAGACCTTGAACAGATCACTTCTGTATGCAAATATATGCTGCTTGACTGGTTAATCTGCAGCTCTGAAAATTACTGTGGGTTGCTGTAATTTATTTACTCATTATTAGGTGCCTGCAACACACGCAGCTTTGGAAGCAAATGTTTACGTTAACCTGCTTTCGAAGTTTGTTTTCAGAAGAGTTGGGTGGAGTAAGTTCTTGAGACATCCATCCTGACTGCTATGGATATCACCAATAGCATAGGCTTGAGCTTCCAATTTCTCTGTGGTTTTTATTCAACTGCTTCTTAATAAGGTCAACAATGTAATGGCTGTCTTTTGCAGTCTGGGGCAGATGAAAAGAAACAAGCTTTGAAAGGTTCTTTTACACTTGTCCTTGATACAGCATGTATATTAGAATGCCATATAATGATATTTATTTTACATTAAAATTAACAGTATTGGTCACTCTTAATGAAAAGGACAAGCAATTCAGTAATTCCATCTCGGAACCCCTCCCAAAGAGCTATTTTTGATCACTTTTCTTCGGTGAATTGAAACAGCAGTTACCAACATGTTGTACAATTTCAACATTTCAGCACTTGTTATTTGTGGAAGTCCTTCAGGCTTTGTTAGCAAATGTAGCAAAATATGTAGCAAATAACTACTTTATCATGTATTCCAAGGGTCATTCCCTACCACTAGGCTTTTTCTCATTTTACCTTTTAAGACAATCCTGTTTAAATGATTTTAATCGACTATAATATGTTTAGGCACAAGTTTCGGACTTATTAACTTTATTTTTTAAAGCTGTCATTATAAAATACTTTATACATTCTATATAGTTTTAATGTTTGCAATACCTGTGACAATTTTGTTTTGTGTAAGCCAGATATTTTGAGATGTTGAGACATGGAGGTAGGCGATGTAGGAGGCATAGAGTGCATAGAGTTTATTTATAAATCTAGTAGGTGCATTATTGCTAATGTCATGGAAGGAATGTATTAATGCTCTCATTTACATAACCTTTTTAATGAAGGGCTTAATTGTCTGAAAGTTGTTATCTTGTTAAAGAGATGAAATGACATCTCAGAGCTAAAACTAAAAGATTGGACAGATTTCTGTTAAACTATAAACTGTATTCCAAGAAATTACATAGAATAAATACTATGAATGTAAAACTCCGACTTCATATGGCCACCCAGGTGCTCTGTTGATGAAACCCCAGTGGTTTATGCAGTGGTGTGTGCCTCCTTAGGAGGTGGTGCCAGGCTAAATCCTCTTCTGCTCCCCAGTCAGGTTTTTGAAGTGCTGTTAAATAATATTTCTATCAAACATTTGATAATTTACTGACAGCATTTTTCAGTTACATTGGGTACTTCTGTCAAATTCCACTATGCAGTCGTGCTCATTCAAAAATTCTCTTTGAAGCATATGGAAGTTAAATATTTATACCAGAGCTACAACTTAACTGAAGTTATGTGGTAAATGTAATACTTTCACAGAAAATGCTGAGATATTTCATACAACAGATCTACAGAAGTTCTTTCTAAATGGTTATTGATAGTAGTTATTTGGATTTTTTCTGCTTTTGTGAAGTTGTTGGAGTGCCATTGTTTAGCTGTGAAGTAGAACTGGAGTATTGTTTTTTGCCATTGAGTAGACTGAAAACCAACAAACCTTCAGAAAGCAGTGTAAAGAAGGTACTAAGTTCAAGGAAAAACTTCTGGTGTCCTCCCAAGGTGTCTTGCCTGTAGGTGCGTCTAGAGGAAAAATGAACAGCTGAACTGTTGCAATCTAAAGGATTCTGAAAAGTATTACTTAGAAGCTTGACTTTGCTGGAAAAAATTCCGTAATACTGAGAAGTTTGTGGTGTTTTCAATCTGAAGGTTTGAAAAGGTTTTTCATTGTGTGATCTGATAAGAAAAGCAGCAAGCATTGTTGCAGATCTCTTCACATGTAATGAAGAAAGATATATTAATTGTATGAAAAAATGACATGGCAACCTGGACTGTGTAGATAAGATGAGTTTAAAGAGCTGCAAATGTGCTGGCTGAGTAAGACATTGCATCTCTGAAGAAGAGATATGACTGTGGTCAAACATCTCATATTGAAAGCAGTTAATGACAAATCGTGGAAATAATGCAAGATCAGTTTTGAGACAATTAAATTCTCTCTGGGAATCCAGCTGATATGGAGCTATAGCAAGGAAAGAAACCCAAAGAAGAAAAAATCAGGAGATAAGAGGCACACAGGAGCATGGCTTTGTTAAAAATCTACTTCTGACTTTGTATTACTGGCTCAGCTAAAGCACCACTTTTTAAAACAACCCTAAAATTAAAATAATACAGTTCTGCTGACTTCAGTAGAAACAAAATGGATCTTGACTGAAGTGTGCTGTATTGCAGCACAAAGTAGTAAGGAGCTTTTAGCTTTCCTCCTTATTTCTGTAGCATAAAGAACTGGTGCAGCTTGGTTTGCAAGTGAAAGTTGTGAAATCACTTACCTCGTTTTCCTGCCTGCTGCACAGAGTGGCTTACCTCTGCATTTACAGGGACAGTACTTCATGTTCCTCTGAGCTGCCCAAATAATCACAGCATAAATTTCCACTGATCTTGGTTCCTCTGTCATGCTTTAAAATGTGCATTCAGTCCATTTGTGTCCAGGGAAGGACCTAGATCTTTTAGTGGGACATGACGTGTCAGCAGGAAGGTTGTGCAGCTGGAAGGCAGCTGTGTCATAGGGCTTTTGGAGGGGTTGATGAAGGTCTCTGAATGCTTCCTCCTTTTTGACTTGGTGAGAAAATATAAAAGGAGGGACTTAGTTTTACTAAGATCATGACTGGTTGGAAGAATGTGCATAATTATAGTGTGCCATAGTTATGCAGTCAGTCAGAAAGTGAGTTTTCATAGAGCATCATGATTTACGTTGTCACAGCTACACTGAGTGTTGCTTTAGTTTTTTCTATTGCCAATGTCAGTTTAGCAAAGTATGGTAGCACACTTGGAGTTCTGAGTTTGATGTATGCGTTGTTTGGATAAATTGCAAGTCTTAATATTGTTTAAAATTAATGCTTTTCACAGAAACATTCACACGGTAGCTCATGCAGATGGTTCTGTGTTACGTAGCACCTTAAATTTGAGGCTGATCAAGAAATTTAATAACTTCCTATCTAATCATGTACTTACTAGAGAATAGTACTTGAGCAGATGTTCCTAGGGGTGGGCAGGTGCCCTATTCTGCTTTCGTTCAGCTACTTCCTGTGGTGAGTGAAAGATTTTTAAAATGAAGCAAAGTATGATGATAATTTCTTAAACATTTTAGAAGATGAAAATGTCATATGGTAAACTTTGCACATGCAGTCTTAATTGAGGTAACTGAGAGGGTTGAAATCAATATATAGCAAAGCATTGTTGCAAGTGGCTTCAGAACTTGGGAGACTTTTGGAAATGTCAGCTCAGAATGATTTCTACTTACTTATTGCTAATTTTCCCATAGTAGATTTTTTCCTAGCACTTTTTTAAAATACAGAAAATCTAAAACTGTGCTAGTAAGGGGTTTCATATTTAAAATATTTCTGCTTGACAAAGGGAGTTAGTTAATATTTTCATTAGCATTTTTATTAATTAAATATTACAACTGTAAATGTAATGATCTGCAAAACAGTACGTCCTGGCAAGCAGCCCTGATTTCTGGTACACTACATTTTGGTAAAAAAGGGTAATGTTTGTACAGCTAGAATAGAATTCCATGTCCGAGATAAGGATAAGGCTGTTGCTCTGAGGGCAGCATTGGCTTTCATAAGTAGCTGAAGGACAGTCTCCTAGTTTTGAGAATATCTGCGGTGTTATCTTGGGGATGTATTTTTTTTTCCCCCTTTATAAGTTTGAGACAAAGAGAGGTTGCCATGATGTAGCAGGGAAGAGCCAGCAAATACTGGTGGGGAAGCAACTCTGAAGGCTTCTTGGCATAGGGGGCGGCATTTCGGCTCTTATTCCTGAATGTGTAAAGGGACATATAGCCCCCGCTCACGACTATAGCTGTTAGTGTGGAGGACAGGACCAGAGTGGCTTTATCCTGCCCTGGCCACCATTACTGCTCTGCTCTCAGCAATGCACCATGGGCTGCATGGCCCTGGCTGCAGGGGACAGGGTGGGTGCCTAGTAAAGGGATGGTGAGGCAGCATTTTTGTTAAACTGATCCTATTTCCCAACAAAGCATGTTAGTTGCTTAGCTGACTATTGTGTTTGCAGAATGGATGAGATACGAGCCGTGACGTTGGTATAGAGTGAAAATTCATAAGCGGAAGGAGCAAGGAATTGCATCACTAATTGGTGTGGTTGTGCACCAGAAGTTTCCACCTAGAAATGTGTCTGCGTTTCAAGTTACAGAGGGAAGTGCAAGTAACAGTTGTTGAGATCATCCACCTTTTGATTTGCAGTGCAGGGTTAAGGCTGAGCTGAACTCTGGGCATGGTCTTCACTGCTGGTATTGCTCAGAAACAGCCATAGCTATAAAATACAGTTCTATAGTCTGCATAGTCTGGGCTCAGCCACTGCTTTGGGTATCTGCACAGGGAAGACGTCATTGGCTTGTTGTAGAATGCCTTTCTCTGGGAACTCAGGGCACTTGTGATTCTGAAATCAGGGCTGTCCTTGTGGCAGAAGACTATGCTCTTAGCATTGGGGTTTTTCCCTTTCGCCTGTACCCATTTTTTTTGTTGTTGTTGTTTGACCTGTACCCTGCTGAGCCTGAGCTGTCTACCTGAAGGGCTCCCCATTTGTCTGTGCTGTCACATCGGGCTGCTGGCATCCCCCACTCTTGATTTGTAAGCCTACTGGATTGCTTTTTGTAGAACCATTAAGGCTGGAAAAGACCCTTAAGATCAAGTCCAACCACTAACCTAACATTAAAAAAACAATAAACTCCCATTTTCAGGTTATTTCCCCCCACATTATTCCCATGGATGTAATGTGGGGAATTCTGGAAACAATTTAGAAATCATGAATCATATTCTGTGTTGATGTACATGTACTGGCGAATGACCTGAAAGTCACCTGTCTTGCTGGCTCAACAAGCAACTTTAAGGCACATGGTTTTTTCACTTGTTGATATTGGGAAGGACTCAGATTAGAAGTCGTCAAATCTGACTCAATTTATGATGCTTTGTGGACTATTTTTTTTACATATGCATGTAGGAGTACCGGCAAAAAACCTGCATGGTCCTTTTACCAAAGAAATTTATGAACAAAGATTGTAAAATTCTAGGACTAGTTCAAGAATTTTAACACCAGTTCTGGAATCTTAGCACTAGGTTGTGTTAGTAGGATTTTAGAATTTTACAGGAAAGATAATTTTTTAAATAAGTGGCTTCAGTTTCTCCAACATTATTGATCAATGGTGTAGCTAGGGAGTTAAATTTCCATTTAATTAATTTGTTTTCTTTTTAAAAGAATTTAATAACTAATTTATCATACAGTTTAGTAGTGGAAATTAAAGTCTATGCAAGAACATTGGTTTATAACTGGAATTAAGCCATTCAGACTGAAAAGCTGTAATAATTTTAACTGCTCCTTTCTTCCTTTTGCCCAAGTCTAAGTGATAATATTTAGAATTCCTTTCAAAATGTGTTTGGAATGATCTTTGGCATTTCCCTCTGTAATCCTTTTCTGTCCTTTCATCTTTTTAACTGTTGACTGTCTTTCTTGTCTGCATTATGTCTGCTAAAACTCTGGCCTGTTTTTTCTGGTCATTTTACTACTAACTTGGATTTTCAGTATCATGATTTACTGTAGAAACCTGTCTGTGGATTTTCAGTCTTCCAAATCCTTTGCATGAGCAAATGTGATCTTGTTTTCATGCCTAACTTTCATCAATATTTCATGGTTTATGTTTCAGATCTTAAATACCTTTGAATTTGATGACCACAGTATTTCTTGCCCTATCTAACACTTCTTTGCTAACCTTTTGTAGAAGTTGTTTTATGTATTTGGCAAATACAATCATACATACTTTTTGAACAGGTTTCCATGACTGGTTTTCTGTTCAGATATAATAAAGTCATGTGAGATCAGACAGAATAGTAGGGATTAGCTGCACGTTAATGATTTTTCAGAAATAGTTGTTATTGTGGTAACTGCAATTCAATGTTTCTGAAAAGTGCACATAAATGTGGGTGATTTGAGTACATAATGAAGTTAGGTATATGCTTTCGAAGAACTGAAATTATATTTTCAGATCAATGAGTCAGTATAAAGGATTAGTGCTTCTAGGAGTTCTATTTTGGTATGTAACTAAAGTATTTCCACTGAGAGTGATGGCATTCTGAGTGAAGAAATGGATTAAATATAGAATTGCATAGTGCTTAGTATGGGGTGATACCAAAATTTAGAAGTAAGAATTAGCAGGTAAGCTGCATGGTGGGTCATTGCACTTGTAAGTGATGAAAATTAAAACGGGGATCTTCTTATCTCTAACCCGTGTACCTTCATCTTCCTGATTTGTGTACAGGAAGTTAGGAACCAGGAACTCTCTTGGAGAGTAAAAGACAGTGAAGGTGCACATAGACTTCAAAATGTGGTGGGTTTGGATGAGATTTTTTTCTTGAGAGCTTGGAAACTTGTATGTCCATCTGAAAATCACATTACTCATGGATGAAAGGACAAGTGTGCATATGTAGAGCAAAACCTTTGATTCTACTTCATCCATAATGAACAGAAGAGTGAGTTTACAATAGCTCAGGAATATCATCTTTACTGTGGAAAGAAGTATATTTACTCTAATTTCAGAATTTCAAAATAGTGCTTGTGTTAGTAGAGAGAAGTCTTTTTTTGAGTTGGATTTGAAAATAATAACTTCCTAGGTTGATTAAATTGTGCAAATAACACTTAAATTCAGATACTGAGAATTGAGGTGCCTGGGGGAAAAAAAAGACACTATAGAGTTCTCTTAAAGATAAATCTTTATATATATAAAGTATGGCTATAACTTGAAATGATTTTCACTCTTAGCAGTAAAAGTCTAAGGAACATCATTATGATTTTTAGTCTCTTCTAAAAGGACTACAGTTTCCTTTGCCAATTTGATGTGATTCCTTTTCAGAAATGCAAACAAAAAGATCTTGTATACATAAGCACACCCAATTGTTTGATTTGCACCTACAGCTGGAACACTGGGAAGAGGAATGTTCTGGGAACTCGTTATGCAAATGCCAGACCAAGTGTCCCACTTTATTTCAGAGTTACCATCTAGAGTATTACCACAACAAATGGCCTTTTTTAACTAGAATGAGGTTTAACCAGCTGTAAAATTGATAATCAGTCATGGTATTTCAGAAACTTCAGTGTGAGTGGTTTTTACATTGTCTGTGCAGTAATGAGAATCAAGTTCCTAGAACACTGAATGTACCTGAAAGTAGTTTTTAAACTACCCAAGAGAAATTTTATACACCGAATTGTTTGTTTTGTTTTCACTGAGCAAGAGGTGAAGTTGCATCCAGGAAAGAGTACCCAAAGTAGTATTGCACAGCCACCCTTTCCATGCTGGATTATCATGTTGAAGGGGAAGTGAAATAAGGTTGGGCAGTCAACCTTTGTTCTATTTTATCTTCTAAGTTCTGAAATTTTTTTTCCTTCTAATATGTCTGTATGTGTATGCAGTTGTATTGCCACTCCCAAGATGTAAAAGTTACCTTAAAATAGATGCAGTATGACTTTAAAACATCACTAAATGGTAAATAGTTTTCTTGTCGTATATTGCAAAGATTAGAAAAATTGTTTTATTGCACAGGGCTGATGCTAAGTATTTTCAAATGTTTTCTGCAAGCTCATAGCCTGCTTTGTAGCAGTAGCACTTGATTTGGCTGTTGTGGAGCTGGCATTTGAATCCCACCTCTGTTTTCTCACATTTCACAGAATTATTTAGATTGGAAAAGACCTCCAAGATCATCAGAGTCCAACCTTTGACCAATCACCACCTCATCAACAAATTACTCCTCCAGCCCCAAATTTCAAGGCTCCTCTTTCAGGCTGGGAGGATGACAGGCAAGATAGAATGTACTACTGGTTTCAGAATGGTTTATTTTAGTCTCTGTTGTTGAAGCTCTTCTCTTTTT
Source organism: Aleadryas rufinucha (assembly GCA_013397815.1). Lineage (NCBI taxonomy): Eukaryota > Metazoa > Chordata > Aves > Passeriformes > Aleadryas > Aleadryas rufinucha. The sequence continues at coordinate 209,281 of VZTH01007927.1, read as the reverse complement.
CCACGTATACTTTTGAGTTTGGCACTTGATGTTCTCTTTTGTCCATGTAAGAGCATGTAATATTGAGGCTGAAAGAAACTTGTCTTATTTCCATGTAATTATTTGTAGGGATTAAAGCATCTTGTGTGAGCATGAAAAGACAGTTTTCCAAAGTAGTAACGTGAAAGTGGATCACTAGATTGAATTAGGAGTTTTTCTAGCCTAACTATGCTGTTCCCAGCAATAGTCAATAGCTCAGAAGTGCCTGGGATAGAGTGCAGAAGAAGGACTCTGCCTATTCAATTCCATTCTCCCAGCGTGGGGGAGACAGGGCAGCTCAGAGAGTCTCCGAGGTAGATGTGGTGGTTTTCTGTCTCACAGCCCTTGACAGCTTTATCTCCCTTGAATCAAATAGCCTTCAGCCCAATGTAAACTCCTTGGCAGCAGAAACATCCCGTGGCAATAAGTTCTATGATGTGAATAAACCCATCCCTTCTGTTTTAAGCATCTTGCATGCTGCCTTCATTTGCCTTCCATCTTCCTATTAATGGGGATCCAGCTAGCCAGGAAGTCTGAGTCACCACATACGTAGGAGACCAGGTTCCAGTTGAATGCGTGTGATACTGTCTGATGTTGTCTCTGCTTATTTCAATTTGTGCTAATCCATCAGGCATCTCTTATCTTAGATTTGACTGAAATACAAAACAGAAGAGAGTCATGATTTTCCACAGACAGTCTCCGGTCCATGATCGATGACACTGTGATAATACAATTCACGATGAAATATTGTTTCACAAAATATCCTGTCAGCTCTTCTAACAGCACTGTCTAGCCAAATAATTTGTGGTATTTCTGGAGATGTACATGGCACCCTGTCAGTAATTGAGCTCTGGTTGAAGCTGTTTTCAGAACTGAATACAAATACCCATCATAGAATAATTTAGGATGTAAGGGACCTGTGGAGGTCTTCTGGTCCAAACTGCTGATGTACTCATAATCAGTTTCAGTTAGATGTTTAAGATTTTAATTTGGAAAATATCTAAACATGGAGATGCCACATTTGGGCATCCTGTTCCAACCTGTTCGTTTCACAACAGTGGAGAAAATGTTTCCATGTAGCCAATTTCAGTTTCCCAAATTACAACCTGTATCTGTTGCCTCTTGCCATACTCCTCTGCCACTGGGCTCACTGCTGACCTGTGACCAGCTTTTTGTTCACCAGGACTCTTGGATCCTTCTCCTCAAAACCACTGTGTAGCCAGCAAGTGCCGGCTTCTCCTGGTGTGTGGTGGTATTCCATCCCACATGTGGGAGTCTGTGTGTGTCATTGGACTGCATGTGGTGCCTCTCAGCCCATTTTCCCCAGCCCTTCCAGGTCCCTCTTAATAGCAGCTCTGCCCTCCAGTGTATCAGCCACTGCCCTGGTTGTGTTATCCATGAGGTTGCTGAAGGTACACTGTGTCCTAGCTTTTGGGTCATTAATAAAAACAAACAGTATTGGTCCCAGTATCGGTCCCGTTATTAGTCCCTGGGGAATGCCAGTGGTCACCAGCTGCCAAGTTGGACTTGATTATGCTGATCACAATGATACTTTGAGCCGGATGGTCCAGCCAGGTTTCCACCCACCTGATTGGTTGCATACCCAACTGGCCCATACAGATTACTGTAGGAATCTGTGTTGAATACCTTGCTGAAGTCTAGAAAAACAACACTGCTCACTCCTTGGGCACTGAAACAGTCATTTCATTAGAGAAGACAGGTTGATTATGTACAGTTTACTTCTGATTGATTTATTCAGTTATCTTATTCTTTATTTATTTGATAATGGCATTCAGGGGCCTGAACTTAACTGGAATTTAGGCCTGTTTTTCTTCAGGTCCTCCTAGTTGAACACAGGCAGAACACTTGCCCTTTTCCATTTAACAGGAGATTCCCCCAGTTGTTGTGACCTCTTAGAGGAGGTAGAGAGCAGCCTGGTAATGGTTTTGACTGGCTCCTTCATGCCCCTCAGATGGATCTTGGGAGGATGCCTGGGGTAGAGCTCTGTCCCCCCCATCCCAGAGGACAACAGCAAAAAAGGCATGAAGTGCCCATCTTCTGTCTCCAGGTCTCCTGCTCCACCAAGACAGTGTGCCCCCATTTACTTTCTTTTGCTGCTGATTTTATTCATAGAAGCCTTTGTTCTTGTCTTTCATACCCTTTCAGTGCCAGGACCTGAGCCTGTCATTGTGTGTTTATGTGGGTATATTCTGGTTTTCTAGGGATAGAAATACTAAGTGCTTCCCAGTTTAAGAGAAACAGATTTAATCACAATCATTCTGTGTCATGCTCTAAGTCATGCTCTTTTATGAGTGGCACAGGATGTCTTACACTATCCAAAGTGACATAATATGTTTATTTTATTATGGTCTTACATGACATTTGAATATGTCACAGGCACTGATAAGGTGATGTTTTTCCTGACTGAGACAAAACTGAATTGCTGTGTACAAACACAAGTATTTATTGCTTATGTTTGTCTCTTCAAGCTGCAATAGTTTGGAGTTTTTTCTTGGGTGTCTTAATATTATGTAATGTTTGTTTTTAAATATAGTTCCTTCTGATATAACTTGCAATTAGCATTAAAAGCTTTTGCAACTGATTCATAAAGCAGAGGATATAACACCCACTGAGTGAAATTTATGGCTAGATAAACAGATCAGAAATCAAGAGCTTTTATTTTCTCCAGTTTGTGGTCAACTGTGATAGAAATTTAAAATTTTGTAATGAATTCACATGCTAGCAGCTTCTAAAACAAGGTTCTGCAGTTGCCTTGATATCTTTTAAACTTTACATTAACTGGATTTTAGTGACTAGAGAAAGAAAAATTCTTCCATGACTAAACTAATTTATTGATGAAGTAGTTGAAAGAATCCTTCTGAAGAAATTTTCTGCTCTCTTCTGTGGCCCTTTGCTTCACCTTCTCTTCAGTGAAAGAAGCCCAAAGATCTTGATAAAGGCTGCCCACAGCTTCGGGTAGCAGTTGTTTGCAATGTGAAGGTCCTAACTAATCTTGTAGGAGAAATAGCTAATCAATATAGATTTGTGCACAGAACAAACTTCTTGCTCAGAGACTTGGAAAATGGGTAGTTACAGCAGCAGTTTGCAATAGGCATTCACTTCACCAGACTTGCTGAAATAGGTCTTGCAAAGTCTGCAGATAGCAAGTTCCTGTCAACACTTCTTTTCTACTGCTTTACTTCATGCTTTTTTACAGTAAAGAAATTCCTTATTCAAGTACTGTCTTTATCTTCGCAAGAACAGAAGTTTTTGGACTCGTTGATACAAAAACTGATTTTAATGTTGCTGTCCTGCCATGTGCTCAGGCCAAAAATTAATTGTAGCATCACAGAATAACTCAGCTTCGAAGACCTCCAGAGGTCATCTATGTTCAACCCCTGCTAAAAGTGGCTGCTTAATGTCTGTCCCGAGTGTGAATCTGGTCTCTTTTATACAGGACAGCCAGCTATGTGGTGGGACAGGGTTAGTTTTTCTCCCTATTTTGGGGGGGAGTTTTCAAACACTTTTAGTTGGGCTTGTCAGGAGAGACAAGCTCTGTTCCAGTCCTAGAGGCTGAGGCTATTGACCTCTTAAATATTTTTTTGTTATTGAAGTTGATGAGAAAGCCTCAGGTTTTGATATTACCTCATTATCATGGATTTTACAAGTGATGGAACTATTACTTTAGTCAGTCCCTAGTAGAATATATACTGAGTTCCAGCAGAAAACATCCAGAAAAAATCCTGTTCTGCTTTAAAATCTAGAATGTTCCATTAGGAGTCCTGACGCAGGAACTGGAATTGAGGTGTTGTTTCTGTTATTTTATATATTTAAACATTTTAAATATTTATGTATTTTAACATATTTACATGTAGATTTTTCCATAGTGCATCCAAATTCTGTATTGCATAGTTAGATGTGATTTTGATTACCTCAGTTTTATTCATCACTTTAACTGGAAATCTGGACTCATGGAATTATGGTGGAGTACAGCTCTTGCATTTCAAGAAATATGTGGTGCAGCTGATTAAAATATGCTGCTGTCATCAGATTTGAAGTTAGGCAGGAGATAACATGATCGGCAGGCCATTATTTGTTTAGCTAGAAGTGTTTTAAAGAGTGATTTTAAACAATTGCTGGTATTTTTAGTACAGGGAAATTTTATAATCTTTGTTCTGAATCAGACTACAAAAAAACCAAGTCATTTTATAACTTCTAATTAATCATGCTTTTAGGGGAGGAGGGTGCTAGGTTTTGTCTTGATTTTCTTTTCAAGCCATGTTGTTTGCAGCTCCAGTTACTGTGTTAGAGATAGTTACAATTTTTGTTATTTACCCTAATAAGCATCCTTTTTAGTTATTAGATTGTGTACTTGCATCTTATTTATCCATGACTGTTAAATAGATTAGTAAAAATACATAATATAATACAACCATTTGCATTATGTGAAGGAATGTATAGGAAATACATTTATCCGAAAACAAGTTCGCGGTGGAATTGAACGGTGAGTGATTCTGATGGTATAGCATGCAATGGATAGTTGCTGACAGTAGCTTCACAGACTGAACTGTCTGAGGTTACAAAAAAATAAATAGAATAATTTTCATGATGCAGAAGTGGATTCTTAGTTAATATGGAACAAGGATGACCTTGTGGTCAAAACAGGATTTTAAGAATAGGCTGTACGTCTTTCTCCTTCCTGAAGCAGATAAGCCCCCGACCTTTTATCTGTATTCCTGATGTTACCTCTTAGTCTGGCAGCTGTAGCCTTTGGAAAACCTGTTTGGGAAAAGATGAGTGTATAAAAGACTGTGTGTTGCATGTGGATTTTCTTGCAACAGTAGGTAATTCCATTTTTTCAGGGTGTCAGAGAGACAATTCCAGGCACAGGTTTATTTTTTGTACATTTTTAGATAGTCTTTTTGCAGTTCTAGTACTTATTCTGTTCTGCTTGATTGCTTGGGCAAACTCCACCTGAGCTGTGGTGCATAAATGACTGCAGGAAAGTGACAGTCAAAATTACCAGCCTGTTCTCGCTCTCTTGTTAAGGAGCAAAGATTGCTAATAAAGGCCTTGGAGGTTTCCAATGAATAGGAAATTATCTCTAGTGTCATTTTAATAGGTTTGCAGTTCTGAGCTTTGGTGCACATCAATGTTTTGAAAGCAGTGTGAATTCTAAAATCAAAAGTAGCTAAAGAATCTCGAAATGTACAGTGACTTCAGATGAAAGCAGATTGTGCTGAACTACTGAATTTTCCATGGCTACAGTGATAATCAGCAACACATGCAAGACCAGTTTTATTTTTTTAAAGCTTAAAGAGAAAATAGCAACAACCAATTTGGAGGAAAAAATGTACATTTTTGTAATGGTTAAGTTTTTAGGGTTTTTCTTTGAAGTGAATAATGGTAAGCTGTATCTTCAGAGCTTCTGGTTTACTCCTGTTTTCAGTCCTCTTTCTTTGGCTTAATTTACTGCCTTTGTGTATTTCTTCCAGTAATTTCTGAAGAGATATTAGGTAGGCTTGGAAGGAATTTTAGAGATAGGTGGTAAAGAATCCACAGCTGGACCTACTGTAATAAATATTTCTCTAGCTTGTGAATCTCCTGTGAAGGTGATTTCTCAACTTCATTGAGGAGCTATATGATGTCAGTTTATCAGTACTGCTATTTAGAACTTCTTTTCCTAATCTGCCACCTAGCCTTCATGCCTAATTCAGCTAATTTTTTATGCTGTTTTAGGGAATGTGAGGAATTGTCTATCATCAGCATCACTCATAATAGCTTTTTATGTTCTGAGAGAACTTATCCCATCTCCTTAGGCTAACCTATTTAAAGACTAAAGTCTCTGGTCCTGACAGCCTATCTTAGCACAAATTGCTTATCATATCCCTGCTCTTGTTAACTTCCCTTCAGTTCTTCTCCAGCTTGTCTTTTGCAGTTCTCTGTATAGGGATTCACAAAACTGGACACAATATTCTGTCTTAGGCTGTACCAATATCAGGAAATGATTTCTGATCTTTATTTACAAAAGAATCTTAATTCTCTGTGAGGTCTTATACAATGCACTTCCTGCTTATGCATCCTAGACTGGACTTCTACTGTGCCATAGCCCCACATCATTTTCCATTATCTTCCTGCTTGGTCATTATTCCAATTTTTATGTTCTGTGCATTTAACTTCTTTGAAAAGCATATTTTAGCAGGTATTTCCCCCCTCCTTTTCTACTGGTCTTTGAGTTTCATCTGATTGTATTTTTTTTAGGGTTTTTTCTCCTTCTTTTTGAGGTAATTTTGAATGCAGTAAAAAGCCTGTGCACAAAACTCCAAGCTTGGTATCATTTGCTGAATTTATGTAATTTATTTTTACTTTTTAATAGATCTGTTTCCAATTCTGTTGCTTTATTGTGGCAATGAAAATACACTTTTTCACACACTTTTCCAAGTCCTGATGATTTCAAACTCCTAATAATTAGCTTTTGGACCTTTTCTCCATGATTTCCTATACCTTTTTTTTTTTTTTACTTTGCCAATGTGAATGGCGAGTCTTGCATTTTATTCCATGTTAAGACGCTTTACTTTATTAATTATGCCTATAATCTGCCAGAAGTCTTTTACATGGCACTGTTTTATCTTTGAGAAGAATACAAAAAACCTTAAACCCTGGATCTCACATGTTAATCTTCTAGGTGTTTACAGGATGATTAATGTCTTGTTCTAACTCCCCATCCCCAAATACTCTGATCTGTAGTTTGGAAAACCCTATGCCTTTTAATAGGAGTGCTTTGATTTACCATTTTCAGTCCTGCTGACTTCTGTTCTCCTGAGTTTTCAACATAAATTGATTAAGACAGTGTCCTTAAATACTGTGAGTGAATTTCAGTGGATCTTGCTGTCCTCAGCACATTTCTTCATGTTTATAATGACTTTCTTTAGGATTTGTTTTCATTCTTATCCCAGAAAGGATGGAAAACTTAAACCTTCTATGCATTCTCTGTTTTTTGTAACTCTTAATGGACTTTTTTGGATCATTCTTAATATGAAGTCTCTTCCATTATTTTCTCTTGTAAACTGCAACTTATTATACCCCTTTGCCTTCCTGATCATTATCTACATGCTTTTACTGTTCCATAGTGGTGGTCTTTAACATCCTTCTTGTTGCATCTTGAACAGTTTTGTTATTACACTTTTGTAAATATTTAGGGGGAAGCTATTTTTGGGCTGTTACCATCCTATTGTTATCTTTACACTTTCACACTGTGCCTTTCAAATAGCAGGGGAAAATGTATAAAACCATTAAAATATAGGATGCAGCACACAAGAGGACATGTCTTGAGGAGTATTGCTTGTATGATGAAGAAAAACTTGCCTGAATTCAATAGTAGACAACATTAAAACCATTTCAGTATTTGTTTACCTTCATGTACAGAAATCAGATTGTAAGTAAAGCCTGTTGTTAAGTATTTACATACTCATTTGTGGACAGTAGCTGCTTTTAGGTTTCTAAACTGTACATAGGCAATACTGTTAGAAAAAGATCTGTTAATTAATGTAAAACTGTTAGAGAACTAGAGTAGCAAGACCTCCCAAAAGTAAATGTCAGTTGCATTGTCATGGCCCAGATTATTCCTCACATTCAGCATAATTAGTAATGCTTAAGTAAGAGAAAAGTGAATTGCAACATATCCTAGAGATCACTGAGTAGGACAGGCTTGGGAAAAGGCTGTATTTGCCTTGCATATTACTTTTCAGTTGTTTCTTGTGTTGCATGCTGTCACTGAGCTGTTCCCCTTGCATCCAGACGTAGCTTCTGTGGTATGGATAAAAGTAATTGCTCAGAAAAGACCAGAATTATTTAAGGGTCCCATTGGCATATGGAAGAACATAGTGGAGGTTTAATCCTGGTGAAGAGTCAGGAAGGATGCTCACTTCCTGTGTTCATAGATTTGGGAAGTTCTGCCTTTAAAAGCATTTAGGCCCAGTTAGAAAAGTGTAATGGGATATTACAAGACTTTTCTAACCTTACTTTTTGCTGCAGCATGTTTTATTAAATTTTATTTGAGAATTTGGAAGAAGGAAGGGCTATTGTTTTGGTTTTCTTGTAAGTAATGGTTTAGTGAAATTTTCGTAGGATCTCGTGGGTGTAGGTTGGATGGGAACCTTGAAGGATCATCTAGTCCAACCCCTTGTCCATGGGCAGGGGCATCTTTCACTAGACCAGGCTTTTTACATTTTCTAGTTATTGCAGGATTATGAATTGTTTTCTGAAGTAACTGATACCTTTTCTGTTCAATCATCTCACTTTTTGGCCTTGAGTTTTATTTTTTTCACATCATGAAAGTGAGGAATAAATCAAAATAGCCAAAGCTGCTTTGGACAGCGTTTACATGTACATATCAATGTTAGACAGGTTCAGTTACTTTAACATCAGAAACTCTTACCAGCACAGCATGGTTTAATTTGGTGAGGGCTTCTGTGGGATTATCTGGAATTGATATTAAGCTCATTATTGAGAAGCTACTAGTATTTTTCCGTAATACTGACCTTTTTGTCTGAGAAGAATATAAACATTTAGTTCCTGTATCTTGTGAACTTTTCTTGCCTGTTTTTCCTTTGCTTCATTCAGGTCGATAAACAGTGCAAACTACTTGCAGGGAAAGCCAAGCTCCATGTTGTCCACAGAGGGTGACTCTGCTCCTCATGTAGTAGGAGGGTGTTGCAAAATTTATCAAGTTTGGTCTTTTCTCTTGGAAAACATTTTAGCATGTTTGCCATGAGGAAAAGGCTTTTGATGGGGGCAGATCTGTCTTTGCCAGTGATGCATTTGTTTGGAAGCTGCTATTTTTGTCCTGTTAGCTTCTGAGTCTTTTGTAATAGCAGAAAGAGGAAGTGAACAGTGAAATCCCGTTAATAGCATATTTCCTGGTTGAAGTGACTTATCCATGAGGCCTAGACAAGGAGACGTCATTTCCTGGATTACTTCTCTTCAGTCTCAGCTGTCTGTTTTACTGTATAATTTTTTGACACAGCTTCTTAATTGTAATCAATTTTTTTCTGTTAAGTGATATAAACTAGGTCTTTCAATGAAAATGTTAAGCTTTAAGGAAACAACTTCTGACAAAATGCTAGCATACAAGACAAGTCTTTCATAAACTACATGTTGATATGAACTTGAAATCTCTTACATTAAAATTTTGTTTAAGAGCTTAAAATCTTGTCTTTGAAACAGTATGATAATGAGGTTTGTTCACAGGGATAAAAAAAATCTGACACACTTTCTCTTCCTTGTGATGATGATACTGATCACCTCTCTTTGACACCAGCTGTATCTGGCTGTGTTCTAGAGTTAGGACACTTCCAAAGAGCTAAAATAGTCAGTTATGCTGTTCTCAAATTTCCATTAATTAATAACTACTTGTGAAAATTGTTACCAGGAGTCCATGAAAAAGAGGCAGAAAGAGCTACTTAAAAATTAGCTGCAAATATGGTTCTCAGTTTGTATAGCCCACAAAAAAGCCATGGAATCAGAATTACATGGGGAAAAAAAGTGATGTCTGAAATTATAATATACAGTTCAGTTTAAATTGGAACTTAAGGTTGATTTGGACCTTGTAATCCAACTACACTAAAATTTTTGTTGGGGTGATAACTTTTCTCCCCTGATGTTTTGCATAAGAGACAAGTCAAGCACACTGTATAAGGGTTTCTTGGTCAACCACTAAAATAACTTCACATGAAAAGCATTAAGAGATCAGGTGACCTCACCTCTCTTCCCCTCCAAAATAGGAAGAACAAAAATACACCTTGCTGATTTTTGTTAACACAGACTGCTTTTACATCTCCCTTAAAATGTCTACCCAGTTGTTAGTGATCATGAGAATATTTTCTCAGTAGCAGTGAAAGAACAATGCTGGAGTTTGGTGTTGTGTGTAGACTGCCATATAATTGGAATTGATACTTCATTGAGCTAGGTAAATCCTAAAAGATGGCCCAGCTGTTCCTATCAGGGCATTCAGCATGGTCTTCCTCTAGATTTTGCAGGGTAAGGATCCATATTTCTGCTGACACACTGTGCTGCAGAATGAGATACCCTTTTTTGAAGGTGGTGTTTGCCAAATAAAAAGTAGTATAGATTCTATTATGCTATTTTGCAGGAAGTCATCTCAAATTACTACTTTCTGTTGGATTTGCCCAGATTATTGGGCAATACCTGTGCAATTCATGTAGTGACTGATCCATAAGTATATAACAACTTTGTTACTTTGGTTTGGTTTTATCGTCTCTTCTGTAAAAGTGTCATATAAATTAACAGTAGGTAGTAAGTCTTCTGTCCCTCTGAAAGATGAGTGTGATGTCCTGGTGCATCACTCCTTTATCCTTAATGTCTTGCAAGAACTGTTGCGGTCAAGGCTGAAATAATCCCTATATATACTGTTATTAAAGCAACTACTATGCCTTCTTGACTGCCTTCCCATTTGCTTATTTACGCTGTCCTATGCTTCTTTCTGTTAGGGAGTTCTAAAACCTGATGTGTAAGACCTTCATAACAGTTCAGGTTACATAGAGTCAAGAGTAAAATTCCTGTGTGCAGCAGTGGAAATATTATTGGTGTTACATCACAGATTGAAGTTGGCAAGGACCTCTTCATACCATCTAGTCCAACACCCTGCTCATTGCAGGGTCAGCCAAAGTAGGTTGCCCAGGACCACGTCCCATCAGGTTTTGAATATTTCCACTGATGGAGACTCCACAACCTCTCTGGGCAATTTGTTCCAGTACCTGACCACTCTCGCAGGAAAAAGTGTGGTGTTCAAATAGAATTTTGTGTGTTTTACTTTGTGTCCATTATCTCTTGTCCTGTCAGTGAGCACTGCCTTTTCTTCAGTCCTTGCCACCAGGTACTTAGAGACATTGATGAGCACCCCAGCCCTGAGTCTTCTCTTCTCAGGCTGCAGAGTCCTAGTTCTTTGAGCCTTTCCTCCCGTGAGAAATGTGTTAGTGCCTTAATCTTACTGGCCCTTTGCTGGACTCACTCTGGTAGGTCCTGGTAGGCTCTGGTGGTTTGGGAGCCCAGGAGTGAACACTGCACTCCAGGTGTGACCTCATCAGTGCACAGTAGAGAGGAACCTGTTGTTCACCAGGACCCTCAGGTGCTTCTTTGCAAAGCTGCTCTCCTGCTTGTCAGGCCACAGCCTATACCTGGTGCCTGGGGTTTTTCCTCTCCAGCAGCAGGACTTGGCTTTTCCCCTCACTGAACTTTGTGAAAACTGTCTGTCCAGAGACATCTCTGCCCAGTGCAGGGGTGTACTGCTGGTGACTGGTTCCGACTGGACTTTGTGCCACTGATCAGTCTTCTGGGCCAAGTCTTTCAGACAGCTTTTAATCATTTGTCTAACCAGTACTCCCATCAGCATGTCTGTGACACTTCTCAAGACACTTTCATTTGTTAGGAGGTAAAAATAAATAAATAAAATACCTTCATTTTGAAAATGGTCTTAACCATTAATGTGTTTTGTGGTGAAAAGTGACATCTCCACAGATGAGGTGGTCTTACTTTTGTATGCACTTATTTAGGACAAAGTGGCATTCAAAGTATATTTAATAATCTTAGGCCTTGCCTTTGAATCTTTCCAGATATGTTATTAAAATGAATATAATAATTTTAGTAATATTTGAAATAAATTATACCTTCCCAGATATATTAATAAAAAATATAAAATTAGCAGGTTGTTAGCTATAGCCTCAGTTATTAAGAAGATTGAAAAGCTTTCTACTTCTATTGGCTGCCTATTAATAAACATGACGTAGTCTCTGACTTAAATCTCTGTGATGCCCTGTCAAGGCTCAAAAACCTGAAAAAGCAGTCTCAGGATTTTGTTCTTGGAGTAATGAATAAATCTACCAGTTCAGGCTGAACACTGGAGTTGCTGACAATGAATGGTGTCTCTGACTCCTCTTAGTATCTGAAACTAATTTTTAGTTTTATTTGTTCCTGTGTAACTAGAAAGGTCTCTGTGTTTGAAAAGTAATTTTCTAAAGTTTTTCCAGGTTGCAGAAAGGTGGAACTGAGTTAAGTCTTGTAACAGGCATTTAAAATACTATTTTTAGTTTAGTTTTGGTGATCTCATCCCCTGCCATTTTAAGAGTCTCAATTGTTTTCTGCTGAGGCACTGATAATGGGTAGCAGAACGGCATGTAGAGTCCTGGCTTGTCTTCTGTTGAGTCACTTAGAAAAAGTATTCTAGTCTTGTGAGCCTGAATTACATGGTGAATTGTCTTCTTAAGTTTAGGTCACATCTTGCTTCCAAGGAAAATGTGTGATTGGTTTTTGAATGTCCAGAATGAGAAGGTAGAGAGACTTTGATCAAAGTGTTAATATGGGTACACAAACATAAAGTCTTTGCAGGAAAAGTGTAACAGAAGTAAGAAAAATGGATTGACTGAACTCAGTATCTTAAATCGGTGTTTAATGAGTAAGATTACTTACTGATTAAGATTAAAACTACTACTCCAGTTTAAGTCCCAGTGCCACTAATCAGTGGTAATATAGCTGTGCTGTTTATAGAACTTGGAGCCAGTCAGTGTGTGTTGGCTCCTCTGCTGGTTTATAAACATACTTGAGAGCTTGTTTGATTTGCCTACTAGGAATATAATGCATGCGTGAATAATATATAATCAGTCTCAGTGCAGTAATTTTAGGAGAGTTGTTAATTAATATTTCAGAACTCAGTTAACTTTTTTTTTTTTTTCAGGATGGCTTGAATTCTTTGGTCCTTGATCTGGATTATCCCGCGCTGAGGAAGAACAAGAACATTGATAATTTTTTAAATAGATGTAAGTTGCGAGTGGCCCTTAAACAATGACGTTGTTGTGATCTCAATCATAAGAAGTTGAGTGGTCAGAAATGCATTGCCCATAGTTACTGGACTAATTTTTATAACTCTGAGCTTCAGAAAGCTTTGGAGGACCATTTTTTACTGAGAGAAATTTCATTTTAGGGAGTTGTTACATTGTGAAAATATGTTGGAAAATACCAGGTGTAGATTTTTATTTTCCTAAATACAGTTGGAAAAATCCTTTTATGTTATTTTCTTATCTTACGTATGTATAGCTACATAACTTGCTAAGCATATCCTAGTTATTACTCTTCAGGAATTCATTACGCTGAATGTCAACATTGTTTATGTAGTCGTATTTAATCTAACAGAGAAGAAGCCTTCTGTGGGTTTTTAAAACTAAATTGTTGTACCTTAAAATCTGTTGGTTCATTTTTGAAGCTTTGCATAAATGTTTGTGATTCTCCCCAGATTAATTGTAGACAGGATCTTGGAGTTTATTAAGCATATGATTCTTCATCAGAATAGCTGTATTTTGTAGTTTGGAAGTGTTTTCTATCCATGTATATAAGCAGAATCTTTTTTCTTGTAAAAATAGCAGATTATTTGATGTAAAATGTAATTTTGAGTGAGTACGCCTTCCTGGAATAACTATGCTTTGTAGTGAGCTTATTTTGTTTGTGATTCTCCCCAGATTAATTGTAGACAGGATCTTGGAGTTTATTAAGCATATGATTCTTCATCAGAATAGCTGTATTTTGTAGTTTGGAAGTGTTTTCTATCCATGTATATAAGCAGAATCTTTTTTCTTGTAAAAATAGCAGATTATTTGTTGTAAAATGTAATTTTGAGTGAGTACGCCTTCCTGGAATAACTATGCTTTGTAGTGAGCTTATTTTGAGATATATATTTTTAAAAAAAACTTTTCTGTTGCATATGTCGAGGGTACTGCAGATGCAGTCTTATCAGCAACTCCTTTTTAAATTCTTTGCTGGTAAGAGCTATGTGTGTCTGCCCTCTGTTTCCCTGGGACTCCTTGGAATATCCACTCACACTCTTCACTTGAATGGTGGCTGATGTAGTAATTTGTGGCTAGTTCTTTGTTTGGAATTCAGTGCTTCTCCATGAGGTTTAGCAGAGCCCCTTAGATGGGCATACAGGTTTTACACTTGCCAGTAAAGATTTGGAGAAATCACTTAAAATTCAGTAAGTAAGAAACAGCAGATTAGGATGTAGAGGCATACCTTGGGATTATTTTCAGTTTGAGTTCAAAGGAATTCAAGCAGATATTTGTGAAAGAAAGGGTCCGTAACAGCATTTCAAGTTTCTTTGTTACTTGAAGCTGAGCACTGTATGTGTAAAGTGAGGGGAAAGCCCTATGAAAATGACATAAACAACATTTATAAGCAACTTCTGTGAGCTGGTCACACTTGCTTTTACATTACTGTTTCTTGCAATAGAACAAAATTAGAAGCCTTTCTCTGATCAGAAGACCAGTGTCTTTTGACTATTAGAAATAGCAACTGTGGGAAAACAATTTAACCTCAGGAACAGGTTGGAGTTTTGTTTGTTATTTGGTTGGTTGGTTTTTGCTTGTTTGTTTTCTGCAGCCCCTGAACATTCTTGTTATCTGTCTTCCCTTTTTTGAAGGCCGTTGCTCCTTCTCCTCTTTTACATTCTCTCTCACTGTTGTAATAAATATTTTTAAGGATCTGATGTGATCTGGCGGCTACCAGCAATGTCAGAAACATGAAAATATACTTTTGTTCACAATTTTATTACTGCCTTTTTATCATCAAGCTGGACAGTATACAGTTGAAATAGCCAGATATTAGTTGAAAAAAATTTTTGAGATGTGTTACAAAAGCATTCATAATAGTTAATAAAGAGTTCAAGGGTGCACTTCATCTTTACCTGTTGAACTTTAAAAAAGCTTGCAAGACCTGACTATTTTGGCCAACATATCATGTGACAGTGCATCTCTCTTAAGAATAATGCATGTAATTTCTCTCCTGTTTCTGTACTGACTGGGAGAGAATGAAAAATAGTGCTGCATATCTTCCGTGATTTACACCTTGGGAAAAAATAAATTGTGAAATGAGAGTTTTGAAAACATTTGAGGCTGATAATATTTTGATATTGCAAAGGAAAGAATCAGTCCTGCCACAGCGATTCATTTCAAAGTCCTTACCAGCACAGCTGTTGGTATGGTTTTTTATGTACCACACAAGGGAACTGAGCAGAATTCATGCAAAGAGTGGGGTGGTTCGTTTTTTCTTTTTGTTAAAAATAGTCAGGCAAAAGAAAAGCAAAGACCAGTTTCTGATTTTCATTTCACTTCATTGATATTTGTGCTAGCACAAAATGAGCCACTCAGGTACAGGAAAAAACCAGGACAATAACTGGGTTCTTATTGGTATTGCCATTTTATATAGTTTAAAATTGCTGAACCCATAGCTCAGGTCTTCTTCGAAACTGTTCTGAGGGTAGCAAGTGTCAGTGGAAAGAGTGTGGCACGTGCTTGCTGAAGCCTCTTGCCACCTTGGGCTTGGAGGAAAAGTTGGGAACTGCATTGAGAATTTATGGAACTGTAAGTTGTTGCTTTCTTAGGGTAAGGAACAGGGAGTTCTTGTCTCTTGTGATTTTTCTCAGCATCTGAAGAACTGTTGCAAATGCCCAGCTGAGAACTACTGTCAAAAGGTTCTGACAGATCCTGATGAGCAGTCTGTGCCTGGGGCCTGGAGCCTTCATCCCTCCTCAAGGCTTCCTGAGGCAACCACAGAGAGGTGGCAGGGCCTCCTGTGAGTTACACTGTGCTGCGCAGTGAGGCAGCCGAGGCAGAGTCACTGCGATTGCTTTAATCCATATTACACAAGTCTTCAGAAATTGTGGAGAACCCTAAATAATCAGCTCACTTTCAATCAGTTTAATAGCTTAATTCTTCCACAATAACACTCTGAGAAAGGAATTTTTTTTCCCACCACATTCCCAGGGGTTTGCATACACCCTACTTCCAACCTACGTCAAGTCATTAGTATTCAGGTTAATGTTTTATTAATAGTTTATTTTAATTTAAAAATGAAATCGTTTGCACTTCAGCTGAGATACTAATTTATGTTCAGCTCAACTCATAGTTGCAAGCTGAAACTCAAATGTTTCAACTAATTTCACAAAGGCAATTTATTAATTGTCCATACTATAGGAGTTCGGTGTATTCTACTTCTGTGACCACTTTGCAGAAGTGCCTCTTCACTTGTTTAATATACAAGAAATTCTTTAATTGCCTGCTCTCCATTACTATATTGATTTCTTACCACTTTCTCTAAGGTATTGAACCAAAGTGGAGCCTATGTTTGTTATAAGAGGCACATTAAATATCTCATATAATACAACTATTCCTTTTCAGAGATTCTGATTTAAATTGCTGTGTTTTTTAGAGTATTCATGGAACAGGAAAGCGTAATGCAGTATTTATTTCCCAAAACAATGAGAGGAATCTCATAGTCCTCTGAGAGGAAAAACTAATTTGCTTATTTTAGAAAAGAAGGCTGAGTTTTTCAGCATAGGCTTGGTGTAACAAATCTTTCTTGATCTTTTCCTCTTCTGTTGTCTAGGCAAAGACAATAGGTTGAGTAAATTCTTCCAAGTCAGTTTTTCTGCCATCTGAGATTTGCCAAGTGTTGAATCATGTCTTAGTGGCTTGTGCCTTTTTTAGTGGTCCCCCATTCAGATGCAACTTAGTCTTAAATAGTTAAATAACAGGTTTAAGCAACAGTTGAAAACATTTAATCATTTTTTATGTTATTGTCATGAATAGGAGGGCACAAAGAATGGATTTTGAATAAGTCCAAACAGCAGCACAGAGAGTGGTGCCATCTTGACTCCCTGAATCTGTGATTTTCTGTGCATTATTCAGCATCACTCAAGAGTTGGAAACTTGTGTTGTTAAAATGATTTGCTGATATTATGTAGGTTGGCAGACTTGTAGAGTGTAGTGACAGTGGGCGTATTTACAGTAGAAGGGAACTCTAGTACAGATGTGGCACCTGTGCTCCAGTTTTTCTGGACTCCCTGAATAAACCTCCTGAAAAGTTCCTTTGGCCATTTTCCTCTCCAAGCAGACACTGCTTACTTGGAAGATTTATCTGTTAAGATTAATTTCTTGCAAAATTCCCTTGCATTTTGTTATGTCATTTGAAGTTGCTGAATGCTGCCCAGCCATGTGGTTACCAACAGGAATGTGTTACCTGGTGTGGTGTGAGTGCCTCCCAAGGGCTGCAGCTTTGTGTGCTCTGGGCTTCCTGTCAGCAGAACTGATGAAATGTCAGATGCCAAGAAGAATCTTAGAAATTTAGTGCACTGTACAACTTCTACTGAATTAAGAGCTAATTGCTCCTCTGGTTTTCTCTTGGCTTCTCTAAGGCAGCTCCCTGCCATGTCTTTGCAGTCGCCTCAGCAGGTTGGGCTCCGGTTCCATTCTTAATGATATTGTTCTGGTAAGAGTGGGGATGGAAGAGGTATTAAATAACCAACTTTCCCAAGCAGAGCATGGAAGTCACAGTGTGTAAGACAGAAATGTCTGAGATGTATAAACAAGTTATATGTCAGTGTCATTAACCACAGTGCCTTTTGGGTACTTAGTAGATACAAAGCAATTCAGTCCTGCCATCAGGCTTATTTTCATTATGTTAGGGATGTGTTCTCTGCAACCCAGAGGGCTGCTGCATTCTGTTTCCCTGTGTTCTGCTCTTTTCCATCTATGTGAGAGAACATACTTCTCATGTCCCCCTTTCGTTTCTCTGAGGGAGGAAGCATTACCCTATCTGGAGCTGTGCCTTCTAGTTCCTCTGATTCTGCAAGGTCTCCAGAAGCTTCTTCTGCACACCTTCTTCTTTGACCAGACACTATGGATGCACCCCTAATTACTTCAGTCTTTCTGTTGTGCTTTCTGTTTGGTTTTGTTCAGCTGAGGGATTGCAGCACTTCCTGGCTGTACTTCAGTTTAACTTCTGGCTGGACTTCTGCCTAGGGCAGCAACTTTTGACTTAATGTACTCCGTAGCAGCACTCATTGACTAACTGTGTCTGATCTGTGGGGTAAAATTGCACTCTCTTGCAATTTTATTCCTCATATATACACTCTCCAGAACTGCTTGATACGCATTCTTTTTTTTTAAAGAAAAAAAGCCTGCATATGAACTTTTTTTTTTTACTTTAAAATGCAGAAAAGTTTGGGTTTTTCCCTCCTTCCTATCCCCCTTTACTGTCCTAGACAGGTATTTTTTCCTTTTTCACAAGCATTTCCAGCCTTCAGCCTCATTCTTGCTGCCAGCCGTCAGTGACTGATCCAAACACTCTGCCCTTTCAGAAAGTGAAACTTCATTTGTTTAAAGGTTATAGTGCCATTTTCAAATAGTAAATCAAAAGCTGTCTTTAAACACTCTTTGTATCTAGCATTCCTGGTCCTTCCTGTGTTAAAGAAGAAAACTTGAGTCATACATGATGGTATTCTCATGTTTTAGGACTTTCACTCAAATGTTACAGTATTTCTATAAGATTCCATTGCATCCTGGGGCTGGGGAGTCCATTAATGCTTTCCTTTAAACATAACATAACATTGCCTTCCATTTAAACAAAACACTGGGTTTTGTGCTGTGCAAATTCATGAGACGTGCATACAGATACCAAAATTTGCAAACTCATCTGTGTAAAATCTGAACATTTAGACCACTACTAGAAGGCTACTGTTGGAAAGGTCTACTGCACCCTGAATTAGATCACGTTATGCAATACATGAACTAAACCTTACAATCCACTATGTTGCAATTATGACGTGGCTTCAAGGTTATTCTAAGCTTGCCTTCTTGCACCCCACTTTTTTGTTTCAGATTAGTTCCACGCATTGATTATCTGTTCCATATCTGTAAGATTTTATGCCAAAATAGACAATCCATCTGTGTAACTGATACCTTCACAACACTTGCATCCCTGTGTGGTATTATTATTAACTGAGATTATTAAATTTTAGTTAAAGGAGTTAGGAGAGGTGGCTTCATTCCTCTCTAAAGAGCGGGAAAATGGAGAGGGAGGTGCTGAGCTCTTCTCCCTGGAATGCAGTGACAGGACATATGGGAATGGTCCAAAGCTGCACTAGGGGAGGTTCAGACTAGGCATCATGAAGCATTTCTTCACTGTGAGGGTGGTCAAACACTGGAACAGGCTTCCCTGATAGACAGTCAAGGCCCCAAGCCTGGCAGTATTTAAGAGGCATTTGGACGCCACCCTTAACAACGTTTAACTGGCGGTCAGGCAGTTGGAACGACAGTCGCTGTGGGTCCCTTCCAGCTGAAAGGGCTCTAGTCCATTCTGTTCTGTTTTATTCTTCTATTCTACGCTGTCTTTTAGCAAAGCAAGTATGATTTCTCCATTCTCAGCATGGTTGTTTCATATGTTTTTGGGGGTTTTCATTGCTTATCTACAGTATTTAATGCTTGAAGAGTTTCACTGGAGCTGCAGTAACTTTATTTATAGCTTCTACCTTCTACAGAAGTATTCCTGTGAGTTTCTGCTCAGAAATTGAGCTGTGTAAAATTACACGCTACTTTTTCAATGTGTTTAAATCCCTGCTGTCTCATTTCACATAACTGAAAACATTGAAACATCTCAGAAACATTTAAAATAAACTCATGTCATTCCCATGTGTCATGAGGTGTAACACTGTATTCAAACATGTACCTGCACGTTCTCTGTGACTTGAAGTTTGCTGATGTTCTTTCTCTGCTGCTGCTTCCTGTGAATTTATATTTATCCTCCTTGTCTAGTGCCAGGGCTTCTGATCTGCAGATAACTTTCAAACACGGTATTCCCTTCTCAGTCTGCAAAATTAATTCACATTATTAACAAAAATAATAAACTTGGTGTGGGTGAAGCACTGTTGCTTTCTTATGCTTTTGGTCTAGGCTTTCATGATTCAGTATAGAACCATCACAATTCTCTAAATTCCTTTTCCTATTGACACACTGAATTATTTTGGTCTTATTAGTACACTGAACATAGCAAATTGGTTTACTTTTGGAGGTTTTAATTGCCTCTGTCCTTACAACTTTACTAGCAGACTATTCCCTCATTGATAACATTAATCTCTCCCCTTCCCTGTCACATCCAGTCCTTTCCTCAGAAGAAGAAACTTACAGTTGCATTTTTGTGTTCCACAAATTGGGAAGGATCTCTGGAGGCTAGCTGGTCCAATTCTCTGCTCAAAGTCAAACCCATTTTGGTGTTACATCAGATTGTTCAGGTTCTTGTGCAGTTGAATTTTGAGAATTTCCAAAGATGGAGGTTTTGCAACTCCACTTGATAGTCTGCACCTTTCCCCAATTCTTAGTATTCTTCTCCTAATAGGATTTCATGTATCTCATCTTGTCTGTTGACTCTTGTCCTTTCACTTTGTACCCCTTAGAAGTAAAGCCTTACTTCAACTTCTGTTGAGGCCAACCATTTATCCATCCCAAAGAATTCCAGTTCTCTCAGCTTCTCTTGAGCATCGTGTGAAGCATCTTGGTGGCCTTCCATGAAGCTACGGAATGTTTTGGTATTTTTTGTGCACTGAGGACCCCAAAGTTAGTCATAATGTTTCACAAATGACAAATAGAGGAGAAAATCTACTTCCCTCAACCTACTGGCTGTGCATTTAACAACACGTACTTGCACAGTCAGTGCGAAGGCTGGCTCCTCACTCCTGTCTGCTTGGCTTGTTGTCCACCAGGGCTGTCAGGTCCTCTTTGTCATGGTGCCTTCTAGCTAGTGAGTGCATCCTGTTCTGTTGTGTGATGCTGTTCCATTCCAGCTACAGGACTCTCTACTTGGAATTGTTGAACTCTGAGCTTCCTCTCAGCTCATTACTCATCCTGTCTGGGTCACTCATAGAAGCCACCCTGCCCTCCAGTGTGTCAGCTTTGAACTTAAAACCAGTAACTGTGACTCCATCAACTTTTTCACTCACCTGATAATTCCTCTGTGCAATCCATGTCAGCCTGGTTTGGCTACAAAGATACTTTGAGTTGCTGTGTTGGAAGTCATGCTGCAGTCAAGGAAGTGTCCACCAAGACAGACATCTCATTATTGGAGGAAATCAGGTTCGTCAAACACAGTTTGTCCTTTTTAGATCCATTCTGGCTGTTCTTATCCTTCCATGTGCATCATGTGCTTGGAAGTGGATTCCAGAAGGATTTTCTTCATTCTCGTCTTGGGCAGTGTGGTCAGACTACTGTTCTACCCTGTAGCCTCCTTGTTGCCCTTTTAGAACATGGACATGACATTTGCCCTTTACCAGTCGTAACCTTCCCAAGTTGCCATGACCTTTCAAAGGTGGTACAGAACAACCTAGTAATGGTCTTGACTGGTTTCTTCAGCACACTTCGATGCATCCTGTGTTGTCTCATGACCTGGTGTATGTCAAGTTTGCTTTACTGGTCTTTAACTCTTAACTTCCTCTGCTGTGATACTGTG
Source organism: Aleadryas rufinucha (assembly GCA_013397815.1). Taxonomy (NCBI): domain Eukaryota; kingdom Metazoa; phylum Chordata; class Aves; order Passeriformes; genus Aleadryas; species Aleadryas rufinucha. The sequence goes on along the minus strand of VZTH01007927.1, from coordinate 187,924 downwards.
CTGCCCCACACTCTGCTGTTGGCTTCGAGGAACTGGGAGGCCTCTGAGCAGGTCTTGAGAGTGAAGCAAAGAAGGCGTCAACTGGCTTGATCTTTTCCATGTCCCTGGTACTGGATCACCTACCTCGCTGAGAGCAGTGGGACCATATTTGCCTCATTCTTTTACTGCCAGTGTATTTATAGAAGCTCTTTTTTCCCTTCATAATCCTGGCTAGTTTCAGTTTCAGCTGAGCTTGGCTTTCCTGATTCCATCTTTGCTTGTTTGGGAGGTTCCTGCTGGGTAACCCATCTCAGCTTCCATGTTCCAAACCTTTACCTTTTGTGCTTGAGTTGAGGCAGAGGTCGCCCATTTATCCGGACTGGCTCCCTGCCGTTCCTGCTCAAGTTCTAGCTAACCAGAACAGACTGTTTTTGTGCTATTAACATGTCATCTTTGAATATCAGCCTACTCTTCTGCCCTTCACCACAGCTTTTCACAGGATCCTGCCAGTGAGTTTTCCAAACAAGCCATAGTCTGTTCTCCTGAAGTCCAAGGTCTGCTATTTTCCTTCTTCAGGTCTGTTCGCGTCTTAAATTCCACCATCTCACAGTTGCTTCTGCCAAGTCTGCCACAGACTTTGTCTTGCTGAGCCAGTTCGTTCCTGTTTGTGCGTAATAAATCAGAGTGCCTCCCTGATTTGGCTTGTTGCTTGTTTGGAAGAAAAGAAATGTTCCTGATGGTCAGGCATCTCCTGGATTGCTTGTAGCCTGCCAAACTGCTCTTTGAGAATATGTAGGAATGGTTAAACTATTTACTAGATGTTCTTATTATTAACTCCCTCAGACCATGTCATCTTTAATGTCATACTAGATTAACTATCTCTGATCCTTTTTTCCCCTGTATTCAGATCTGAGATCCTCTTTAATGCCTCCCTAGGGATAAAATTCCATGGTATTTGACCCTGAACAGGGATCTTGCAATATACACCTCTACCCTCTCTGAATATAAGCATCCACAGCTTTTCATACAATTACATGCTCTTCCCTGGTAGTTCTTGCTCCAGCCACGTGTTTTGCTTTGTTCTGTTCTTCCTCTAAGTGTGTGCAGGGGCTTGCCATGCCTAAAGATTACCTCCAGTATTATGGATTCCATTCAATGATTCCATTATCTTTTGTCCTCGTAATAAGAATAGATTTTATTTAGTCAGGAATGCATTCTTAGCATGCTTCATTTACAAAATTAAAGAGTCTAGGACCTTGTGTGCTTTTCGAACTTGTCAGAGATCAGAATTTCACTGTTTTCCCTTTTACAGATTCTCATAGCTGCCGATAAGACGCATACTGACAGGCAGAGCTTATCTGCAGAATGCTGAACAGAGCATTGTAGACTTAATTTTAAGCAGTGTAGGACTACACATGTAGTGAACACCAAAAAAGCACTTTGAGATGGCCAGCAGATGCACACACATACGTAAACCTGAATTAATGTTTCATATGGAATGGATGAGTGGATGTGCAGCCAGATCTTTGTGTGATCTACAGTTGTATGTGAAGGTTACCGAGTTACGTTCCTCACCATTTGGCTGCTGTTGAACCCTCCAGGTGTGTAGGAGCAGGTTGCACCTTCAGTGCTTTTTGCGTGCCACGTATTCCACCTCAGCATTATTAGTGGAGTGTCAGTGGGTCCTGAGAGCACAGCGGATAAGCAAGGAATGATTGAAAATTCCAGATAAGCATCTCTGGCTCTCTTTGTTAGCAGTCTTCCCATAAGCTTGTGAGTGATTATTAGAGGTGTGAAATGAGAGTCAGAAAAACGTGAAAGATGTTTCAGTTGTTACAGCTAAAGGTAGAGGGTTAATGGTTTCCAAAGAATAACGAAAGAGGATATTAAGAGTTACTGCAGATTTCAAGAATTACCAAGAAGGCTCTAAACATTTGAATAAAAATGGCTTACTCTAAGTGAATAGCTAAAATTCTTGTATTCTGTTAATACAAGCATTATCACAACTTCTGTTTGATTTGTTTTAGATGAGAAGATTGTGGAAAAAATCCGAGCTTTACAAATGAAAGCTGAAGACTATGATGTTGTTAAGGTGATTGGAAGAGGGGCTTTTGGAGAAGTGCAGCTGGTAAGAATGTAATGAGTTAATGTTTAGACAGGTTAACAGCGTTAGCCAAAACCTTCCTCAGTCTTCATGTTTTATATTTTAAAATTCATTCTTAAAAAGGACAAGTGTAATTTTCATTGTATTGTGAGATCATTTCTGTGCATAGTAAACAGTAAATCTGAGTTTAAAACATGATGGGTAGGAAGGGAAGAACTTGGGAATCAGTTTGCTATCCTTTGATCAAAATCAAAAAGGCAGTTTGTGGCTATTCTAAATCTTTTTGGCCACAAATATCACCATATAATAATATCTGAAACCTACGAAAGAGCAAGCGAACACTGCAAAAGATTTCTGTTTTGTTCTTATAATTGTGATGCTTTGTATTGTATTTAAGTGACTTAATTATTGTATTTAAGCTTAGAATTGTGATGCTTTGCATTGGATTTAAGTGACTTGACTCACAGGATTTGTAAAAGATTATTTTATTAACATTGTCCCCTCAACATTGTATGCAATGTAATATCTAAAGTATGAATGGGATTACTTTTACAATTTCCATTGCAGAGACATTCTGTTATAAAAAAAAGGTAATCAAACTACGAAAAGTAAGTTGGTGTCTCACACATAGTCTGATTTTCATTTAATTTTGATTTTTTCAGGACTTCCACGTACTACTATGTGATAAATGGTACAAAAATGTGAACATATGTATAAGATGGATTGATATGTCAGTTTTGAAATAAGCGTTGGATGTAAGTGCCAGATAGAATCTAGAATGCAAACATTAGGGACAAATTATCACGAGCTAACAGATAACTGTGCACCATCTGATCCATGGTTCTGTGTGAGCATTTTTAGAGGAAGAGAGATGTGAAGCAAGTCAATGGAAAGGGGAGCAAGTAATTTCCTGCCATTGAGGCTTGTTATGTTGTTACCCAGATAACAAAAATTACCCTTTTGCTTGTACTTGTTGACGTGGAACTGGCATTTTACTGCTCTGTGGTAATTTTGCACTAGGAAGCTGGGAAAATCATACTGTCTTGTAATGCATAACCATTTTGGAAAATACAAAGATGTGTTGCAGTTTTGTTGAGGAATGTGGTAAGAGCTAAGCTGTGAAGGGCTCATAGGAGGTACACAGTGTGTATAAATGGCTATAAATTTATGATGCATTTATAAAATTATTTATATTTTCCATCTTAGTATTGGTGAAATTTGTTGGAACTGGGAAAAAAAGCCCCTGTGACTAGCCTAATATTATTTGCATGACTCATGGGTAATTTGCAAATTTAGATATGATTAATGTGGCAGATAGCAACATTTAATCAGCAGTTTTTATTCATCTCTGTAATTTTTTAAGACACCTTCATCCAAGTCTGGTAATATGAGAATGTAGCACCCTCTTTCCTGTTTTGATCAGGGTCATTTACATTTCGTTTTTATCCAGAAGAGTGAATGAAGTATGGAGTGGAGTATTTGCAAAAATCCTCATTTTTTAACAAGACTTTAAAGAATTATTACATATCTTTCTATGATTTTATGTCCTTGTTGGCAAGAAATTAAAACCAAAACCTTCACAGAATCTTACTTTTGTTGTGAAGGGGCTGCTGCAGGGTGTTTGTAAGAAAGCAGTCTACTCCATGTCTTTTCAATGACAGTCACATCAAATGGTTTATTTTAAAGTCTTCCATTAGACATTTGTATCTTTACATTAATCCACAATCATTATAGCAGTGAATAGAGACATTCCTTGTGCACTTGCATGTGAAGTCAGTGAAAAATAAAGTTGTAAGGAGCAGAGTTCCTCATCCATTTGTTGAGGGGGTGGGAGATGAAAAAGAGAAAGTCCCAATAACAGAAGTCATGTGCCATTTTTAGATATCACACTCATATATTTGCTGGAAGCATCCAAGAGGATTATGTTTTTGATGTTGATGCCTGAAAGATAGGGTGGAAATGAATCCCCATAGACCGATGTCTATAGAGCAGGTATTTGTTTATTGCAGCGCTGGTGGTAAGGGGGATTTCTCCTCCCAACTCACCCCCCCTTGTCAAGTGCGGTGGCATATTTATACAGTAAAATTTCGCTAAAGGTTGCTATGTCATTACAGCATCATCACATACGCGCCGGAACTAATTTACATAGCATGATCTCATGGGTATTAGATAATTCTTTGCANCATAGATATCTTATAACCCAAGCTATATAAGCACTTTGTTGGTGTGACGTGAGTTACACAGACATCAATGTGCTTCAAAAATGAAAATGCATTGTTTTCATATATGTATTTCTTAAGAACAGAAGGGTTTTTCTGAATTATTTTCATTTTCTTTTTAACATTTCATTTCAAATAGAAGTTCCTGATTTGTTCTGGAAACTCTTTTTCTTAATTCACCATGTCATGCACAATTTAAATTTTTAAGAAGAGATGATTTTTTGTAGTATACGTACTGCAGTTGGACACTTCGAGGGATCTGAAGACAAACTTTATTTTTCATTTGCCCAACCATTAAAATGTAATGACAAAATGCCTAGTAACCTGGTCATACAATGATGGGGTTTGGGTTTCATTGTTGTCATGGGTTTTTTTTAAAATATTCAATAAGCTCGTCAAAAAAAGCAAGAATCCTTGGTATTGGAAGGGAACTTCTGTGCGTTCATATAGAGCTCTTCTGTACTTCATGTCAATTTAAAAGAACACTTTTTCTAGGATGTAAAAATACAACAAAAATCCTCAATGTTATGCAGCTGAAAATATCATAATGTTACAGCTGAAAAGCAGTGGGCTAGTAAATACAACTGCAGATCTGAACTAATATTAGGTGGTGATGCAGACATACATACCTTGATTTTTTTGCCTCACAAGGTATGGTACAAGTTTAAACTATTGAGCTAAGCTATATCTATTTCTACTCCATTCAAAATGTTAACACCACTGTTGCAGATGATGGATTTGCAATAATGAAAGTATTTTGCAACACTTTCTGTGATCAAAATAGAAATTTGCTTCAGTGGGGATTAAATACAGAAAGAACCATAAATAAAACATGATTAAGTACGTGAGTTAAATTAATGAATGTTGTGTTATCGGTATGTGTTGTTGTGCATAGGTATTGTAGCACAAATATTTATTATATGTTTCTAATGGTTATATTAGTATGCTCATTTTTTGGCTGGTAACGTTTGTAGCATAAAATAGTCAGCTATGACCTCCTCCATTTAATTTTGTTTTCCCTGAGTCTTCTGCTCCAGTATAGCATTTTATTGCTGAAGAAGTGGTGTGAAACAATCAGCTTTCCAGATCCTGTCAAGAAAGTGAAACTCATTCTCTACTCTTTTGTCTTACAGCTAGATTTTTTTTTAAAAAGGCTCAATTTTTCCTCTTCCTCTGCCCTCCAAAAAATTTAAAAAATAGTCCAGTAAAGAGAGATCAGATGACTCTGGTCTGAGCATCTGACTTTGGTGGAGAAACAATTTCCTTATAAATCCAGAAGTATTAAACTCTACACTTGAGCTCTGGTCTCTGGTTTTGCTGGGTCTGTAGTGATGGGAAAAGCTAAGAAAATAATTGCCAGCTGCCAGATCACTTCTTCTCTTACACAGTGCCGTGAATAAATGTGGCTGGTGTCTAGGGCAGACAGAAAAATTGAATTATGGTGCTTAGTATGTTACTTCTGGTTTATGCAGAAACAGTAATTAATGAAAGCACATCCTGAGTACCTCTTGTTTGTTTTCACTTGTGGAAAAATCCTCTTGATTTGAAATTAAAACTTATCCTTAGTTCCTTCTCCCAGGTCTAACCGTGAAGGACAGTAATGTTGCAGTGACACAGCAGACTGACCTGGTCATGTACTGGAAGAGAAAACTAAAACAAAGTTAACACTTCCTTGTGTTTGGGTACTACAGGATGGTCTGGGTGACAGTCTTTACTGTCTGATTTCTTAGAATTGCAAACCAGTGGTTGTCATGACCTGCCTAAACAGATGCTGGTTTATTTTTCTTCATTGAGTGCTTTGTTTATTAGGTTTAGTTCCCCACTCACTGCTGATGTACAGTTCTGTAGTAAAGCAGATAAAGCAGTTATGTTTTATTATCTGAAAATTTGTCAGGACATGAACTTCGATGCCCTATCTGTAGTCATTTCTTATGGCTTTATTAAGTATTTTAGGATACCTGTAATTGCTTCAAGCCTTAGAGTTCGTTTCAAAATTCCACTCTAGGATATTCTTTTTTTTTTAAATCATAAGAGACAGTACCATTACCAATACTATGTACTCAATCTGATAACTTCAAATGGATGTGTTATTTTCTTTGCCTACAGATTGTCTTCCCATGTGAATGCTGTGGAAATTATGGATGCCTTTTATGTGTACTTGTTTATTGAAAGTATTAGATTGTTGAAGCGGAGTAGAGTGAAATTCCTTTTTCTTAGTGCATTTTCATGAGTTAAACGAGGCCATGTTACTCAGTGTAATGGCATGAAGGGATTTTCCTACCTATTTTGAGAGTTACTCTGGTGAGCTGCCATTTAAATTTGGCAGTTCGTTTTAACAGTTGGAAGAAATTGAAACATCATGACAGTTTAATACATGAATAATCTGCTGTATGAGCCAATATCTGTATGTACAAATATAGCTCTGGGTAAAGAGCACAGTGACTAGCAGCTAAAAGGGCTGACTCCAGGGGCTGTGGTGCTGATAGAAAGAGGAATGTCAGCGGTAGGTCTGCTCACCTGCAAGGTGTGCCAAGACACACTCGCTCTCTGGATGTGCCAGTGTACTTGTTATTGCTTCGGTTCTGGGATTTTTGTACAGAGAAAGAACCTATCTTGAAATTTTCTCAATAACTCATTTAGCCAATAATCTATTGGCACTATTTCAAGAGGTGCACAGACTGTGATTTTGTGCCCCCCACCCCTCTTTACTTTGCCTCTCCTGTACATGAGCTTCCTTCAGGCTGTGCTGACTTCCAAGAATTTTTTTCCCCAAGTAGTGGGAGACAGTGGTTCTTTAAATGAAGGCAGCTACTGTAAGTGCACCTAGGCGAGAGTACACAGTGACTTTAGGAATTGTAAACTACTAAATAACACTGCAGAGCTTCAATGTGAACTTTCACAGAAAATGCATCTTTAATTAAACAATATCTTTTTGAGGTTTCTGGTCTTTGTGTTTCTTCTGGTTTTGGGCAGGATTACAAAAGCTTTACCTAGGGGAGTATAGTTTGTGGTGTACCACCAAGTCTTTGTAAATAATGCCATGTAGGATTGGTAAATGGGATGAAGTTTGTTTTCAAAATACTTTTTTAGGACACCTTCACTAGCTGGCTAATTAATGTCCTAAAATATGCTTATAGAGTTTTTAATGCATACAGATACCATGTTTCTGTTCTGGTGTTAGGTTGGAGGTTTTTTGATCTAACTATACAGAAGGTTGTTTGTTAGTATTAAACTCTGCAAGATAATAATAAAACCTTTGCACCTATGTCTTGGAGGCAAAAAGCTCCAATGTCAAGAATAGCAAGTCCTTAAATAATCCTGTTTCTGTTCTTGTTCTTGCTCTTACCAAGGTTATCCCTTCCACCTGATGCTTCTTCTCTTCCTTCAGCAATATTAATTCTTATAGCTCCTCAGGAGCAGGAGACAGAGGCTCCCGGATCTGTAGACCAAATAGGTGCCTCTCTGAAGCTTTGTACTGCAGGTGTCATGGACCTGCATTTACAACTGTTCAGAAGAGCATGTTAAACATTCTTTCAAGTAACATAATTAAACTCAGATATTGTGCAAAACTAAGAAGTTAGGAGATCTGCTTTATTTACTAGATGTGAGGGGTTTTAAATGCACCAGAAAATCGTAACTTCAGTTTATGGTGCATTTCACAATTTTCACAAATCGATTTCACAAACTAGTCCACTGAATTTTTAATTTTAACAGGAAAAAATACACAGAAACTTAAGGTCCTGATGACTCACACTTCTTACAGCTGAATATTTCTCACCTTGATTTCTTTAAGAAACATTCAAGAAAGTTAAAAACCTGTTCCTTTAATAGTTTTTTCATAAAATAGGATGCGTCATGATTAATTAGCTGAGTAATGACTGCAGTGTGCAATTTAAGGATTTGGTTTCATGTGTGCATTCAGATGAAGTTTACAAAAACATTTTCATATTTTGTAATAAAAGCTTTAATTCAAGTTTTCCAACAAGGTTTATTGTATTAATTTTGCACCATTTAAAGTGAATTTAAGAACCATTTAGGGAAAGAAATAGGAGCAATTGTTTTGGTGTAAAATAAAAATTGGCAGAGGCTGAAGAAGACCGCTTGCCCAGTTTCTAATATGAATGAATGAATTCAATGGCTAGATAGTGTTCAGAGTAAGAAAATAAAAGCAGAGTTAGACTTTATTTCCTGCTATGGAGGGGTTTTTTGAGCAGCTGTTAAGCTTTTCTTTTTAGGTTTCAAAGTTCTCAAATCCTTACTGTGTACAAAATTGGGCGTAGGAAGACCTGGAGGAATCACATTGCAGAAAGCAGTCGGCACATAGCAGAAACATACTGTGCTGGTACTCAGGTTTTTAACAAGGGTTTTTTAAAAGGCTACTTCTCTTCTTCTCAACCAACAGGTTCGCCATAAAATGACACAGAAGGTTTATGCAATGAAGCTACTTAGTAAATTTGAAATGATCAAGAGATCAGATTCAGCCTTTTTCTGGGAAGAAAGAGATATCATGGCCTTCGCCAACAGCCCATGGGTGGTTCAGGTAAGGAAGATGTGTAAAAGTAAAATAATAATAATAATAACAACGATAGTAATGATGCTGATGCCATAAATACTTCTCAGGCTTGAACTGGTTTTGCATTTACATTGAAACTCAAATCAAGGTTTAGGTTCAGATTTTTACTTCTAAAAAATAAATTTTTACAGCAATTTCACTAAGTTTTGTGTATTTGGCTATGTTAGAAAGTAGATTAATTTACATTTTAGTCACTGCAAATGCATCATAAAACAGAATTAAACAGATTTTTGAAATACCTACATAATTATTTGGAATAATAGGGAAATTATCTTTCCACTATGAAAAATTCTGTATAGGAATGTAGAAACAAATGTGATTGGTATTTCCAGTCTTTCCTCATGATACAGTCAGTTATCACAGGCAATTGGTATTAAGAGTCCTTTAAATAGTCACTGTCTTTTCAGCTGCAGTTTGATATATGGATGAGTGTGCAGCCCTGGTCTCCTGCAAGACAGCAGGCTGTAGCAGTGCTTTCCTTGAAACAATTTTCTCTTAGTGGTCAGTTACAGCACCAGCACTCAGAATATCCAAGTACTGGAGTACTGGAGAGTTGACTTCTTCAGCTGGTCTTGAACACCATCGCTCGCAGCTGTCTTGTGACATGTGTCATCAAGATGCTGTAATGTGAATTATGCCTTTGGGAACAATCAGTACTGATTATTGCCATTTGTTGTAACTGGTAAATTGCACCAGTTAACAAAAGGAGTAGTGAAAGCGTGTGCTTGGAGAAATTGTTAGTCCTTAATTTTGTTAAATGCTTAATTTAAATGCTCTTATATATATTGCCATGCTTCTATATATTTAATAAGACTGGCTTTAAGCTTTCTATGTATTTTTCATAACAATTTACCTCAGGTGTACAAAGATTTTTATTTAGATGTTTTGCTCTTTGAGCATGTTCTGTGTTATTGCCTATATTCAGCAGAAATATTTAAACAGATGATTTTTTTATTTAGTTCTTTGTTCTAGTAACAGTAATTGTCAGGAACTATTTTTCACATGCAGTTGAAAGTAACGAGAAATGCATGACGTGGATTTTCAAAGGAAACTGTCACAGGCAGGATATAAGTGTGTGTCTGCATTTGTAAATAGCAGATGAACTAAAGTGTAGTTGCAATTGTGCCTTCTATGATTAAGTGTATTAGTGTGATATATTTAGGTGATGTCGTCCAATGGGGTAGGACACTGAGCTGGTTTGAAGAAAATCTAGGTCCTGTTCTGATCTAGAAACTGGGACAGATCACACTGCTTCTCTGTGTCTAGTTTTTAATGTGAAAAAAAATTGAAACAAGAGCCCTAGATAGTTTTCATTTTTTTAAAATGAAATCCCTTGAGGGCAATAACAAAAGTGCTGTATAAAGACATAGTGCTGTTATTTATTATTATGTTAATTAATATCTCTACGTGTGAGAATATAAGGATTATTTTGAATCTTCATTTAGATTTTAATGACCCAATGCATTATCGTACTGTATATTGCATATATTATCCATTTGTGCAAACAAATACAGTGCAATATATAGGTATTAAAATACATATTTCTAATCTAGGTCTTCTGTCACTAGCTATACAATTCATTTTAATCTGAAGGTCAAATCTCCATAATAACATACCTGCCTTTCATGGTTCCTCATCCTCCATGGTCTCCCTGATTCTGACTTCGTCCTTTCCACACATCCTATTTTTCAGTTGCCTTTTAATTTTGTGTGTGTAGTTTAAAGATGTGAAGGATTTTCGTTTTTAAGGTAAGGCAGTATTCCCTGAGAAATAAGGTGAGACTTTCAGAGACTTGTTCACACCAGTCATTGAACAGTTGATAGTAATGCTTTTTGCTGGACTGGGCTATTTTCAGACCCGGTGATCACTGAGTGAAATCTCTAAAACTTCAGCACTCTAGGTCTAAAATACATTTTAAAGAGACTGAACTTACTTTCAGTATCATGCCAGTAGGAAACATACTGACTGCAACTGAGACCAGACCAGTATTTTAGTGTTGAGGACAGTTTCTTTGTATTGTGTTATAGCTGTCTTCAGGAACATTTTGTTTTTATTTCTTATTTCAATATGTGTTGATTTAGAACAAAGTCAGCAGTGCAGTGACTTCGCAAATATGTACAGAGGTAAGGAATGTATAATATAGAAAATTTAGAAACAGTCTAAGATGCTGCTCACTGTTGAGCTGTTTTCATATCAGGACATGATGCTCCCTTTCACAGATTTGATACTTTGCATTTTGACTCAGTGATACTTAATGCCAAGAAACATGGAGATAGATAGATAGATAGATAAAAGCTTATAGTATTAAAATAATCAGGAAATATTTTTCCCTTTCTCAAAAATTACAATGAGGGGGTTTTGAAGTTCAGTAAATTTCAAGTTACTGTCATAATTAATAGAAAAACGTATATTTTATGCATATTAAAAGTAATCTTGAAAACATATTCTCAGGTCTAATGAAACTAAAGATAAAGGGTTTTATTCTTTTCCTTAGCTGTCTGAAAAGTAATTGCATTTTTTTCCTTTCCTTTTTTCAACGTTGCAGCTATTTTGTGCCTTTCAAGATGACAAATATTTGTACATGGTAATGGAATACATGCCAGGTGGAGATCTTGTAAACCTTATGAGCAATTACGATGTGCCTGAGAAATGGGCCAAGTTCTACACAGCCGAAGTTGTTCTTGCTCTTGATGCAATTCACTCCATGGGCTTGATACACAGAGATGTGAAGCCTGACAATATGCTTTTAGATAAATATGGGCATCTGAAGCTGGCAGATTTTGGCACTTGCATGAAAATGGATGAAGTAAGTATGCAACTGAATAATTTACCATCTATAAAACTGTAATTCTAAATTACATCTAAATCTAAGGTTACTGTCTTATGAAGTATAATACCCAAAGGAATATTCATCAAATGATCTACTTGGTTATAAAGCTGTTTCTTGTTTCCTACTTTTAAATATAAGAGTACTTTAAATAGTGTAACCTTTTCTGTTATAAACTCTTCTCTCCCAGAGAAGAAGGATGTAAAGTTACTCTTCGCTGTTTTTGAAAGCATGTATGTTTATGAATTTCTGAGGTACATTTTTTTTGCCAGATGTCTGAAAAGCTTGCAAGATAACTCTTAGTTTCAACATTAACAACCTTGTTGGAACAGTTCATAAGCTGACATTTTTTTGTAAATGAAATTATTTTATAGACAAGATACATTCTCTGTGGTTTTTTCCTCTATCTAATTGTTCTCATAGCATCCTCTAGTGGTCATTCAAATGAGGTCACAATACGGCAGCAGTGGTATGCGATATATTAATCACAATCTGTTATTTGTCAAGATGCCAAGATGTCAGTTAAAATGATTTAATTGTCCAGATTTTGCCATGTACAGCCAAATACAGTTTTCTAATGAGACTGTATGAAATATTTTTAACAGGATATTATCAAAAAACCTTGAAAATAAAACTACCTTTTGTAGTTTGCAGTCTTAGAATCTTGCCTGACAAACTGTTATGCTGTAATTTACAGAATATATTCTTCCTATGAAAAATTCTAACAGATTCTAAAAATCTACATGAATGTGTGTTATGATTTACCTGGTCTTTGAAAGTTTTCCGTAGTAGTGTTGGTAAGAGTGATCCTTTTAAGCTTACTTGCTTTTATGTTTTGGTTTTTTTCTGTATTGTTTAGGCTGTGCTTGGTATAATTTCTGCAATCTACTTAATTTGCATTTTCATCATTAAGTTAATGCCTCTTCAGCAGTGTCTAGAAGTACTGTGTCTGATTAGGGTGAATTTTTTTCACATGATAATATATTAATTTCATCATTGTCCAACTGCAGCTGTTTATTGAAGTTCCATCTATTTAGTTCTGTTGATGTTGTAGTTGTTGCTCTAAAGGCAGAGATAATACTTACCCCCATTTTGTTGATTTACTTGACTGTGTTTTAGAAGACAGCATTTATTTTAATTGAAAAAAATCAAAAGTAGTTCTTGGTCTCTTAATTCAGTCCTTAAAAATATTAATATTTGTTTTGAGTCAGTAGACCATAATGTCTTAAAGGAATCTGTTGTTATTGGAAGTGACAACAAAAAAGCATCAAAAAAGCTCATAATATAAATCCTCTGTGCTGTTTTAGGCACCCCAGAAATGATGGACCTATACCTTTTACTTTTTTCTTCTTTGCTGCTATTGTTAAAAGAATGGAATACTAAAATGTGGATGATGATACTATAAATGTGAGAAATGCATCCATGTTTCTCGTAAAAAGTTACAGTGAGCTCCACTTTAGACTGGGCATCATCAATGGACTAGTCATCTCTTAGGGAAGTTAATTTTTTTAAAGATTACATTTTAAGTTCTTTGTGTTTCTCAGACTCGGTGGAATGGCAAAAATTTTTTCTACAGGAAGCTTTAGAAGTTGAGAGGTTCTGGATTGTCTCCAAATCTCGTGCTACCTCTTACAAAACATGGAACACATCCCAGCTGTGTAAATACAATATTGGTGTTGGCAGACTGATTTGTAGAAAATATATGCTTACCCAATACTTACTTATTTTTTAGGATTTGGATCTCTTTTAGCAGTTGTGAGCATTAGCATCTTCCTTATGCTGTTGAGAGCCCAGGAAAATTTTGCTGCAATTTGTTGAGAGATTTTTCTGACCTTTGCTGTGGTATTGTGTTCAGTGTTTGCTTGAGTTGGCCAGGCAAGAACAGACACTTGCAGCAGTTTCTCCATATCGTTTTGTGAAAAGAGTTGCTAAGTGTTTTAGCAATCTTTTCCAGCATAAAAGGAGCTGTTCTGTTTATATAACTCATTTGTGATAACTGGGGGTTTGTGGTGTTGTTTTTCATTGGTTGGTTGGGTTTTTTAAATTAGTTGTCTTTTTTTAAATCTGCAACAAAGTGAGTATTTCTATTGTTGAATAAAGGATGGAGTTAGACTCAAAAATTTAGTAGGAATCGCGGTTCCCTTTTTTTGGTATTTAGGTATGATAAGATAGACCAGGGCAGGGTTCACCAGGCTCTGTCTAATCCTCAGGTGTCGTGTAAGAAACTAGACAGCTGCTGGCTTTGGTAGGTATCATAGGGCCAGGAGCTCCCAGTGTTGCCGTGCACAGCACTGTCCTGTGCTAACTGAGCTTTCAGCAGAGCACAGATTCAGAGAGTATCTGTTGAAAAAGATGTGACCAAAAGAAGGGATGTTTGCCACTTGGGATTATTGTCTCAGCCCGGGCAGTTCAGCTGAAAGAACCAGCATGTTCTTCTTTATCGAACCCAGCTTCTTTCTCTCTTCTTTCATACGTTGAAGCGTGTCCAGTGAAGAGGACTCTGTTGGATCCTTCCTGCCTTAGTACATTGTCTGCAGCACACTGCACGAGCTGCCTGCAGCGTTAACACCTGATACGTGCAATCCTCATGTTTCCACACAAACACCCTCCAGCTCTTGTTTACTGAAAGGAGCTTCCTGAGGGAGTAAAAGCCTGATTGTCAGCCTTGGTTCAAGACAGCAAGTCCTTCAGGTTTGATGGAGATCCTCCTGAAGATGAAACCTGAATTGCTTTGTCTTCAGCAATATAATAATGTTAAATGATGCTGGGAAACACTGCAGCCTCACTGCCAAGTTGTCAGGAGCTGTGAGAACATTGCTGTGTCTCGTGGACAGCCTATTTTTTTAAACTGTGCACTGTACATCTCTCACATAGCTGCAGGAGATGAGTTCCAAGGTCCATCATGATCTTTTGAGGTGATGAGAAAAGTTTCAGGTAAAACACTGGCCTGAGACTCCAGACAGGAAGCTTTGTATGATAACTGTTAAGAGTAAGTGTGCTACTTAGGCATAAGTAGAGGCTTAGTGTTTGAAACATAGGAGTAACACATTGCCCAGAGAAAACAGCACCATTTAAGTCTCTTCAGAATGTAGGAGCTGCCAAAGTGCTCTGTACTGGACAGAGAGCATGTCCCTGTTTACTCAGCTTTGATGCCAGAGATCACAGAAGCGAGTCTGACTGTGGTATTTAAGGTACCCAGTACTTAAAAATACATACAGAACAACACCCAAGTTCTTTGAAAGAAGAAGTGTGTAAGTGAATGGAACAGAAATCTGGGAATTTTGTATTCAGGTGATAATGGGCCAGCCTCCCCAGGGACATGGTAGAATCCCCTTTACTGGAGGTTTTGTGATGCAGTCGGACAGCATGCTAGATAATCTTATATAAGCTCCTTTTCCTATGACAGGTTGGAACACATGATCTTTCAAGGTCCCTTCCAAGACAGGCTGTTCTGTGATCTGTAAATGCATTTCTAGGTTAGTTCCTGAGACAGAAGGTAGAGAGTTTTATGGGGAATAAGTACAACCAGCTCCACATGCTTCAGAGAGCTACGGTCCATTGAAACTGGTGTTAGCATGCAACGCCTTTTTTTTACTGTAGAAATATTTTTTGTTTTACTGTTCAATTCTTTGACATCTTGTCTGAAGACTTAAATTGTTATTACATGGAGTTCTCTAGCATCTGTAACATTGTTGAAGAGACTCTCCTTTTGCTGCATACCAGCCATCAGACTTGGGTAGGTCTGGCTGGTTTTTGGCACAGCCTTTGCTTTGTTTGTTTAAGACATCAGAAAATATCAACATGTGTAACATATTAAAAAGTGTTCTTCCTTTGGTGTATTAATTATAAAGGGATGGGAAATGGGGTGTTATTAAGTGCTTAGGTGTCAAGGTGTTCAGGCTGCAACTGAAGCTGCAGACTTCAGAGAACTGTTTCATAACTGTTTTGGTGACTTTGTTTTTAAAGAATCTCATTACCCAGGGAGGGATTCAGGTGGCTTCACCCAGACTTGACTGAGCATAAACTCAGACTTTCCCTTGTTGTAATTTTGTTTTTAGATAAGGAAGAGATAGACACATACCAGTGTTGGAGGCCTCATTGAGTTGCCACAGTCTTACTGGATGAGGAGAATCACATAACCCTAGAGCAATTCCTCCTGTGCTCAAAGCAAAGAGAGGCTTAGGCTTCAGAGAAGACATGTAGGTTAGTGCCCAGTGCTGTGACGAGCAGGACATTCAGACAGTGGTTCCTGCCACATGCTAGATCCGTTTTCAGATGTTCTCAACCTTGGATTTCTGGAGTCTTTGAGCTTTAGTTTATTTTGCAGTGTTAAAATGTGTTTGTATTTTTCCTTTTTCCAATGAATGCATTAGGTCCTCTCAAAAGAGTTAACTTCATTTTCTTATGCCAGTATGAATAAGGTATGTGCTATCTCATCCAGTATAGAATGCAAAAGTTTACCTGCTCTTCATTCTGGAACTGCAAAGTTAAAATTTCTTTAGGTTTCAGTTTTAGCATGGAGTCATAGAAGATAATAGGCATTTGCCAGGAGGACATTTGAAGTACTCCATAGGTCTCTACAGTATGTAGTCATCCCTTTAGTTTTTGCCTGCTGGTTCATGACTTTCTGGATTCTGTTTTAGTACAGAAATAAAAGCTTTTCACAGTTCATATAGTGTATGAGAAAGAATATTGTAATGTGGTGTCTAGATTTTGCATATCAGTACAATTCCCAAAACTGAATGTTTCTCTTATTTTCTTTAAATATGTATTTTGACCTTAGTTGTTGCTACTAATATTCTGTATTAATATCAGAATTAATACATATTGCCATTCATGCTGATGGCAAAATGCATGAAGAACTTTTGTAAGATGACTTAGATAAAATTTCAGATTGAGGAACAGAATAAAAGATGAGTATATTTCTGGTACTTCTCTAACTTCATCCAGGATTTCATTTCATTCATCCATCTGGTCTCTCAGGAGTGAATTCAGTGAATTTGATTAAAGGAAACAAGACTTATAACTCTGAACCAGAATGCTGGCAGATCTGATTGATGCTTCTGCGCCACTTAGCCCCTGCATTTTTAGTTTCTCAGTGTGAAGCAGAGGATGAGGAATCATTCCATTGATACAACTGTGGTAATAAGTTACTTTAAAAAAAAATTTAAAAAAAAAAAAAAGCAAGCTTTGCTATTCCTTAAAAATATTTTCTCCTTTTATTCTTTGTCTTATCTTTAAACAAAAAACAAGGTGTGTCTATAAAAATTTACCTATAACTTGATTTATTGGCTGAATTAGACAAAATTGTTATGTATCTGCTTTGCAGGGCCTAGAATTCGTAACTTGTCAAAATTAATCTAAAGTTTGTCCCTGAATTCAATGAGAAAAGGAGCAATCTGATATAGTGTGTAGCTTCATACTGAAACCAATGGTAAAAATAATAAAATTGGTGAATTTTGGGAAGATGAAGTCAAGAGAAATCACTATGGAGTAGGCAGGGGTAAGCACATTACCAAGAAATGTCATTTCCATCCGCATTGCTTCTTGAATAAAAAAATAGTCTTTAAAACACACTCCTCAAACCAAGTATTTTAGGCGCTTTTTTTTTATGGTTTTCTGTCTTACTAACGGAGGAATTGGCTAAAGAGGCACTCAGAAGCCCCTTGAACTGAGCTGTTTTTGTTGTTACTGTTGCACAGACAGGAATGGTGCGCTGTGACACAGCCGTGGGAACCCCCGACTACATCTCGCCCGAAGTCCTGAAATCGCAGGGCGGTGATGGTTATTATGGACGGGAATGTGACTGGTGGTCTGTAGGGGTTTTCCTTTTTGAGATGTTAGTTGGTAAGTAGTGATTTCTTCTGCTAATGAGATTATCATTGAGTCTTTCCTGCGCCTTTAGCTACACTTTGCTGCATGGAGGCTGCTCCTACCTCACTAACAGCTTCTGACTTTTGGCTGATGCTGCGGCTTCATTCCTGTTCTCTTTGCTCTCTGTCACTCTCGCGCTGCGACAGCTGTTTGCGTGCTTGCTCAGTGATTAGTTCCCTGACTCGGTTCAGCTTAAAACTAATTCTTAGAACAGTTTTAACTGGGGTCAGCTACCTCACCACGTTTGTGCCACCTCAGGCAGGACTGAGTTTGCAGGGACACAAGAGATGAGAAAGGAGTGGAAAGGGCAGGACTGTCCTTTTCTTTTCTTCTTTTCCACAGCACATCAGTGTTTTCTGTTAGGTCAAGATGAGGAAGTATGGCTCGATTCTTTCTTTTGTGCTTGAGTCGGGATTTTCTAGCAAAATACACTGGACTGCTATGGCAACAAATGTAGAATATAATCTGTTAAGGAGATGAGTCATCTGCATCTTAAAATACAGTGAGGATCAGTATGATAGTCTGGTAGCAAAATACTGATTATGGAAGGATGGAATTGATCATACAATTACTAAAAATCCAAATCTGCATTTTCTGAGAATATTGCAGATTTGATGTTTCTGGTATCCTGAGCCAGGAAAGGCACTTGAACACATGATGCTATTACTATTTCCAACTCTTCCAGGATTACAGCATTTTGACTTTAAGAATGTGTGGTTTATAGTTAATAGTGTCTCATGAACAATTTTAGCAGTAAATAAAATTATTCACTTCTTAAAATATTGGGCATAGCTGTCCAGAATGTTTTCTCAGCATTTCAGAGCCTCTTTTTTCCCCCTCTTGTATCTAGGAGGAAAATATTACTTAATTTCTCCATATCCCACACACTGGTAGAAATCTATTTTTGTCTGTGCTTATGTATCAGATTCTGGCGATGGTCTTCTAAAACTTTGCACATCAAAGAAAGCACAGAAACTGTTTTGTTATTCTGGTTTTGATAAGCCGCAGAACTAATGAAAATGGTAATTTTATTATGAAAAAGAAAATTTCATTGTTTGCTTAACTAAAAGGTAAAATGTTGGTCACAGGATGAATCCTAACATTAGTTCAGTGACTTAAGATAGTTTTGAGGTGTGGCCAAAATCAGAGCTTCCAAGACAGAAGACAATTGAGAAGAGGAAGGTTGGGAAAGAGGGAGGCAGCAGAAGCAAATATCAGTGATCCCCACCCGCAATGCACTGGTATGGCAACCTAATGAATTTACTAAAAGTCTAGAAGTGGTGTGTACCAGTTTCTTATTTTACCATAAAACGACAGAAAGAGACAAAAGTTAGGATTGAAGCATTCATATTCTTTTGAAAGCAGAATGGTTGTTGTGTATTGGTCTGTTAGTACATTTTTTCATGTTCGTGGCTTTTGAAATGCTCAGTTCCTTGTTAGAAAGCTGCAGCCTGCCAATGCCAGATGATTCCTGCCTGCACACTTCATACCAGAACAGAGGAAAGAGCCTAGCTCATGTGACTGTTCACCTTCTCTATTTAACCTATGGATTAGTTGGGAGAAAGGATTTCTGTAAAAGTTGCAGCTTCTTGATTACAAACCCAAACCATTTGTATGTTGAGAATGTTGCCAGTTAATTTGATTGTCAGTTGCCTTATCACAGCCTATTCTTTTCACTTGCCCCAGTTTTACCTTTCTTAAGTGTAGTTCCTTTGCAAATATCTTTAACTGCAGCCTAGGCTGGAAACCTCTGGGTGAGAAAGGTTTATGATTTTAAAAGCCACCTACCATGTTAATATGGGCACTCAAGCTGATGTAATTTGTCAGTCAACAAGATTTATTAATATGGGTTTAACAGTGTGGTAACACACTGGGAAGGCTGCTGCTCAGATCTGACCTGCCTTAGGGAGAGTGCCTCTCAAATGGTCTTCAGAGAGCTTTGGTGGATTCCTTCCAACAAATATGCATTAGCAAATCTTTAATTAGTTTTGGTCCATTTTACCCTTGGAGTGTTTAAAGATTGATTCATATGGGTGTCAGCCATTATGTAAATTAGAAAATATATTGAGAGTCTTAAGGCAGAACAAAAGATGTAATTCACCAGGCAAAATTTTGGTAGTGACAGGCAGGATGGAAAATGGTGTCGTTTGTAACACAGATATTTTAGGGAAGGAATATTTGTAGCAGTATACATTATTTTGTATCCTGCATGTCCAATTTTTTTCTTTTTCTTAATAAAAGTCTCTTCAAGGTAAACTGCTTGTAGACTTTTCATTATATCTTTTGTCTTATTCAATTCACATAACTTAAACATGATGTAAAATCACAGCCAATTTACTATTTTATTTTCAGGCGATACTCCTTTTTATGCAGACTCGTTAGTAGGAACATATAGTAAAATTATGGATCATAAGAACTCATTGCATTTCCCGGATGATGTGGAAATCTCTAAGCATGCAAAGAACCTTATCTGTGCCTTTTTAACTGATAGGTAAGTGCATATGTTGTTCTGGCACTGTTTTTTATTTTGGATGGTATTGGCTGTATTTATTTTGGATGGGACATTGTGAAAATTAATTACTTCTACTACTTCTCCTGATCTGTGTTCAGATCTCTTCTGCCAGACCTCCCGTTCTCTAGTTTTTCTTTTGAGGTGTTTTTTCCACGTATTGTATTTTATTTCTGTGAGCAGTTCTGACAGCTCTTGTTAACAACACAGTTTGTGCTGGACAAATCCTTCCAATTGCAGTAACAAACATGTAAGGCTGAAAGTAATTCATAACCTCCACGGCAGGGACAAAATACTTTTGCTCAATGTCTATGTGGGTGTTACATAAGAAAACTGGAAGCAAATACTTTTCTGAAAGTAAGCGTGTATTTACTGAATTTGTTTAAGGTTTCTTAGAGTGTTTGAAATTTTTTCTTCATTTGCTTTGTTGCATTAATTGGTAAATACAGCTAACAAACCTCAAGGTTATTGTTTTGGCTACAAAAAAAATCCTAGAAGTTTTCCTTTGTGGAACTAAGCCACTTATTGAAATTAAGCTATGTAAGCTTGTTTTTGACCTGAACACTTGCATTTTGTTTAGTTTCAGAAAGCAGAGATAATCTTCAATTTCACTGATTTAAAAGACAAACAGTGTAGGTCCATAGTTAACTCTGGATCGATGATGCCTTCTTATGCTTTCCTGTGATTACCTGAACTTGGCTGGAGCAGGGCATCTGGCCGCTATAGAAGGAGGCATTAGGAAAACAAAATGCATTATAATGGGTTTTGCATTCAAAGAGAGATTGTTTGCTCTACCGAGCAAGACTGCTGTTGGTCAGGAAGGATGTGCTTTATTTAACAGCATTTTTCACCCTTAGTAGCTGAAGGGTAGAAAGAAAATATGATTAGAGTTTAATAGTGTAAATATGGTAAGGTGGACTTCCATTACGTGTGTCCCTCTTCCTGTTTATATTTAACACAGGGCTCGAGCGATTTATTTGAAACAGATGCTGCGTGATCGCTGCTGAAGCACTTAAAGAAGGACTAAGCATCGACCCTGTGATTTATTGCTGCTTTTCCATGCATTGTTTTTATGTCCTGTTCTTGTACATAGTTTCAAGAGAGACTCCTCTGTTCAAACTAAAAGTTTCTCGTTGCGCTTAAGATTTACTTCGTGGCAAATATCAGCAAGAGACGTGTCAGGGTTAGTTGTGGGGCAGAGGATGGAATTGTTAGAATATTTTAGTCCAGCTTTGAATAACTGTTCTGTGCAGCAAGTTAGACCTTCCTTCACTTGCGTCTTATGGTCTGTCATGTGGTTTGGCAGACATGAAAGTTCTGCAGTATTATTTCCCCCAAGGGTGTTGAGTTTTTGTTTGTGTTTTTAGGTTTTTTCTTGGTTTTTGCCTGAGTGCTCTCTTTCTTGCTTTACTCCCCACGTGGCAGACTCCAGATTCTGGACATTTTAGCAGTCACAGGGAGAGCGCATGCTAAGAATCAGAACATTTTATATAAGAAACTACAGATTAGTGGTTGGTGGTTTTTAAATTTTGGTTTTGTTTGACCATTAATGTAGTTAACACAGACAATCTTTACTGAAAGTTTCATTGCTGCTTATGAACAAGTCAGAATTTAAATGAAAAAAAAACAAACCTATTTTTCCTAATGTGACTTTGCATTAATTGCTGTTTAGGGATGTGCGACTTGGGCGAAATGGGGTAGAAGAAATAAAGCATCACCCTTTCTTCAGAAGTGATCAGTGGAACTGGGACAACATTCGAGAGAGTAAGTAAATTAGGTTAAAAGTTCTGTTTTATTCAGTATTTGCAACAGTAGAAATGAAAAAAAAACCATTCAGCTGTATAAATTAAGAATTTTCTATCTGTCAAGAATGTTGCTCAAATATTCATATTTATTGTATCATCATTTGTATTATAAAACTTTATATGAGTAAGGGTTAGTAAATACACATTTTTCCTACTGGAATTATCTCACCTTTATCATGTTTTTAATGTAGACATTTCCATTTTAAACAATGGAATTGAATGTTTCAGAATTTTAACTGAAAGAAATGCATGTTAGGTTCTGTTTCTCTGGGTTTTGGTTCTTTTGAGGTGGGTTTTTTTTGTTTCATTTTTCTTTTAATCTTCTGGTAGTTAAGACAGTAGTTAGACACTGGTCTTGTCAGTTTTACTGCTCTTCATGTAAGGTATTGAAAACCTGATAGCTTTAGGTAAAAAAGGAAAGTATGTCAGTTCAGCTTATAAGCTTGTCATAATTTCTAAAGTTATATATTTACTAAGATTTTTGAAATGATAATTGTATTTAAAGTTCTATTCTCAAGTGTGATTACCTGAGCAAATATGTCTTGCATAGTAGATGGTCTATGCATTAGGCAAGTAATACAAAAATAGGTTGCTCTAGAAAAAATTGTTCACAGTAATATTTCCAGATCTGCTGTCTGGTTGATACATATTTTACTCCAAGTTATTTAAGGACAACTTATAATTACAGTCTTTTAACACTAGAGAGATACCAGTATATAGCAAGTGACTGAATCTTGGAGTGAAATGAATCTTTTTTCCCCTTTTTTATAGCTGCTGCTCCTGTTGTTCCTGAGCTTAGTAGTGATATAGATAGCAGTAATTTTGATGACATCGAGGATGACAAGGGAGACGTGGAAACCTTTCCAATCCCCAAAGCCTTTGTGGGAAACCAGCTGCCTTTCATAGGATTTACCTACTACAGAGACAATTTGTATGTGATACTTTGATATGCGTTTTTAAAAACATACCTGCACATTTTTCTTATATTCTTTCAGTTTTTTCACTCAAAATACATAATTTATTCCTTACATTACATTAATTTATATCCAGTTGTGAAGATACAAAATGCAAAGTTTGAGTAAAATAATTTATTACTATTTCAATTATTTTGATAACTCTGATTAAACAGTATATTTTTATATGCACAAAATCATACAATATCTTAAAAATCAATTAGGGTTAAAATTCTGATAGATATGTAATTTTTTTTCTAAAATGGTTTTTTATTAGTTATTTTAGAAGAAAGTTTACACAGCACAATAACTTTTTAGAATTCATCTTGAATAATTAAGAAATAATTGTATTAATTAAAAAATTACAAGCTGCTGTAGTTTTGGAAACATTCTGTTAAGGAAAGATTCAAATCAGAAAGATGCACTAACACCAAAATAAAACAAGCTTCATTCTGAGAGCAGCATAGGACAAATTGAGACTTGAGAGAATTGATTAAAATGGCAAAGTTGCCAGAGTTGTTGAAAACTTGAGTAAGAGCTGGAGGGATTTGTTTTTGTTTTTGACAGGTTGCTAAGTGACTCCTCTCAGTCTTGCAGAGAAAATGAATCTGTGCAATCTAGTAAAAATGAGGTTAGTGCCTTTTTTCCTTAGTATTAATGGTATGATTAACTAATTCTTTTAAGTCTCTTAAGAAAAGACAAAGTCTAAAATAAGTTTTCCAGCAGTTTTGTGGGGGGCTTTTTGTCTTTTAATGATCCTCAATAAAAATGGTATTTTCTATTTACAGGAAAGCAAAGATGTAAGTATAGTATCTGAATTATGAAAGGAATTAAAAAATTCCTACATAATTTTATGTGGATGTGAAGTATCTTATATGTTCACCAGATTGTTAGCAGTAAACCAGTTGTATTTTGAAACAGTTGTACTCAAGTGTTAAGGTGCTATAGTATAAAGATAAATGAATACTGATTTTTCTCAAATTCTTTTTGCATCCAGAATTTCTTTGGAAAGCCAATGTGTGAGACTCTGTTTGCTACAGACAGCATTACTCTTGGGAAGGTCCCACACTTGCATAAATGATTCATGACTGATTTATTCAGAGTTTGAAAAAGTAAATTGTCACCTGCAGGGATAAAGGAATGTTTAAAACATACTCCAGTTGGAGCATATGGAGCATGTTTATCCAGCTTTTGAAGACTGACAAATGAATTTAAATTTGCATGACAGGAAAAGCTATGGTATTTTCATATACTTACTTCATTATGTTACGTAAACATTTGTATTATTCAAGTGTAGATGGTATATTGTTAACATTTCTTAAAACTTACAATTCCTTTTCAAAGCTTAAAAAATATGTAAAGAAAATACATTATGTATTGATCAGATAAATTTAAATGCAAATGTTTGTTAGACTCCACTTCCTTCCTGTCATTGATGAATAGATGAATAGGTTTAGACTTCACCTTTTAAATAGAAATAGTACTGCTGTTTAAAATACATACCGTCACAGTCATAATGTTTGCTTTATGTTGTGATAATAAATGCAGATGGTAAAATTTTGCATTTCACTTCTGACAACTTATTTAATTTGTATTTTCTCAAGCAATGAATCTCTGGTTTTGATGTTGTTTTCAGTGTCCCTGTTCTGAAAATCTTCTAATTGTAACAATTATAAAGTGTTTTAGAAAACCACATTTTTACATTTTGTGTTTGGGGAGTAGAGGAAGGGTGAGGAAGGGAGGAAAATAAATGCAGTCGAAAGCCTGAAGTTGTGAGATGAATGAAAATTTTATTATTTATAATTTATTTCACGAATAGTTGGGTACTGGACTCACAATTTTTTTTTTTAATATATTTTAGTAAGCAAAACAAAGCATTTCCAAACCTGTAAAGTGTTCATTAGCTTCCAAGGTGTAAGATGAAGAAATTCTTCTTTATGTCACTGAACATGTTTAGTTATATTATCTGAATATTGTCCAGTTTGGTCATGTACACCCCTTTTTTATTTTTTCATTTCATTTAGAAAATGCTATCCAAAAACATCTGCAACAGTGGAAAGTCTCTGTCTACAGAGCACAGCAAAGGGCCGGTAATAATAGTTTTTGCCCATATACATTTAATGACTTACAATCTCTGGCACATAATTCTGTGATGGTTCAATTCAATTCAGCATGCAACAAATTTTGTTGCTATAAATCCATATATTTAAAATCATCAGAATTAATACCTTGTAAAGCTGTAACCTTCTAGTGATGGTTTTAAAATAATATACTGGAAGATTGAATTAATTTTCCTCGCTTTCCCTTATTTTGTTACTTAATTGAATTACATTTGTTTTCTGTGAAAGCATTTTTATATGTGGGCCATGCTTTTTTGACATTTTACACAGTTTCAGAAAAAACTAAGCAAGCTAGAAGAACAGCTCAGTAATGAATTACAAGCCAAAGATGAACTAGAACAGAAGTACAGGTGAGAATGTTTCAACATGTCTGGTATGTTTATAAAGAGGTTTTATTAGACCTTTTGGTTTTGAATGCTTAAAAGCATTTTAATCCACTTCAGGGATTCCCAACCCTGCAAGCAGACCTCACTGTGAGTTGCTGGCTTAAGTCTTGCTACTCCTGTGACTACTGGGGTGGTTTTATTGGGGTTTGTTGAGGTTTTTTTTGCTTTAACTCCCTATAAGAATCTCATTGTTATTTTAGTGATTTCACCAGTCCTTGAGGTTTCGTATTATTGCTGAAAATAGAATATCTTGCATAAAATTAATGAAACAAAAGTACCTTACATAAAATTTGTGAGACACATCCAAACATTCTAATTTCTATATTATCAGTAGGGTTTAAAATTACTTTTCAAATTTGTTCAGGTCTACAAGTGTTCGTTTAGAGAAGATAGCGAAAGAGCTCGATGAAGAGGTAAGGCCATAAATTTCTTACTGAACTTAGAACTTTAACATTTGTGCATGGCTTTTTTCCTTCAATAACAGCAAATTGCTTTTGAGGAGCTGTATATTTTATAGTAAATAACACCAGTTGATTCCTTGGTATTCATAAGCATGAAATTGTTGTCAATGCTAAAACATTTTCATTGTGATTTCTGTACTGTAAGTGCACATTTCTTTCCAGAACTTGTTTTTACTATATTTTTAAGTTGGCAGGCAGCATGATACAAATATTCCATATAGATTTTAAAAATTGAAGGTGTGAGAGTAGTGTTTCCAGAGGAGGAAGGCCATGCTTCGCATTGTTTGGTATTAGTAAAAGGACCCTATTTCTTGCCCAGCTTTGTGCCTTACTGCTTCTACAAATTTGGATGTGGCTGTTTACCACTTAATGTGTTGCTCATGCAAGTGCATGTCAAGACCTTACCTTACATGCATGTTTCTCTGCTCCCGAGTGACTGCTTAGGCAGGTCTACCAGGTTTGTCAAATCAGATGATCAAACAGTATTTCAATTGCAAAGCTCCTGGCCATAGACATCCTGGGCTGAATTTGACCACGTGTTCTGATACATTGTATTTGCAGCAGGCAGATAGACTGGCTTCCTCCATTACAGACTACACTGAGTGCATGGGCCATGTTTTATCGTATAAGAATACCATTCTTGTGTGTGTAATTAGTGGTGTATTTTTTTAAATATATCCAGATAACTTCAAGAAAGAATGTAGAGTCTGCAGTCAGGCAGTTAGAGAGAGAGAAGGCTCTTCTTCAGCATAAGAATACAGAATACCAGAGAAAAGCAGAACATGAAGCAGATAAGAAACGCAATTTGGAAAATGAGGGTATGTTGAACCATGCTTGAAGGTTCCATTTTGATGTGGGTTTTTAATACTTAAAATAAATGAATTACAGTTCCAGTTGAAGCGTTTTCATGATAGTGGTTAACAATGTTGAATTGTTTTTGTTGCAGTTAACAGTTTGAAAGACCAACTTGAAGATTTAAAAAAGAGGAATCAGAACTCTCAAATATCCAATGAAAAAATCAGTCAACTACAAAGACAGGTATGCCAACTTTATATATGTATATTTTAAAATAATCGCTGCTTGAAGTACAGATTTTGGTAACAGTGGAGGGATTTGAAATGTGTAATTGGATTTTAAAAGCTGTTCTTTCTCGTCAGGTTTTGGTGTTTAAAAGTAATCTTAAAATATACTCCTCCTTATTTCATTAATCCATAAAACCTAATATTCTGTAGTAGAAAGAGTGGGTTTTATGTTTTTGTCAATCTTAGTTGGATGAAGCCAATTCCTTGCTGCGGTCAGAGTCTGATACTGCAGCCAGGTTAAGGAAGAACCAGACAGAAAGCACAAAGCAAATCCAGCAGCTGGAAATTAATAATAGAGAACTACAAGATAAGAACTGCCTGCTAGAGAATGCAAAACTCAAACTGGAGAAGGAGTATCTCAATCTTCAGTCAGCTCTAGAATCAGAAAGGAGAGATCGAAGTCATGGATCAGAGATTATCAGTGATTTACAAGGTATTTCTGCAAATCTTTTGAAGTTACGATTGCTTCTTGTTTCTGGTTTGGGTGGTGTTACTTGAGTTTCAGACTGTGACTAAATAAGTGTGCTGTTTTATAAAATGTTATGTAATTGTGAAGAGCTTTTAAGAGAAAATGTGTGATAACATCTATAAAACATTATTGATAACTTTTAAAATCACCCCAAGGGAGACATTCTTAATAGTCAGAATTAGAAGCTGTTACATTTCAAAAATGTTATCTCTAAATAGCTAAAGTATAGTCTTGTTTTCACACACTGCCCAGCCTCATTGATATTTTGGTAACTTTAGGTCGAATATCTAGCCTCGAAGAAGAAGTGAAAAATGGAAAGAGTGCATTAGCCAAACTGGAAATGGAAAAGAGACAATTGCAGGAAAAGCTCACAGATTTGGAAAAGGTAACAGCACTGCTAAATGAACACTGGTGTTACATTCTTAGGAAATTTTTGAATTAGTACTTTTATTACTTGAGACAGTGAGACCAAACCTATACAAAAAATAAACCTTATTTTCTGCCTTTTTTTTTTTTTCAATTTGAGAAGTAGGGGGAAAAGGACATTTTCCATACAATCATGATACATTACACTTCTAAAATACATAAGTACATAATAATGTACTCTGGTGTGTAGCTTAACAGTACAGTAGCAACATTTCATTTCATGTGTATAGTTTTTTTTAAACTCTCATTATTGCCAAAAATAAAAGAGCCTCTGCTAATAGGATTTTTTAAACAAATTTGTTATTGAAACAAAAGTCTTGAAAAATTTCTTCAATAAACTTAATCTTTGAGCTGCTCTTATTACAGAATATTGGTTGTTAAGGCAGTAATTCTGTAATTGTTTGCAACTGGGGATGTCATTGTACATTTTTAGAGCACTTCGGCATTCACAAAAAAACATTTGTAGAAATGAGTTCTCAGTTAGTTCCTTAGCCTGAGCTCTTTCTTCTACTCTGTGCATCCTTCCAAGCAGCATGTTACTGTTGCTCAGAATTCTGCCACTAACCTGATGTATTTAATGTTTTATTTCAATGTTATTTTTTCTTTAACAGGAAAAGAGCAACATGGAAATAGATATGACATATAAATTTAAAGTTATGCAGCAGAATCTTGAACAAGAAGAAGCTGAACATAAAGCTACAAAAGCACGATTAGCAGACAAAAATAAGATCTATGAGTCTATAGAGGAAGCAAAATCTGAAGCTATGAAAGGTATATATTTGTCATCACAGTTAGACTTAAGCATGAATTGCACGAAGTAGATAATATAATCTTTCACTGTGCATATTCTGGTGCATCTCATGACAACTGAAATATCTTGAAGAGAGGGATAATTACCAAAAAATTCCAGAAGATGGCTCTTACTTTTGAATTAAATGGCTTATGTTTATTGCAGCTAATTAAAAAGCTACCTACAGATCTTGACCTTCCAATTGCAGAGCATTCACAAAAATTTTGAGCATGCAGGTCTTCAAAAGAAGCAAAAATGATTCAGTTGTAATGGCTGAGTCACTTGGCATATCAAGTTCCCAAACAGCTTCAGCTTTTTGATTTTATAATATCACAGTCAGAGCACAGTAGATTTAAATGTTTTATTTTTAAAATTCCACCCTTTTTGTTCATCTCAGAGGTGTTGCAGATAAACTGGAAGTTATCTAGAAACTCAAAAGTAGGAAATAGCTCTGTCAGAAATGTTTGCAAAATCATTCTCTGGGTGTGTGTTTACTGTGAAAATTTTAATTAATCACTTTTAAGGAATCTTTCTTTTCAGTTTTAAAAGGAGAAACATATGGCTTATTGTTAATACAGAGTAGACATCCTCTTCCCTTTGGCCTCCAAAATATGCTGTTTTACACTTCACTGATGCCTTACATGTTTTACTTCACAGAAATGGAGAAGAAACTTTTGGAAGAGAGAGCTTTAAAGCAGAAAGTAGAAAATCGGTTGTTGGAAGCTGAAAAGCAGCGCTCCATGTTGGACTGTGATCTCAAACAATCACAACAGAAAATAAATGAGCTCCTTCGACAAAAGGATATACTAAGTGAAGATGTAAGGAACACTGACAAAAGGAGTTCTGACTCAAACCTTGTTTTCAATGTCCTAATATTTTTCCTGTTACAGCTGTACTTAGAAATATTTATGAATGAAAATGGCAACAAAGTTTTCCTTCTCTGTCTTTGGAACTTTAGAAAATCTACTTCATGGAATCTGGTGTCATTTTCCTGAAATATTTCAGCATTATTCATCTTAAAAGGTTTTTCTTCTGTAGTGGTAAATGCTGTGAGATTGACATGGAAAAACTAGCTAATTTAATGTGGGCTAATGCCTCTATTCAGGAAGCGGCTTTGATTTACCAAAAGATGTAAAGGAAGTCAATTAGAGACTGTTTAAATCTTGTTTTCCTGTGTAGATCTGTAAAACTCACAGGTTTCTGTTTCTTTTTCAGGTAAAAAACTTGACATTAAAAATAGAGCAAGAAACACAAAAGCGCTGTCTCACTCAAAATGACCTCAAGATGCAAACGCAGCAGGTCAACACCTTGAAAATGTCAGAGAAGCAGTTAAAACAGGAGAATAACCACCTTCAGGAAATCAAATTAAGTCTGGAAAAACAAAACAATGAACTCCGCAAGTATGCAAGTTGCTCTATATGTTTTACTCATGTTACTGATTTGAAATATTTTTGGAACAAAAGTTGAGACCAAAATTAATTTTAAAAAATTGCTGCAAAGAATATGTTGTTCTGCAGTGCAAAACTTAAATTTACTGTGACTCTAATAGAGACTTGCCCCAGCGATTCAGCAATGTATTGGTTTGTATTAAACGATGTTTGTTATCCTGAAAATCTTAAAACACACAGCTTAATATGAGTCTGAATACTTCAGAGAAACACTTATTTAACTGAAGGTCTAGGTACTTTTTTTTAATGATGTAGGATTTCAGTGAAGAGGAATGTTACTGGAATTTTTAGTCCAGGAGAACTTATCAGAGTTGGAAATTAATACTATTACAGAGCTACAAAGCATAACCATTGGAAATATCTAGTACTACAGATCTTTAAACACATCTGTTGGACCTTCAGATAGGAGTGTCAGGAGTTCTTCAAGGTCTTATGAGTAGTATTTGCACCTGATAGTAAGTAAGGAAATAAATAATTTTTTTTTTTACATAAAGAACTTCCTTGTGAATGAAAAGACGAGATTGCCACACATCAGATGAATCTCAATCCTAGCTCCTTTATGACTTATAGTGTTTTATCTCCCTGTGCTTTGTCTTCTCTGTCAGCAAGATTCACCTAGTCATGTAGAAGGTTGCCACATTATGGCCACACTGGCAGAAGTCTTTTTGGCTATATTTCTGTTGTTATGGAATTGACTGTTGTTTTAATAACAGATGAATTAAAGAAAAGATGCGTGTCAAGGAATACAGTCATTCACAGACTGTGCTCTAGCAAACGACAGACCCAAAACAACCAGTCAGATCAGTGACATTTTATATGGAAATAAGATTCTGTTGGTGGCTGTTTACTCTATCAGTGTCTCTTACTGGTTAAACTTCGTGACACTGTTGTAGTTGGGGTGTTAACAGTATTAAACTGACTTGTTATTAGTGCAGTATTCTCAGCTGTACAAGTAAGAAAGAGAGCTGGTACCCAGAGGAAGCTTCAGGTTTAATAGCTGATGATACTTAGATCAGGAAATTGTTGGAGATCTCAAGAGTGTGAATGCTGTCTTTTCTGTTTACTGCTTTAGAATATCTTCATATCTCTTAAGCCTGTTCTTCCTTTCTAGGGAACGTCAAGATGCAGATGGGCAAATGAAAGAGCTTCAAGACCAGCTTGAAGCTGAACAGTATTTCTCAGTATGTTTTATGCTGCTTTATTTTTATATTAATGTGTTTTCTGAGTATAATGTTGGATTTTCTTCTTCCCTGTGAGCCATCAGATGTTTCAAATCTCTAGCCCAAAGCTATTTTTTTCTCTTGTGCCTGTCTTCAATGTTGTCTGCAGCCTTGATCTTGATCACTGAGCAGTATGAAAGAGCTCATGTTGAGAAATGTCCCAGCTTTATGGGGGAGTTCAGAGGGAGGAGTCAAGCAGCTCATTTTTCCACAGTGTGAATAATTTTCTGCTGGTTTCAAGCCTTTTGCATTCAGCATCTCTTCCGTGCTGTATGGTAGAGAAGAGTTACATTCTCACATGGTGTGACAAAACCTGTGCACTTACGGCTCAGAAGGAAATTGTGCATTATGACCAAACATGGTAGTGATCTGTTGGGAGTTTTTGATTAATTGTGGTACGGTGCACCAGAATAAATAGTTATTGTACTTAAAAATCATTGCTGGCATGTGGAGGTTAATTTTTATTAACAGTGCACAGCCAGACACACTGCAGGAGATGCCAAAAGGCTTGTTTCAATATTAACAGAAAATTAAGATTTCCTTGTGGATTTAGGTCAGTGAGGAAAATGCATAGCTGAAGTTTTATAGATGAAAACGTTACACACATTAAAGGAGAGAAAGGGAGAATTGAGGTCAGTTGACTGCTGTAGATGGGCCAGAGAGAGACAATCTACCTTGAAATCCCTGCAGTAAGTACACCGAGAGTTGTTTGTCACTTGGCCTGTAGTCAGTCATTTGAGTGGACGGAGCAATATAATGTTTCTTTCATTTTCTTCTGAATTTTAGATTTATATTAATTCAATGAAATTTTGAATTTCAAATTATTTTCTAATTGGTTTTTCCCTTATTCCTCTCTTTCTTTTTGTTCTGTAACTGTCATGGTGGTTTCATGGATTTGTATGATTAGAATCTAAACTCCACATGCATAATTACACCAGATAACAATTTAAAGTAGTAGAGAAAAATAAATTAATTCTTTTCCCTGCTTCTGATACTTCTGATTTTGTACTAAATAGTGATTTATCTTACCATGTAGAGTATCTTTAACAGTATGTATACAAACATAGAAGATGTATATCATACATCTACCCATTTACAAATACACAAATTAAAAAAGGAACAACAACCAGGTAAAATAACTAAAACACATTTGTGAATGATGATGACATTTAGATAAGTTTAGAAAAGGCATTGCACACTTATACTCTTAATAAGTGTGATTAAGGAACTACATACCATGTCAACTTGTATAATTTTTGTGGACCTTCAAGAATATAGAATCACATAATTTTCTTTCCAACTTTAAATTCTAGACTCTGTATAAGACACAAGTTCGAGAACTTAAAGAAGAATGTGAGGAAAAGACCAAAATTTGTAAAGAAATGCAGCAAAAGATACAAGAGTTACAGGATGAGAGGTGGGTTTTGCTAATTGGACTACTAATACATAAAAGATCAGGATGGCTCTTTGTTTTCTTTCCCCTGCCTTCCTAACCTACCCATTTTAAAGTGTGTATCAATAATTTGCAGAGATTCCTTGGCTGCTCAGCTGGAGATTACTTTGACAAAAGCAGATTCAGAACAACTTGCCCGTTCCATTGCTGAAGAACAGTACTCTGATTTGGAAAAAGAGAAGATTATGAAAGAGCTGGAGATTAAAGAGATGATGGCGAGACATAAACAGGAACTTACTGAGAAAGATGCCACCATAGCCTCGGTGAGTTACATGATATTTTGGTAGAGGTTGTAGAGCTTGAGCTTTATTTGCAGTTTGAGTTATCCGTTGCTATTTAGCAGCTTTACAGATATACAAGTGTATATAACATTTTAAAAATATTTATTTCATATGATTGAAATTCAAAAATCTCTTACCGTGTTTCTTCCATGCATTTCTCTGACCATTCTTTCTTCTGTGCCCCTTCCCCTCTTACAGCAAGTCCTCTTATCTTTATCCTGGTTCCACTCTGCAGCATTTCCTTCTGTCCTGTAAAGCTTCGTATGCCAAATGAATGTTGTTACATGGTCACGTGTCCTTTTTTTTTCTAGTTGGAGGAAGCAAATAGGACACTAACTAGTGATGTGGCTAACCTTGCTAATGAGAAAGAAGAACTAAACAATAAACTGAAGGAAGCACAAGAACGTACGTATTCTCTGAACCAAATGGGATTTAAATTGAAACCAGGTTTGTTCTTCAGTAGTATTATATTCTTTTGTAATGAGTTTTCATAGATTTTTTTTTAATTACCTTGCTACAGAAATTACAAAGCTAAAAGAAGAAGAAGCAAATGTAGGGAATATTAAAGCACAATTCGAGAAACAGTTGTTGAATGAAAGAACATTAAAAACCCAGGTAAGCAGATATATTTAAATGAATGTAGAGATAGTGTTCATTAATCAAATAATTTTTAATACAAAACTTTCCATAGTAAACTGTTGATATGTACTAGTAATGCTTTATTTGTTTTTGCTCTGAAAGAAAATATATTGGTTTTTTTCTTTCTTCTACTAAGTAGACTTTCAGTGTAGTGAAACTGGATCCTTATGATTTATAATAGAGGGACTTCTAATCCAGGTGTATTCCACCAGCAAAAGTCTTCATTTCTGTTAAATGATTTGATATGTTACTGGTTTCAGTCTTGATTTATATTCCTCTATAAGCTCTATTAAGAAGTACATTTCTGATTTTAATCCAGATTGTTTTTTAGAACAAGTGACATTTTAATACAAAGATACATTTTAGGTCTAGCTAGTGAAAATGGAAGGGATTATTTAAATGAGTGAAAGTGCTCACAGCTAATGTTTGCTTCAAGTAAAAATGGCATCATTGCCTTCTTTTATATTTTGTGTAATATGTTGAATTGATGCAGCCTTGTAGTACTGGATTGCAGAGGTCTTAGTTTATAGTTTATAGTTAAAAGTAGACAGGAGAGAAGACTTTATTTCTTCACAACATAATTCTTTGCATTTATTAGTGTTTTTTGTCACTTTTTTCTTTCCCATGGGAAGGCTGTGAAT
Organism: Aleadryas rufinucha; assembly: GCA_013397815.1. Taxonomy (NCBI): domain Eukaryota; kingdom Metazoa; phylum Chordata; class Aves; order Passeriformes; genus Aleadryas; species Aleadryas rufinucha. The sequence goes on along the minus strand of VZTH01007927.1, from coordinate 153,665 downwards.
AAATTGGCTGAAATCATGAACCGGAAGGGTCCAGTCAAACGTGGAGCTGACACTGATGTACGGCGGAAGGAAAAGGAAAATAGGAAACTGCATATGGAACTGAAGTCTGAACGAGAAAAGTTAACCCAGATGATGATCAAATACCAGAAGGAGATAAATGAAATGCAGGCAGTAAGATCCTTTTGCAAATATAAACATTGCAGTATTCTCTGTAAAATCATAGTATTGATACAGACTTTAATGTAGCATATCCATTCTTTATTCCTGAATTTCCCCAACCAAAAGAAATACGCAGAATTTGTAGCCAATCTCAATATATATTCTGTGTAATTTTCTACTTATATTTTCTCTGAGTAACCAAATATTATGATAAAAGGAAATCTTGCAATTTATCCCTGCAGCAAATAGCAGAAGAGAGTCAGATACGGATTGAACTGCAGATGACTCTGGACAGCAAAGACAGTGACATTGAACAGCTTCGTTCCCAGCTGCAGTCACTGCACATTGGGCTGGACAACAGTAGCATAGGCAGTGGACCTGGAGAGGCTGAGGCAGATGATGGATTCCCTGGTATGCTAATTTTATTAATATTTCTGCATTAACTGGGTTTATACTAGTGTTGATTATCTCATGATTCTGTGACTTTTCATCTTCATCTATTTCTACCGTCTTATTGATCCTTTGATAGTGATCACTTGTCCACCTGCTAACTGAATCTGTCTGTTTTAATACTTCACCTTACATTTATTTAAAGAATTTTTTTTTATTTAAATTCTATTGTGCTCCATTAGAACTAAGTATGTTTTTCACTTTATTTTGGTGGTAACTCTACAATTACTGTGTGTATGTGATGAAATGTAAAACTAATACTCTCTTCTTAGAGATTCTATTTTGACTTCTTTTCTACTTTTCCTCCTTTATGCTTTTATGTTTAGTCCATATCACTCAATCCCACACTATGGAATCCATGTCCTTTACCTATCAGCACTCTTCTACCTCTGTCAGTATTGCCACTAAGCCTTCCAGTTCTCGCATGCTTCTTGATTCCGATTCTGACTCAGAGGAAGAACCTTTGTCTTGTTCCCACAGCCCTACAGAAGTTGATAGCACAGGTGACATCCCTGACAACTGTTTGGTTTTGTTCTTATTGTGTCCTTTTCTCTGTTTCAAAACTAACACTATTAATACATAATTAAAGAAACAAACTAAATCTGGCAGTTGACAAGCTGCAGTGGCAGTAAACATTGCCATCAAAGACATGAGAAAGTTCGCATGAACAAATAACTGGCCTGTTTTCCCTAAATGTTTGCAAATGCTTGCTGACAGTTATAAACCCACCATTTTTATTGAAGCATTGAATAAATTAGCCTTATGGCTTGTTTTCAAGGTAGCCTCTACACAGTATCTGCAGTTCTCTGTATGACCCTAAGGTACTGGATACCAAAAATTCAAATCTTTGTGTTTCAGTGAAGTCTGGAAACAGCTAACTCCTCACATCTAAACATACATTATTTTCTTGTAGAAATTCAGCCTCCTGAGTATTACATTGTTTTGTCTTAAAAGTATATTATGAGTGATAAGGCCATGGTAAAAGAGAGTTCTGTTTTACTAATTCTATATTCATGTTATGTGACTACACATACACCCTTTTAACACAGCTTCTGTTTGGTGTTAATGTTAGAGGTGGGTTTTTTAGTTGCATTCAGATTTCCGTATTTCACTTGAGGTTCCTTTAAAGTATGAATACCTTTCCACTGAAGGTAGAACCTCTTCTGGGATTTTGACATTACTTCATCAAACTAGAGTAAAGAATAAGGCATTTCCTCTATTTTCCTCATTCTCTGATTTTTGCTTTGAAGCTTCTAATAAAAGAAAAGCTATGTACATACATATTTTTTTCCTTTTTAGCTGCTGTTGTGCTATGTGCATGCATTTACTTTATTCTAAAGTTAAAATCATAGCTAAGCTGGGACTTTTTGCTGACATAATTACAAAAGATTTGAGGTAGGATGGTGTCTTCTGTTGTTATTTCCCTCCTAATGTTTGTAAGCATATATTGTGACAAATTTGGAATATTCTGCCCTTTTTCTGTTCTGTTAGTATTGAATGGACACCAGAAGTGAAGAAGTATAATCAGAGGGTCTCATTTTGTCCAATTTCATGCAATAGTATTGGATTACAGAGGAAAAATAGGAAAAACGTAATATTTTAGGAAATAGGAGAAACATGCATATATTTTTGCCCTGCATCTGCTTCCGGGATATGAGGTGGACTATTTTTTTGCATCAGCATTATGCTTGCTACACTTTCTATGAGGTGTAGTTGGAAGGAAAAATATAAGGTGGCAGGTATGAGGCAAAACACGTTAAAGAACTACTTCATGTACTTGATACGTGTATTAAAATAGGTCATCAGCAACAATGCTGGTAGGGCAATAAACGTTGAAGACAGTGTGTATCTGTGTATCTTGCTTTAAGTCTTTCTAGACACAAAGAGAATTCTATGACTATCTAGTAATTATTTGTTACACTATGTTAAACATGGGCAGGAACCTACAAATGCCCTCTGATGAGAAGGAAAATAGTTTTTGTAATTTCGGAATACGTTTCTGCTCATTCCATGGTTTTGTGTTTGTTAATGCTTAGCACTTCAGTATTTTGGACTTGGAGGTTCCTCAGCAGCAGTAGAGATTATCTACTAGGGTAGGAAATTCATTAGAAAAATATTATTGCAATTGAGTAGTTCCTCTTAATAAAATGTAGGGGGAAGAAATGCTTGTGTTAAGTGCAGCTATAAATATAGGGTCAAAGGGTATGTCATCCTATGTATTACCAAGCACTGGGAAAGTGTGATCCTGTTGAGCTTCTGGTAACTACTGAAATGTGTATGTCAAGCAACAACTGAGCTCTTAATACTTTTGATAAATCAAATCTGACAAATGTGCCACTGTAATATAAAATACTGCAAGTGCATGAAAGGGCAGTTGAATTCAGGCAAGGCATAAAGATTAGCCAAAAATTACTTATTTTGGATTAGAAAGCCTAGGAGATACAGGCAGAATTGGGAAAAGAAAAATTTACAGTCCAAAAAGTATGGATTAGAATACTAAACTGACATTTTCCCCAGCATATAGGGTATATAAGTTATCTGTGGTGGTAATTTGACTTTTCTTTTGGTCTCGGATCGGATGTTGTGTGGTCTGTACTAATATCTTCTGGTGCTGTTGTAAAAGGTAAAGGTCGATAGACATAAGGCTTTTAAGACCTGAAAAAGTTACTAAAGGGAATGTGTGTGCTATAATTGCAAGTTTGTTCTTCCCCCTCCTTCTCGTGCCTACTACTTTTTTGTGATTGCATTGCTGGTCAGGGGCACATTATTTAATGTGTTCCTGAACATCTACCGTGATAAACTTTGCAAGACCTTGTACTGTTAAATAGTTCATCTTCTCATGTTTGCTCTCTTGCTTTATTATTGATCTTCAATAACTTTTAAAATGCACAGTAGTCTCAAAAATAATGTTTTGTCTGTTTTTTAATACGTATCTCTTTTTCAGAATCAAGATTGGAAGGCTGGCTGTCAATGCCCGTTAGAAACAACACTAAAAAATTTGGATGGGTTAAAAAGGTAGGAAAACCAGATTTATGATCTTGTTTCATGCATAGTCTCAATTTTAAACTTACTGTAGGTTTTCAACACTTCAGTTTTTCTTTGATATGTGTTCTCTCATTACTTAAATATATAAAATACATTAGGTGGTATAGCTACATCTGAGAGGAGCAGCTTAAGACAATTGCAATAGTTTAAGACACCTCTTTGTATAGCCAGAGGTGAGAACACTCATTCATGATCTTCAAATGTTTATATATGCCCTAAGCATTCCTAGCAGTATTACATAGCTGGAATTAGGCAGAGTCTGGAAACAGGTGCTCTTGACAATTTCTTTATTTAGGAGATAAGACTAAAAACTACTCCTCCTGCCTTGTGCAACCTTCATTTGTTGAAGTAACCTCTCTGGCGAGTCTTTGTCTAAAATGTAACATACACATTTTCATACCAGTTTCCTTACTGCTGAGTCATACAGTTAATTCTAGGCAAAATTCTGGAAGTAGGACATCTTTTAGGTAATTAGCTTCTTAGTGAACATTGCTAGCTATTCTGGTGAGTATAATAGTGATCTTTTTAAATACGATCCCTATTAGTTGTGACTGCACACATGAAATAGGCAGAGGATGACAGTTCTCTACCAGTCCAAATGAAAATTAAATCTATAAAATAGAAAGGAAAAGCTTATATCCTACTTTGTTCCAGAATTTCATTTTTGTTTCTTCATAGATATTTAAATATGTTTAAATATCAGTTAATCTGATAACATAATTTGGATTTATCAGATAATCAGAATTTTGTTTGTTATGCAATGAATTCCTTGTCATGGACTTAGTATACAGTACTACTCTTGTCCATTTAGGTACCATTTAATGAAATTGTAGAAAAATATTGCTGCAACATATGTGATAGACAATTGCTGTGATATATTTGACATCTGCGATGAGCTAGATTAAAACATGTTTTATCCTTTTCTCTCCTAACAGTATGTCATTGTAAGCAGCAAGAAGATCCTGTTCTATGACAGTGAACAAGATAAAGAACAATCCAATCCCCATATGGTATTGGATATAGAGTAAGTGTTGCTATGTGTGATTCCGTCTTCTGATTTGTAGGTGAGCTCTGTTGGAAAGACCTGTGACCAAAGGCCTTTTGAGGTCCAATTTGGGAGTACAGCATCACATGGGACATGACTTTTTTTAATCTGAACTATGGAGCTGGACCCTTGGGTATCCACTGTGGTGAAGAGTTGGGTTTGCTGTTGGCACTGGTGCAGGAGGAGCAGGGTGGTGCTCAGACTGATCCAGGGAGCTGCACTGAGCCCTGGTGTAGCTGAACTGCTCCCACTAGCTCAGCTAGACCTTCCTCACATACACTTGGGAGCAAAGCATGTAAAGAAAACTGTAGCAGAGCAGCTATAATTTTCAGTGTTTGTATGTTTTCTCTTACAACATCACCTTAGAGGTGGGTTGTATAGTTAATTTATTTTCTTAATAAATGCAGAATGTGGCTATTCAGAGGTTGGAACATGGGGACAGGATTGTGTTAGAAAGCTGCCAGCAGCCATTAAAGTCACATGATGATGGTTTTTCAGTGCTTTTGCAAATGCAGCTGGAGGCTTGTGACTTCTTTTTATTTAGGGTTTTTGGGAGTTCATGTGCACAGTTGAAAAATAGGACTTTACCAAGTGATTAGAAATCTGTACTAATTTGACAAATTTTTAATGCCTCTAAGTTTTAATGTGGTATGTTGTATCCTAACTTAATCTGTCAGATTTGTCATTTTGGTAACATTAATTTTTGTCCTTATTGAAACAATTTCCTATAGCAAACTCTTCCATGTCCGACCAGTCACTCAGACTGATGTGTACAGAGCAGATTCCAAGGAAATTCCTAGGATATTCCAGGTATTCATCAATAAATTAATGTTGCTGGTGTAACAGTATTTCAGACATTGTCAAAAATACTGTCTAATGAAATATTTACAAAATAATAATTTTAAAATCATTTCTAGTGTAATTCTTCAGTCTTTGTAATTAGATAATGACTCTGAATTTATATTTGCCATCTAGGAGTACTTGAGATTATTTTGCTCTCATTCTAGATCCTATATGCTAATGAAGGAGAGAGCAAAAAGGAACAGGAATTTCCTGTGGAGCCCATGGGAGAGAAGTCAAATTACATTTGTCACAAAGGACATGAGTTTATACCTACTCTTTACCACTTCCCAACCAATTGTGAAGCTTGTATGAAGCCACTGTGGCACATGTTTAAACCTCCTCCTGCTCTGGAATGTCGCCGCTGCCATATCAAATGTCACAAAGATCACATGGATAAAAAAGAAGAGATTATAGCGCCTTGCAAAGGTAAATAGCAAGTATTCGAATATGCAGATAGTGCTGGAGTCGCAAGGCATTCTGAGAGATCAGAGGATTCTAGTAGTGGTCTGACACCAAATAAACATAAAGGTTGATTTGTCTTTTATTAGTACATGGCCATCAGCCCCTTTCTGAGGGTGTCTCCATGAGGGTCACACTCTGCTGTGAGTTAATGGCACATGGCTGTGGTGTGCACGTACCTGTTGTGTTGTCATCCTCATGCAGCAGAGCGTAGGGGTTTTAAGGTGCTCACACAGTGTGTTGTGCTCTTTGCTGTGGGAAACAACAGTGCTGTGGAAGGGGTTACATTTGGTGAAGGTTGCTCCTTGTGACTCAACATTATATAATTTCTTGGTCTCGGTCACACCTCTTTGTGTTACCCGTGGTTTTTTTCCACATGAATGTGTATCTTCCAGACTACTAAGTTGTTACTTTCTAAATACAAGGAGGAGGCACTGTCAGCAGCCAGGAAACCTACTGGTTCATTTTGCTTTTGACTTATCTGCTGATTTCTCTGTGCTGACTATGAGTGTATGGTAATCTAACAACTAATTTTTTGATGTGGGCCCATGTTTAGAATAATGACAATAGTTTTTTTTTAATTCTTATTACAGTGTATTATGATATTTCTACGGCAAAGAATCTACTACTGTTAGCTAATTCTACAGAAGAACAGCAAAAATGGGTGAGCCGACTGGTGAAAAAAATACCCAAGAAGCCTCCAGCACCAGACCCCTTTGCTCGATCGTCTCCCAGAACTTCCATGAAGGTACAGCCAAACCAGTCCATCAGACGACCAAGTCGACAGCTTCCTCCAAACAAACCGAGGTGACATAAGAGCTGCTATTCAATTCATTGTGTTAAATGTTTTACTACAATTGGTTTCAATTCCTTATTCAGTGTAGAAGGACTCATACTAATGTCTCATGATTCTTAAAAGGATAGTCTTATCAGATTCTTCTGATTTGGTAAAAATTGTCCATACAAAAATTGTTAATTTACGACTGGATCACTTTTAAGGAGCAGAATCCTATATCGTGCTGTGGAAGTGATAGCATTCTGTAGGTAGCACTTATATGGTTGCGCAGTGCAGAGTTTCTGGGTTTATTCCAGTTTCCTTTTTTCATCACCTACAGTACTAGCTTATATCTGCTTCTGTCAGTTCCCAGTTCTGGCAGCCTGTGAAAAGGTTGGTCTGATTTACTTTGTTCATTGCAGTATTCCAGTTTAGCAAAGGCTTAACATTTTTCCCCAAAGAGGTAATGGGGCAGTGCCTAGACAGGATTGCTGTTCTTGTTTCTGTGACCAAACTGGCACTAGTATCTCAGCTGGCTGGGTGAGCTCTGGGCTGGCTGAGCGGCCAGAGTTAGTGGGGGATGCAGGGAAGCACACTCTGGCTGTGATGCTGCTGTTACCACTAAACATACTTACGCTATGAAGAGTAAGATCTTAAACACATACTGGTATTTTAGTGAGTGGAAATGCATCGTGAAAGGACTTAAAATAATGTAATTTCATTTCCCTCCTAACCTTCATACAGTCTAATTTTTGGTGATTAATTTACATATTTAAAAGAGAATCAGACTTCATAATCTGGATTTTAAATTAATAGATTTTTTAAAATTATAATCATGAAGGAAAAAAGTGTTTTAATCACTTTTTAGGGACCAATTATTTTAGAATTTCTTTGTGCAAAACTAACCAAAATATCAGTGATAGGATTGAAGCTTGAATCAAGAAAACATACAAGTAGATTACTTTTCTTCTGCATAGTGTTTACAGTCTAACTTAGTGGTGTTACTCTGTTTCTTGCTGTTAACATATAAAGATATATTATAAATTCTGATTCTTTTTCAATAGCTATTCTTGGGTGTTCTGAAAATAATTCTCCTTCCAACACCCTTTTTTTCAATCTTCATGAACTTTTGTACAAAATGCTTTCATAGCATAGTATTTAACATTCTATACTGGTGGAAAAAGGAGGAGGATGAATATTTTTGTGTGTAAAGCATTTAATTTTTCAGTCTAAGTTTCTAAATTAGTCTTGCAAATGTACCTAACAGATGAAGAGTGTAGTTCCATGAGGTCATGTCACCTACTAATGCAGGTCTGTCAAACCAGTGGAAATTTGTATGGATTTGAACACCTTTAATTAGAAACCACATACTCATAAATTACCGTAATTGCTATGGCAAATTTATATCTCAGTGTTGCTTCTGTGAGGCTTTTCTGCAAGGGTTTACCATATGGAGTAATTAATTTCCCCTCATCAACTTTATTAAGGATGTAGTTGCCAGTTCAGTCTAGGGACTGAGTGGTTGGGGACAAGCAGTGGGCCCTGGCAGCCAGGCAGACTCTGGGACTGCACCAAGAGGAGCATAGCTGGATAATTGAGGGAAGACATTATCCCCCTCTGTTCACTCCAGAGTCTGCAGCATGACACTGTCTCCACATTTGAGTCCCCAGATTCCAATCAGACAGCAAGACACTAGGGAAGGACCATGTAGAGGCCAGCAGGATGGTCAGAGCAGATGCCTGAGGGAGCTGGGCTTCTTCAGCTTGGATGATGGATATCTCCAGGGGCTCCCACAGGAGCCTGGCGCGGCCTGTGGGGAGTGTATCCAGAAGACAGAGCCAGGCTTGTCAGTGCTTCGTGGTGGGAGGGTGAGAAACAAGGGGCTCCCTTGAACCAGGAGACACTCCAGCTGGATAGAAGGAAAAGCTAATGCAGAGAGGGAGGCCAATGAGGCTGGACAGGCTCCATCCCTGGAGGCTCTCAACACCTGACAGGACAAGACCTTGAGCAGCCTGGGCTGGCTTTGCAGCTGACCCTTCTTTGAGCAGAAGGTTGGGCTAGAAACCTCCTGAGGTCCCTTCCAAGCTGCATGGTCCTAAAAATGCTATTCCTGCTAGGAGTTTCACACAATGATTGTTTCTTCAAGGTTTTCATGACTGTTGTTCTTAGTGAGGATTTAAGAAAGGGCAGACCAGTTTTTCATACAGACCATATAATTTCTGTTTAGCCATTCAGTGGATCGTGCCAGAAGGATAATTCCAAATTGAAAAAAAGTCAACTTTAATGTATTTTACTTCCTAATAAATTGTTTAAGTGTAATAGCCGCAGTTCAGGTAACAAATGAATATTGAGCCTTTTCAGAGCTATATCACATTTAAAGGTTTAAATAGTTTAAAGCCTGAAAATCCAAATTCCCCTGAAACCCATTTTGTTTAAAACGTGATTAATTGTATAAAACAATGTAACGTGTTTATATTGATGCTCTCTTAGGGTAAGGTTTCCAAGCCTGCATCCTATGCTCAGCATATAACCCTGATTAGGATCCTTTCATCTCACTGGAGAGATGACTGGGCTGGGTTTCATTTGTTGTAGCTATAGCAGTTGAAAAGTTAGTACTTAAGATAATTGTCTAAGATTCTTCAATTACAACAGAAAGAGATGAGTGCTTCTAGACAATGATTCACCCCATCCCAAAATAAATGCCTCAGATAAGTAAAATGACTCATTTGCTTGACGGGGTTTGCCTCGCTTGCCTTCTTTGTTCTGTAGTGACCATACAAGGAGCACAGACAGAGAGGCCTAGACAACAAGATGACATATCCTCTTTTATGTCATTGCTTAACTTTAAATAATGAGCTACAGAATAGCTGTGTAGTGTAATCACCCTGTATTTGGGATATAGTAAAATCCTGCTGTATTTGTTTGTACATTCAGATGAAGCTATCTTATTTAATGTTCTTTTCAGCACTCAAAATTACTTGATTTTATTGGAAAAATTGTTAGCTTTGCATTATTTTCTGGAAGGGGATAGCAGGAGAGCATAAAACCACCTCAGTCAGCAAGAACAGCAGCAAAACAGAAAGCAGATGATTTTATAAATGTACATATTGGTCTTTCCTACTGAAATTTTTGAGGGAAAAAATCAATATGGTAAGTGTTCTATATTGAACTGAATAGTTTTTGAGATGAATTTGCAATGAATGCAATATTCTTAGCTTACATGAACACTAACTGAATCTTCATACTTGTGATAAGCAAAGGAACAAACCCACCTACCTTAAACAGTCTTACAGTTAAAAAGGTTTAGTGATAGTAAAAGGAATTTTCAAGTCTTTGTAGAAGTGTGACACTCATAAAACATCAAACCCTCCTGTTGCAGATTACTTGATCTGGCATTTAAGGACTGGGATTGGTCATTTGATGATGTTGATGATATTGATGGTGATGATGATGATGACGATGTTTTTGATTTCTGAAGAAGTATAAGGGGTAAATCTAAATAGAGAGGAATGGATTTGTTTGCCTTTGAATACAGCATGCTATGTTGGATTTTGTTTCTCAAAGCAGAGAAAATACAAGATCTCATTTTAATATTTTAAACAGAAAAATGAGATTCTGTTCATGATACTGAACTTTTTGGAGGAGTAATTTTCATTAAAACAAAGTTGTTGCCTTTGTCAGTGTTTTATTTTTCTAATTTTAGATTTTTTTTTTCAAAATTCATGTCTGCCTGCCTGAAGAAAACCCCAAAACTGCTGTTGTCAGTTATTGCTCATCTCTAATGCTAATACTGCTAACCTCAGCAGAGAATATTTGAAGGATAAAAGAGAGATGGTAGCAGTTGGATGTTTAGCTGAAATAGACTTGATATTTACAAACACTTTTCATTTTTAAGCTTTTAATCTAAACTGACTGGTCTATGGCTAGCAGACATGAAATCACTGGAGTTCTGCATTTTGCTTTTCCACTTGTGTTCTGAAGTGAATTTGACTTGGCTTTCCTTTGCAGTGCTGTGCTTTCTGGGTACCTAACCACGCATTTAGAACTATGTAAACAAACAGGCTTTGCAGCTTCTGTGATGTGGTTTCCTTGACTGCTTTAGAAAGATCCGGCCGTTTTAGTGATCTGATTTGTCCCATGGCTTAATTCTGGATGTACTGCAAACAGTGTTACCTATTTTATAGACCTCAGTATCTGATCATTTCACTCGTTGATGCAATCTTATGTTTACACAGAAAAAACCTCTAAATGTTAAATGCCTAAGAATTGTTTTAAACAGCATGTGAGATTTGTCTCAGCTGTACAGCAGCGGCACTGGGGCTACTCCTCAGCTGTGCGCTCAGGGAACTGAGGAACCAGCTCCTGCAGAAGTTAAACGGCTTAGTGTTCAAAGTAACGAGCATTACGTTAATTAAATATACTGCATCTTTGTGTATTAAAAGCTTACAGACCACTAATCTTTTAGAAGCAACTATTAAACTGTGCATATTGTACTTTACCCTCATGTATTGTAAGGGGGTTTAATTGATTTGGGATTAAAATGCATAAGGATGTGCTATACTGAAGTAATGATGCTGTTGGATGCAGAGGAAGGGTGTTTCTCCTAAGTACAATGATGAGCCCATCTTAAATGAAGACTTTGAAGAAGTATATTTTTGTCAGGTTTACATTCGTTGCATTTACTGACCAAACTTCCTGCTTCTTTTTCAGCTAACTGCTTTCCATGAATGCAGACACAGTCAAGGTGATAATTTTCTTCCCATTACAGCAAGACTGAAGCATATCCAAAAATATATTAAAAATATATATTTTCCTGAGAGATTGTGCTATATATATCAGAGGTTTACATTTTTGCTGCAATATAAATTACTAATCTCTGAGGGTTTTCCTGTATTCTCCTGAGTGACTGATCAGTTGAGGAATGGTTGGTAATTAGTAAAAGGATATGTTAGGTAACCTTTTAAACTCTGTTCCACAAAAGCTTTCTTGGCAAGACACATACACTACATTTCATAAAAGGATCGAGAGGAATAAGTATTGAAATGGAAGAAACTGACTTTTCAGCTTTCGGAAAGATGCCACCAGCACGTCTGCAAGTAGAAACGGAGGAAGATCCACCATAGTGATATAGACTGCATCTGTAAGAAGTGACCATTATACTGTGTATATATATTGTACTGTAATACTGCAAGAGGGTTTTAAAAATCTTTCCACTTTATTTTTTTATGCTTATTAATCAGATACCGTTACTTATTGCAGTTGCAACTATGCACTTGTATAAAGCCATAATGTTGAAGTTTATATCATTCATACACGTCTATCAGAAGCTGCATGTCAGTGTTCAGCAGCTAGTATAGGTTTGAAGTATATACTAGTTTCACCTACATCATCATGGGCAGTCCTGTTGTACCTGTCTAATTGCCTTAATTTAAATTTTTTTCAAGGTTTTTTTTTGCCCATTCTTTCTGTTTAAGGAAAAAGAAAGTTTACCAGCTCTTAGGATGCAATTTTGCTTTGTGGCAGAAAAAATAGTGCACTATTTTTACACCTAGTAAGTATATCAGTGTCAGCCTATTTTGAATGTATATCGACTGGTTTTAAGGGTGGAGAAGTGTTGGTTACAGAAACGATGTCTGAGAGCATGGGATTTACCAGACCATTTGCTTGTACATGTAACTGCTCATCCAGCCCTTTTTACAAACCTCAATACTAGTTACTGACTTATATTAACCCTCATTAAGTGCTATGAAACTTCATTTTGCCTTGTTTTTGCATACTTAGATGTGGTTTTTTTTTATTTCTGGAAAATAGAAGAATCTGTGACTATTTTTACATTTCACAACACAATATCTGAGGACTGTCACAAACTTTAAGAAAAGTAAAACATACTGTAGATGTATTTTAAAGTTTTAATCTGGTTCTCTAGCACATAGCTGTAGGCATAGATAAATATTTCAGTAGTGTGTTTTGAGAACTGATAGCTGGGAAGAAAGGGCCTCAGAGGCACTTAATCTGACTCTTTTTTTTAACTTGGAGTTGTACAAAAAATATAATTTATGTGGGCTCATTCATGATGTGTTCATAATTATCCCAGAAAATGCATGTTTTGTACAACTACAGTATGCGATGTTAAACATATTGACAGTAAAAAATGTAGTCTCCTATTTGGTCTCTTTATATATATAAATATATATATATATTTAGAATATATATATATATAAAATATTGTGTGGGAGTGCAGTAATTTAAAATATGATCTAACACTTCAATGAAGGAGGACATTTCACTTTAAAATTTTGTTTGTTTGTTTTTGTTTTTTAAAGAGTGTTGAAATGTTTGGAAGGATAGGACCATGTTTTATTTAACACTATCATGAAAGGTGGACTTGGAAAC
>VZTH01007927.1:72313-140328 GCA_013397815.1 Aleadryas rufinucha | reverse complement strand
TTTTTTTTTATTTCTGGAAAATAGAAGAATCTGTGACTATTTTTACATTTCACAACACAATATCTGAGGACTGTCACAAACTTTAAGAAAAGTAAAACATACTGTAGATGTATTTTAAAGTTTTAATCTGGTTCTCTAGCACATAGCTGTAGGCATAGATAAATATTTCAGTAGTGTGTTTTGAGAACTGATAGCTGGGAAGAAAGGGCCTCGGCACTTAATCTGACTCTTTTTTTTAACTTGGAGTTGTACAAAAAATATAATTTATGTGGGCTCATTCATGATGTGTTCATAATTATCCCAGAAAATGCATGTTTTGTACAACTACAGTATGCGATGTTAAACATATTGACAGTAAAAAATGTAGTCTCCTATTTGGTCTNCATTGTGGGAAGTTCTATCCTTTTCTGAATTGGAGAATATTATATATATATTTTTAAATAAACTATTTGAGTAAGGTAAAATAGTTCCTGAACTTGAGAAGCTGGTAATTAATTGGAATATTTAAATACAGAGATAACTACTGCAGCAGATACGGGAAAGGCAAGGGCTGCTCCAAAGGCAGCCGAGCAAAGCCTGTGTGTGGAGGAAGTGCAGACTCCAAGGGAGCTGTTTGGCAGCTCCTCCACTGCCTGGGCTGGATCCTTTGCACTTTCTCTCCCTGGCTTGCCCTCATTTATTGTGAATGCGCGGGGCCCTGCTAAGCCTGACATTTAAGGAAATGTACTATATTATAGTATTTGCTAGCCACAGTTCATAAATCCTGTGCTTGTACAAATGGCCATGAGCTGTACATGCAGCAGGCTGTACTGAGATGGTGTCATGGAGCAATACAGGCTAAGGGGGAGCACTGGGGGTCCTGTGCTCTGACCTCTACCTCAGAGCACAGCTAACTTAGCCCAGATTCCTCAAGGCCAGTGGTCTGAGTGCACGAACCTTGCTTTGTACCCAGGACACAAAAGGCAGAGCTGCTCTTCTGTTCTTCTCCCTTATCCTGCTGTGAAATGCAAACAGCTCTTTAATGCTAGTTCCTGAAGATTGTGTTGTTTCCTTATTGTCCAGTGGTGACCTTTCAACATTTTTGAGAGGAGGGCATATTCATGAACTAAGGAATATTTGTCTTGAAAGTCACTGATGTTTTAACACTTTTTTAACACAGGGTTGTCCCAAGCAAACAGGACATTTTTGTGGCCTGAATGACTTATCTATAGAAAATTCTCTCATTGCAAGTCCTTTTGTTTCACAAGAATGAACAAGTAGCATAGCCAAGCTGCAGATTAATCTTCTGGAAAAATTAGGGGTCAAACTTGGACCCAGAAGCTCAAGGCATTTGTAGGGAAGTTGCTCCTTAGTTCCCAATCCAAGAGCTCACCAGCACAGGACAGGCAGACCCCATAGGAGTTACCTTGTCAGGTGTCAGAAAGACCTTTCCGCAATGATATTTCCACTTCTGTCCTAGTTGTGTGCTGCAATTGCCTACCTCTTGTGGTTCCTGCCAAAGTGCAGCCCCTCCCAGCACTGTCAGCGATCCAGCACCAGTCTGCTTTTTAACTAGAGGAAGGCTCTGGTGGTTCTTGTGCTTCTGAGCACAATTGATGCTGTAACCAAAAACATGACATAGAATCACAGTACGATGTAGGACTTGGAAACATGCAAGAGGCTCAAGGATCTTGGCAGTGACAGGGGCCAAATTTAAAACATCACTGAAATTTCACTGCGTCTAAATCTCTTACTGCCTCATGAAAACACTCAACCTCCTAAATTTTGACAGGCATTCACCAAGAAAGCTGCCACTGAAATTATGTGCTTTTTCTCTTTAGTTTCTTTTTAGTTTCTCATATCAAGTGATCATTAGAAATTTGAGCATTTCTGTTTGTAATGTTACAATGTACTTGTTTCCCATCTAGCTTTGAGAGAATCGTCCTTGGAAGATTATCTGTATTGGTCTCCAGTGCCTTCACCTGTCCTGTGCTTGTGAGGTTGTATTTGGGATGCTGCTATGAAAAGGGGGAACTTACATGAAAGCAAACTTCTTACCTGGATTGCTCTTAGAAACCCTTCATCACTTCCTTATTCTGTTCTTGAGGCAGAAGAACATAACAGTACAAGGTCCAGTTCAGTGAACTGGAATATTTCAGTCTCCTCCACATTCCTGAATAGTCTGCCTTGACATTCATGTTAAAATAATGATAAATTTATTTTTTGATGTAATCATAGAATATATCAAGTTGGAAGGGACCTAAAAGGATCATCAAGTCCAACTCCCTGCTCCTCAAATAACTACCTAAAACTAAACCATATGACTAAAAGCATCATGCACACACTCCTTGACCTCTGACAGGCTTGGTGCCTTTTCAGTGCATTAGTTTTTTACGAACGATCATCTCTGCACATAGTACACTTTAAATTGAAAACATTATTTCTTATTTTTTAAGATGATCTTCTGAATCATTCAGGGTTCTATAAGAATCCCAAGGATCATAGGGTTTGCCTGCTGCTTTGAAGTATCCCTCATGAGGGTGGGAAGGAGTCTTCTTTTGGATCTTCATAAAAGATGTTGATGGAGTGGTTCGGAAACTACAGTATGTGTTCTTTGTTGAAGTTGCCTAAAAGGTGGACAGGTGTATATACTCAGACATGCTCATCTGAGAAATAAGACAAGTCTACTGACTTGAGATGTGTGTGGCAGAGAAGAACACTCGAAACACATCCATCCTAGTTCCCCTAGAAACTACTGCAATGAATGGAAAAGCTGTAACTGTAAAAACACAGCTCCAAGAAGTGAGGATGTAGAGAAAATAATTTATTGGCACAGGGATGCTAATGACTAGGTCTTATTAATGCAAATTAGGGTTTGGAATCTTTACCACTTTGTAGGCATGAAGCATTGTTTTATAAAGGTAAGAAAGCCACATTACTACTTGATATTGCAAAGGAGAAGCCTTGGATTTGACTGCAGCTGTGTCATGGTTTGACACTGGCTAAGCGCCAGGCACCCATGACAAAACCCTCTACTTATTTTCCTCTGCTATAGCTGAGAAGAGGAGGGGGAATTGAAAACTTAATTTTCATGAGTAGAGATAAGGATTATTGAAAAAAAAAGTAACCACTTTAAGGCAAAACAGGTTCAAATCTTCTACAGTTTTATTATTCAAAGATTTATTATTAACAGAATTAAAAATAAAAAGGGTAATGAGAACTAAAGCAAACTTTCAGAACACCTTTCTTTCCCAGTCCCTCCCTCTTTCCACCGACTGCGCAAGGAAACAAAACATGGGGGTTTAGTCAGTATTTCACTTCTTTAAAATCTTTCTTCAGTATGCTGAAGGAAAAGAGTTTCTTCTGCTGTGCCATGGGATCCTTCCCACAGGAGATAGTTCTCTGCATACTCTTCTAGCATGGTTTTAACTTCCACAAGCAGCAGTCCTGCCCGAACCTGCTGCAGTGTGAGTCCCTCTCACGGGCCAAGGAGTCTTCCCACAACTGCCTAGCGTGGGTCATTTTAGTTCATGGGGTTTAGTCTTTTAAGGATGAGCTGTTCTAGTTTGGAAGCGAAGGCTCTCTATCTCTAAAAGCAAGTGTCATCTCTCTCTGTTGGAGTTCCTCACTAGATTACAGCTTGTCAGTATCCATGCGCTCCAGTGTGCGTACTCTTCTTCACAGCTGTATGTGGATCTCTGCACCCCCCCATGCACCTCATGAATTATAGGTAAAGAGTTTGTTGTATTAAAGTCTGCACCATGGCCTGCAGGAGAATCTCAGCTCCGGTGCTTGGAGCACCTCTTCCCTCACCTTTTTTTTTCACTGACCTTGGTGCCACCATGTTGGTTTTCCTCACATGTCCTCACTTTTCCTCTGACTTGGAAGAAAGTTGGCATCTGTGAGTTGCAACTGAGAGGTTGATCTCGTCTGGGCTCCACATCGGGGAATTGCTCACCATGTCTTTCACTACTGGCTGCGTGGTCCTTGCCGGCACTGCACGGGCAGCTCCAGCCTCAGGAGGGCTCCGGCCGCACGGTCTCGGCCTCGAAAGGGCCCTGGCCGTGTGGGCCCCAGTGGCCCCCCCTGGCATCGGCCCTGGTGGACGCCTCACCACCCCTCAGGAGGAGGAAAAAAAAAGCTTCCCGCCGTTTTTCCTTTCTTAAATATGTCATCACAGAGCCGTTACCAACTTGTCTAATTGGGCTGGTAACCTGCCCATTGTCAGAACCTTCAGTGATTGGTTCTGTGCCGGACATAGAAGTTTCAAGCAGCTTCTCTCCCACCCCCACAAAAAACCAGGCTGTGTTAAACCCCAACACAAGCTGCTTTTGCTCCAATAATCTTGTAGAAGCTGCAGGATTGAAGTGATCTTTCAACATGAAAGTCATGATGAAAGGTAATGAAATTTCAGTTATGAGTGTATGTAGTCCTGAAACCTTAAAGAAATCTGGAAAGACACATCATCACCCTGAAACGAAAGGGCAGAGAGTGCAGTAATTTCATGTACCTGCAGCCCTTACCTGGTTGTTGGAGGAGCTGTATAGAAATGCTTTCACAGCCAAAACTGCATAGGATGCTTCAGTCCTACTGCCCCGTATTGAGGTCTAGGCCTTCAGTGTTCAGAGGTGTGACTCTGCTTCTCTGCACAGTCCTGTGTTGTGCCTGTGGGCCTCATAGGTCATCCAGTTCTTGTCATTTGTCATTACTGTTTGGGGTGTTTTTTTGCCCAGGATGCTCTTGCACCGCTTGGTAAGCATGGCTATACAACAAGAAGTACATCAGGCTTGTGATATCACTGCCAATCCTCTTTTCCTTTGGATCACCAACTGCTTAGACTTTAGGCACTGAATTGCCTCAGATATGTGCTATTTTTTATTAACAAGTGAACTGGTAGAAACTTTTTTTGGAGTTACCCGAGGTATTAAATCCCATATTATTTTTAAGACTGAAAGAGCTGGGCACCCCACTGTCTGAGCCCTGTTTCATACCTGCTTGCCCTGCATTGTCTCTGACCTCAGCTGTTCCATTTTCCAGTAGGCTCTTGGAGCAGGTCTTGCAGCTGGTTGCAGGTCTGGCTGCAGCTTCAGGACGTGCATCTGCTTGCTGGATCCCATGGTCTCATGTGTCTGCATGATGTTTTCCCGCATATTACAACCCCTGCTTCCTGGGGGCCTCTGCGATTCAGTAGGATCTGTGTAGCCTTTAGGGAGGCTCCCCTGCATGCTCTGTATGCTGTTCTGAGCTACAGCAATGCGAGTTGTATTAATGGAAGGTGGGCATTTGTGCAAACAAAAAAACCAACAAAGCTGAGAGAGAAAAATACCCTCAAGCTCAAGAGAGTCCATGAGGACTGTAAGTTGTGCTGACATTGCATTTCATGGAAAAAAAAATTAAATCTCACAAGATAAGTGACTCTTGAAAGTCAGACCAGTCTGTATACAGGAATCTGAATATTGTCAGCTGTTCAAAGGTGAAAGAATCTCTTCACAGTAACTGTTTAAAATATGCTTTACAGAAGCTGAATTTGTGCTTCGTTAGAGTCATGATCTAAATGACAGAGGCAACACTGAGGCACAGGATGTGTGTTCTTCCATTTATGATTTTCATATAGTATGAGTCTTGGTACTGCTGGCCAAAGTAGCCACATTCCAAAGCAGAAATCTTGTACATCTCAGAGCAGGCATATGCACAGATGACTTGCAATTTTATAAGGTGGTAAGTAGAACTGATTTTCAGCATGAAGCCAATGTTACTGCTCAGTTTAAATCAGAATCATCATTAGCTAACTTCTCTTGTCACATTTTAGACTAGTGCAGGTTCTGTCCTTTACATCGTTTTCCAGGGTACTCAACAGATGTGATACCACATAATGCACAGAATTAGCTGTTCAGGCTTCTGACAATTTAAGACAGTTCTAAGATGAAATAATGAAACAAAACAGGGTATGAGCAAAATTGTGACAATTATTTAAACTGTCCTTCGGGTATCTCCAATTAAATTTCATCAAAACTATCATGTAAGAAGTCTCTTATTTTACCCCTGGCCCAAAGATTGGACTTTTTTCCAAGATAGAGATGGTTGCCCCAAACCACTTCCAGTGTAGAATGGAATAGCTGACACCTTTAACTTGAAAATGTCTGTATGTCTTTCTTGCCATTAAGCAGGAAACACCTCAGGTGACATCACCTCAGGTCTGTGAGGCTGGCAAGGTCTTGCAATTGGCTCCATCACAAGTGGTAATCTGTCAGATTCTTACAGTGATGTTCACTGTGGCTCCTAGGCACCCGTTTGACTTCAACAGCTGTCATCGTCGAGAACTATGAAGTGTCCTGGAGAACTCTGGCTCAAAATCAAGCAAATTAAATTCAGTTCAAACCAAGAACTTTATAACATCCTCTTTTAAGATTTTTTTTCAGCTTCCTCACCTTCCAAACTGAGACATCCTTAGACCATTATTAGTGATGAAAGCAACATTTCATGTTCTGCTTCATACAT
This sequence comes from Aleadryas rufinucha, assembly GCA_013397815.1. Taxonomy (NCBI): domain Eukaryota; kingdom Metazoa; phylum Chordata; class Aves; order Passeriformes; genus Aleadryas; species Aleadryas rufinucha. Next base: position 133,851 of record VZTH01007927.1, on the reverse strand, counting down.
GAATATGAATTTCAGGTATGGAAGAATTTGGAAGAGTGGAACAAACCAGCCTGAACAGAATTTGGAGGGAAGTAATTATTTATCATCAGGGAAAATACAGGGCTGGAAAACTACCTCGTTTCAGTTATCTCCACATCTATGGAGCTTTTCATTTATAGTAGTTCCTCATGTGGACTCAGCTGTTATTTTGGTTTTTTATTTTCGCCCTATTACATATGTCACTAAAGGGATAATGATTGATGGAGGAAGAGTAATTTTACCGCGTTTAAAGAAGTGAATGAAGGCGCTCTATGAGATTGGGACCATTCAGATAATTGTGAATTACTTTCTCCAGAGTCAAACTGCACAAAAATCCATCTCTGAATCTGCAGCAGTTGGGGGGTGTCGCTGCCTCCACCCCACTCCTTTGTCTCCTGTTTCAGTAGATCAGATGGGCAGAGCCAGAATCAGGAGCAGCCTCAAGCACAGCGTAAGGCAGCAACAGAGGCTCAGGGGCCAGGCAGGGACAGGGGCTCCTGCACAGGCCAAGCAATAGCATCCCTTGCTGGACTGGAGCAGCACAGGGAAAGACGTGTGTCATTGCACAGAATGCCCAGTGTTAGGGAGGCCCACAGAGTGGGGAGAGGATGGCTTTGCATTTGTGTTTAATGTTCTGTTCACTGAGGACAGTCCAGAAAAAATAAACTATACACATCTTCCACTGTCCACATCCTCACTGTCAGACCTGCAGCCTGCTGTCTCTGGACTCACATCCTCATTCTTTCGATAGTAAATCTCATGGTAAATGTTTTTCTCTCAAATTGAAGTGAGCTTGTAGCTTACCTGTTGCCAAATCCAGTCACAGTTCATCATATCCACTGCTGGAGGTATTTGGGGTTATTCAGTGGAATGTACTGGAATCCAGATCTTGCCTTTTCATAGGCAAGGAAACTCAAAGTTTTTGAAAGCCCCGACAGGACCCGCACTTTGTCAGCCAGGGCAGGACAGGCTGTGTTACCTCGTGAGCGTGGTGTGAACTGGTGTGATTAGACACCCAGTGTGTAATTCCACACTCGTACAGCATCTGTGAATGGAGTTGTATTACTTCCAGCCCTGTGGGTAAGAGTTGCTTACTGGTTTACACCCACTGCCATAAATCCAAGATGCCTGCCCTGCCTGCTTTTGCCCCGCTGCTGCATTCCACAGCAAACAACCTCCTTGTGTCCGCCCCGATACTGGTGAATGACAAGTTTAACAAGATTTATCCTGCCTATGTATTTGTCTAAAGATGTTGCCTTTAATCCAGCCACTGAGAAGCTTATTCTCTACCCACTGGAAAACACAGGGTCTGCGCTTTCGGGGGGCTTGCCTGGAACTTGAGTGTGCATCTGTTTATGAAAGTGAAAGAAGTTACTCTCTGAGGGGGGAAAAAGTGTGTAAAACTATTTACTGCTGCTTCTGATTTGTTCCATATCTCTTGCAGCTTGAATGAGAATTCATGGACCAGCTTTCCAAGTCCACAAAATTACTTTACCTTAAGCTCATGAATTACCCAGCTTTGTTTGTTTTCTTCAGTCTTTTTTTTCCCACAGGTTTCTAAGGCGATTTTTTCAAAATATGTTAAGTAACCTATTAAGAACTGTTCTTAAATGCATTTTCAGTATTTTATGATAAAAAACCAACTTGAGGTGCTGATTCTCAAACCAAAAATGGAACAGCTTCATTTTGCTACAGCATCACTCAGGAGTACGAAAGATGTCAATGACAGAGAGGGTTTGGACTCCATACAAATCTTTCTCTATCAAGAAAAGGCTTTAATTAAAAAGCAAGTGTGTTTTTTTCATTTTAAGATGCTGAAGCTCTTTAGCACTTGGCAGGTCAATATTCAGCCTGATGCTTCAAGTGTTAAGGTGAAAGCTGGCCATTTATGACCTGTAATGAATATTTCATTTTCTCTCCATATATGGAAACAGAATAAAAACTCAAATGCAATGAAAATTAACTGTAAGAATGACACTACCAATCTTGAAGAATAGCATTTATTAATATCACTTGGAAAATGTATCACATGCACATGCCACCTGCCACCATTTAGACCACTTCAGATACTTTACACAGCTTTAGTAAAATCAGAATGTTTACAATTAATCTTTCAACCAACATAGAAAGATTTATCCATTTTATTGGAGCAGTAAAAAATGCTCGTCTTTGACTTGTTCTCAATAATGTGGGATACATGAAATCAGTGCCCACAGACACATCTCTTCCCAGCCCTTCCCACTAAAATTTAGAGTGCACAAAGCAGCTGTTTTCTGATGGTGAAGGCCCCACTCCAATTGCTGGGCGTTCACTGGCAGAAACATCTGCTTTTGCAGATCCCTTTGCTCCACAGCAGTGACACAATTTAGAATGTTGCAAAGAAAACCTGCCTCAAATGTAGTCAATGCAGTCTTCCCATAGTTTTCAAGGGTGTTGGGATTAAGGGTGCCTTGGTTTTTACATGCCAATCAACAGAACACTGTAAGAACTCATTTGAAATGTTGTATCTTTTAATTTTGGAGAATGTAATCAGAAATGAAGGCAAGCTATATGATTACTAATGTAACTTTTGGTTGTGAAGGCAGTACTTCCAAAACCAAAATCCCCTGTTAACAGTTGTCAAGAATATCCTTCCCCCTTTTTACTGTAAGTACTACAAATTGATTAGAATTTCTGAAGTAGAAGTGAAATCTATGTTCTTCAACACACTTAGCACTGACAGGCTAAGAACTCATGAACCACAGAGCAGTATCACCAAAACCTGACAGGCATGGGAGATGAGTCTGCTGAGATGCATCGAGGTGCACATGTCACTGTCAGTATGGATGGTGTCTGGGAATTTTGGGCATCATTCCAGGAACTTCTGCTTGAACAACATTTTTAACTGTTGGTCACAGTTTCATTAATTCCCATACATTCTAGTCCCTGCTGTTCCCAAAACAGTATGTTCAGTGAATGAGAGCTCAGGTTGAAAAAGAAGAATTCACAGTTGAGTTTTTGCTCTTACCCGGTAAAAACTGGGTATACTGAAGAAAGTGACTATGGGTATCCTGTATCAGCTGTATAAATTGTACTATTTAAGTGTTGCATGTAAGTGCTACAATCCCAACTGGATTTGTGACTTAGTAAAAGACATTTAGAACCTTATTCTGGATTGGGCCTTGACTCAGATTTTCTTCATCCTAAAATACAGACAGTTAATGTTGAACTAATTGAGTTGCTTGCAAGAAAAAGACAAACATCTGTTGTGGTTTTTCAGTCTTGCAGCAGAAGGATGAGTCAGTATGTTGGTGAAAAATTGATCATGTATAATTGAAGAAAACTGCTTATATGTAACAAGAAAGTACTGAAGTGATACCAGAATATATATACATCTAATTATGAAATACCTTGTAGTAAAAATCCAGAGAAAATGTGGTATCAGTGAAACTTGTCTGAAATGACCAATAAAAATATGCTGCTTAAATTAAGTATGTTATCAGAATTATTTCTAAGAGAAAGTAAGCATGAATGTACTACCCTGTCTCTAAGTACTGTAAATATTATAAGTATGCTAAAGAGTAAATACTAGAGAAAGAGAGCTTCCTCAATCTTTGAGGAATTCTTAAATTCTTTAAGCTTAATTATATTTTTTTCATGGTAATGATATGAGTGCTGATGAGTGTCTTCTAATCAGTCTTTTTAGGCTTGCTGTAGTGCAGGATTGTGGCTGTGACCCAAATATTGAGAATGAGCATGATTATGAAACGGATGAGAACTAAAAGGGAAAAAAAAATATTGTAAGCATAAATTAAAAAAATCAACTGCTGTTACAACACTGGTTTGTAAACTTGCTGGTGTATGGACAGGCTGGTTCACATTCTGAAACTCTTTTCAGCCAATTAGTTTCAATTACCATGTTCAGGAACCCATGCATTCTGAGCATGAATCCAAGAGAAAAGAGCATTTAGCACTTGATCACCTTCAGCGATAGCTCAAATTAATACACTACAGTATCTTTCTTTTGTAACCAGAATAATACAAGCATTACTAGCCTCATATAAATTTATATTTACACCAAAAGTTAAACTCAGAGTCACAGCTCACATGTCCTTTATAGTTGCACGTGTTGCTTATAATAAGGGAACTACTCTCTACTGCCATCTCTTAAGTTTAGACTTCGAGAAGACAGAAAATACTTGTATCTGTCAGATTTTAGTGGCAGAAAATCCAACAACTTAAAAAAAGCGCAGTTTTTCAGTACCTGGCTTAACTCAGCTTCTTTAAAAACCGTAACAGCATAGTACCTCTGCCTGTGAGAAGGTATTTCAAGTATAGGTATGTCTGATGCCCATTTGGTACGTGGCATGTTCACAGAAACTTACACAAAACTTTGTTTCAGAATTATGATGTGATATCTGACAGCTTCATACGTGTGGATGTGTTCAGTGTTGCAACTTAATTGGAAACATTTTCCATTAGAGCAGCAAAGCATCAATGTTTGCTGCCGGCCCTTCCATGTTCCAGAGTGGATGGTGCTGTATTTAAACAGCAGCTTTACCCAGCGCCAGCTTTGCTTTCCTGGTGTTTCCTCCCTCCCCACTGGAAACCTCTCCCTCCCCCTCAGTGTAAATGTGTAGCTGTGGGTCACGTGGGCTCAGTACCTGATCCTGACTAAATCTCTGCATGGGCATTTTAACAAATTTTTGGTGACCCAGTTAACTACACAGCCCCATGAACTCCTTACTTTGGTAAAGAAAAAGCAGCAAGCATGGGGGTGGAAATGTGGGCCTGAAATGGGACTTCCTTTTCCAGTTTCAAGAGACACTTGAAATGCTTGTAAAGCTACAGCTTTACGGGGCTGCAGAGGCTGCCTAAGAAGTACAAAATCCATTCAAATGATGTTTCTGATGAAATAGCAGTTTTGAACGAGAACAAGGAACCACCAGATGAAGTAGAAAGCGATTTTGTTACTGTTCTTGCATCCACCAAGTCTTGATTTTGAACTATTTATTGAAAATCTGTGACACTTCTTAGCTCTTGCAGTTTTCTCAGGATAGTAAGAAGCTGTTAAATTTGCCTTATAATTTGCTACAAATGATATATTTTAAGTCAGGTTTTTTGAGTTTCTCACCAGCCTACCATTTCATTTTCAGCCTGCCATAAACTTTTTGAATGTTGGACCTAAAACTATTCACATACTAAGCTGAACTTTAGTTTTCTAGAATTCTTTAATTCACCAAGTTGTCAATAAGAAACTGAAACACTTACTATTTGAAAATCTCATTCAACTACTACAGATTTCAAAGTAGTATTTTACTACATTTATTTATTTATTAAAATAGTAATTATTTTAATTATTTATTCTGCTATTTTTAGAATTAATTTTATAGTGCTTTTGCCTTTTGAGAAAAAAATAAGTCTTTTGGACCAGTTGCACCATGTGACAAGGAAAAGCAGTTTTTTATTTTTTTCTTGATGTCTTTGCCTGATTTGTAATCCTGTGTAACTCTTGCCCTCACCATGCTAATCTACCACATTCATGGTTTGTTCTTCTGAGACCTTCTAACTGTTTTACAAAACAACTAAAAACTACTGTGGCAGCTGTTCCCTTGGAGAGGCAGAGAATTCCATACTTCACTCACCTGCGAGATCATTCGTAGTCATTACAGTTGTAATAATCCTTGCTGTAAATTGAATGAATTCTGATTAGTGGAACACATAGGACACATTTATACTTTTAAAAAAATTATGAAATACCTATTTTTCAACAGGATAATCTTGCATGAAAATATACACTGTACACATTCCCTCTTTTAGTGCATCCACTCTTTCCTATTTGAGCTTCAGAGATCAAGCTCTCAAAGCTGACTGACAATGTATTAAGAGTCTTTTTAAATGAGAAAATCACATATACAATTAAAATTTTTATATCTATCGCTAGATTGGATGTGGTCAGTTTACTGCTTTTCTTTCTGTTCAGTCCCTCCTTCAGTACTACACCCACAGCAGTTAGCATGACTTAACCATTGTGAATGTTCACATGTATGCCTGCAGGCTCTGTAAATACAAGGAATTCAGCTTCCCTTCCCACAACAAACCTAAATGTTAATTATTTCACACTTGCAGCAGACTAAAAGCACTTACAAAGTTTACTGCCATTGTTCAGCAAACATACCACAACTTCTAATTATTGACTTTTTTCATGTAGAAATAGATCCAGCATCACTGTGTTTTATAGTGAGAATATTTTAAACAAGTTTTGTGAAGATGAGAAAGGCACTTCTGACAAACAGCTGTAGAACTGCTCATGCAGACCACTGGGGAATTGCCACAGAACTCCACAAGTGACTGTTCATAAATTCTCTGTCAATAAATGTAATTACAACTAGCCATAGAGTTAAAGGTATTTAGCATTAAGTGTGTATTTATTCGTAGATAGATTTTCAAAAATAGCATTGTCTGATTGTATACCTGAAATTTTAGCACCTTTTCATGCTGGATCATTAGTAACTTTATTAAATTGAAGAACATGGAAATCATTTCCTCATAAAGACAGCCTTTCAGTTATTTCAACTCAGGTTCCCTTGGCCATATTCACACTTTAAGTCATTGGTTTTTATCATTGGTGTCAAAGATAAAACTTGTTTTCAAAAGACTGTGGTATCTGAGTCCCAAGAGTTGGCACTGAGGGAAACAAAGGCAAGATCTTTACCTACTATGATTAACAAAAGACCTATACAAAGAGGCATGAGGAGAACTCAGTACTTCCCACCAAGTTGTCTGTAGCTTACTTGCACAGGTGTATGCAGACATGCCCCAGGTCAGGGCACTCGCTTGTCCGGAATCTTTGGTCTGCCAGAGATGCTGCAGCTGAACCAGCTTACTGGCTGCACTGACGAACGTGCATAGATTCTGAAAAGCAAGTGAAAAAGAGAGAGAACCTCTACCTCTGCCACTGTATTATCTGAATAGGAGCAGCTTTTTCATTTAGAATTAAAAAGAATCAACACTTTTCCAGTGTTTGGCAACCCAAGTGCTTCAGCTTCTTAGTAAGGAACAGTGAAGCAAAAACTGGAAGCTGCCAGAAACAAAAGACTCATTTCTGAGGTACTGCCCAGCAAGAAGCTCAAAGAGCACAGTTGCTACTGTTGTTGGCAAATGCTTGATAGAGGCAAATACAATAAGAAGCAAAGAAACAAAAAACCTTCTCAACTTGCTCCATAAAAATGTTTGTAAAAGTCAGTTAAAATGAGACTGACCTAGTCTAAACAGCAAAGTTGATTCAGACCATCTGTTACCATTATGTCTGGCAAACCAAACCATAAAGGAATGAGAACACTGACAAGAATGTGTGGAAAATTAGTCCAGTTGGAGGGAAAAAATACTAACAGGAATGCACTATTCACTATGTCACCCTTTTAAAGGGGATTTTGCAAAGGCAGCAGGTAGGGAGGACTCCATACAGGCCTTTGTGCCATGCCTGGATTTCCGGTGCAAGTAAGGATCAGCGTAGGGCTTGGAAGCTTTTCTCCCCACTTGTATAATCTCTGGCATTAGCAGATCCAGTTCATGTCAATTACATTTTTACTTTCTCTGTCCTACTAAGAAAAGACCATCTTTAACCTATGTAGGCATTATCAGACGATATTTTTCTTGCAAAATTTTCTTGAAAAACGACTAAAGGGAAAAAAAGAAGTAATTCACAACCCCTGTTTCAAATGCTTTGACTCATGCTTTATTCTCTTCCTCTTGTGTTAAAGGTTTATTGGTTGGGATTATGATATTAGGACTAAAGTGGCAATAGAATTTCAACATTTTAAGTATTTGCTAGTTTTAATTAAGGCACTACCAAGTAACAACTTATCTCAGAACATACCTTTCCCACCCCTCCCCAGAGTCTCTATTTCCAGTGCTGTTTTCCAGCTACTCACAGAAGAACCACCTGTATCTGAGCACTGGTTGGTTATTCTGAAAGCTAACCTAGATGATTAATTCTTCCAAGGACATATATACATAGGAGAGAGTAGACTAATAAAGACTTCCAGAAAAAAAATAATTTCATATGAAGATCTAATTTCAAATAATCATGCAGCACTTACCATGGCCAGGTCTATTATCCACTTCTGCAGTGTTAGCATGTACCAGCCCACCCAAAATCTTATATTATGTTAAGTTTCATAGCACTGAAAATTATAGGATACAAAGTTCTCAAAACTGCCTGAGGAGTAAGATTTTTTTAAACATCTGGAAATAATCTTATTGAAACTTTTTAACAGACTATACAATCCAGATAAAACATATTAAGAACTCGTTGAAACACTAAGTGTTCGTATTTTGCACACAGTCTTTGGTCAAATAGTGTCTGGAGTTTCTCAAAACCTGCTCCAAAGCACAAGACTTGAGATTTAAACCCAAGTCCTATTTAAAAAAAACAAACACTGCCATCTTCATTGCAGTAAGTACAGCCTGCATGGGTAGGAATCAAAGAAAAAAAATTCTATCATTTCTATCTGCATCCCTGTAGAAAAGATGTAAAGGAAGAATTGAGTTTACTCTTTATCAGTTGGGAGTCTTCTAAACCAGAGCAACATATAAAGCTTACTTCCTGTAGAGATTTTACTGTGATCCCAGAAATCAGCACGTGAATGTGGAATCCATGTTGAGGGGTGCCTGAGAATGATTTTCAGTAGTAGCACACAAGAAATGATGACATAGCTGGTATGCAAAGAACTACCAAACAAGCCACATAAACCAAACCTCCCAGATTTCAAAGGATACACCACTGCATAGAACAAAGCTCGTTTTGTTTTTCCACTGAAATGCATAATACAGAAAAGGAGAATGACATCTGCAATAAACGAAAGATGGCTCGTCACATAAGGGACTGAAGGGGCCCAAACACAATCCTAGACAGTTCCACTGGACACGAGGTCTGTGGAAACTCCTTTCTTACAGCTTTTGTCTCTCAAATGTGACTGATGACCAAAACACTGCAAGCTCCAAAACTAGGCTTTTCTTAAGAGTCTGGAGTGTTTAATGTTTCTCTCCCATGTGGAGGCACCGGATAAAGAATGAGTTTACACTGCAGCTCTGTGTAATAATTAGGTCTTTCTCCTCTACCTGACCATCTCTTTTAATGACATTTATAAGAATTGAGTTTTATGTGAGATGTTCATTCCCTCTTCCCCCCAACTCCAGCGTCACTGCAGTGCAGCACTGTACCTACATGCAGAGCCTTGGAGTGCTGAATGAGGCCCATTTCATTTCCAAAACATGGCTTACAAAAATTACCTTGTGCAATGATGATGGGATACTCCAGGTATGTCTCCAGGGGGTAACCATAATAGATCTGGTACCTCAGAAACACAAGGAAGCTGAACAGAGAGATACAAAATGACGTGACTTCACAGAGGGACACAAAAACGCCTTCACAACTTTTATACTGCTTTGGCGGTGCCAAAAGGTTCCAGGTAAGTGTAGCATTTGCTGTCAAACTGATCAAACACACACGGGCACACAGAGCAAGTCTGATCATTCTGTATTCTATTTCTGTTACCCTCAGATAGAATAGAAGGGAGCTGCCCACACTTCTTGTCAAGGTCTTTATGTCACAGCCTGTAAGGCATAATTTTATTAATTATAACTGATGCAAAAGAAATAAAGGCTTCCAGACCTAGGAGATACATTCTCTCTGCAAGAGCTTTGGCACCTCTAGGATAACTCTGATTTTTTATTTTTGTCTGTAGTTCAATTTATACATTAAGCAAGTTTCATAGGGGTAGAAAATGTCTTCCAAGTTGTCTAGACTATAGTGTTATAAGATTGCCCAGTGTAGCTCTACTGGTCAGATTGAGAGTCTAAGTGCACCAAACAATGGCAATTTTCCTTCCTGACAATCCACAATATAGTACCTAAAAGAACTGAACTTTTATAATGTTTTCTGTACTTCCAACTCTCCTGCAAGTCCATGGGGTTAAATAAAAATTTCAAAACTGTATAGGAAACAGAAAGGACTCTTAGAGCAGTTTTACTTAAGAAAAAAATTGTGGTTTCTGGTGTAGAAAAATGGCAAAAGGAACAGCCTGCCTTGTAAGAAACTGGCTTTTACAGTGTTCAGAATGTAACTATCCAAACTTCCTAGAAGTGCTATTTGATATAGAGTCAAATTAGACTCCTGGCCATCAGCATCATGTTTCTGTGTCACTCCTCTGCCTGTTCATCCGTGTTGATTTCGCAGAACCAGTCCAGCTTGTACTGGTGGTCACACAGCTCTCTGCAACTGGATTCAAAGTCTTTAAAGGTAGAAGGATAAATAGTCTACTAAATACACAAACAGTCACAATAAAGGTTTCAAAGAAGACCAGAACCTGCAGTGGTGTGGGTACATGGTTCTCACACAGACGCTGAGGAGACATTTCCAGCTTCTCCATGCTCATCTCGAACACTACTTAAAAAGCCTTTTCAACCAACGCACACGAATGATCTTAAAGTGCTGCCACCGCTTTTTGGCTGGGGCTGTGGGGTCAATAATCTCTGCTGAAACTCCAATTTGCTTCATTTACTCTGAGGTGTGTTAAGGGTAAACAGCAACAACATGGGTTCAGTGCTGGAGAGAGAGGCGGGCGGGGAGCGGCCACAGCGGAGGCTGAGGGGATTCCCCTGGAGAGGTGTCTGAACACCTGAGCTGTGGCCTCCCAGGACACACAGCACAGGCACTTTCAGAAACACCACGCCGGTTTTGTGAGGGGATTTTTCTGAATAAAACCCCCTTTCCTAGCTTGGTGCAGGGAGTTAGCAGCCGTCTGGCTGGATGTTCTGCCCACCTCCATCTCTCGGTTCGGACAGCGCAGGGCTCTTCAAGGTATTTTCTCCCACTTGTACTCACATCTGAACGTGTACACACGGAGTTTATTTATTTCTCGTTTCAAACAATCCTCTTTAAGCAAGATTTAATAAGCCTAGCCCATGTAAGCTTATTACAGGCTCACAAGTCTTTGGAGTTTGACACGGCTTGTAATTTTCTTAAGGAATTATTTAAATCTTACTGATTCGGGTGAGGGAAGCCTGTCTGACGAGTACAACTACCTGCACGACAGGGCATACGGGCCACGGAATAACCTAAACATACGGCTTACACCCTCTGCAGCTGCTATATCCAGCGACATAGGTGCCCCGGGACGGTTTTGGGCAACTTAAAAAAGCCGAGTTTCCCTTTAAATGACAACGCGGAATCACTAAAACAGGAAGTTCCTGTCCGAAAGGCTCTGTGGGCTCAGCTGGCGGGGCTGGTCCTGAGCTGCGAACGGGACGATGTGACACCGAGGGAGCGGGGTCTGCTCGCCGCCCCCCAGGCCGGTCCTCAGCACACCCTCACGCCTGACCGGAGTCGCGGAGGAAGGAATTAATCCCTGGCTGCCGCAGCAGCCCCAGGGCCCCGCACCCCCGGCCGAGGGGACCCGCGGCTCCAGCGGCTGCTCCCGCCGCAGTCCCCGTGTGCTCCCGCAGCCTTACCCGGCCAGCTCCAGGAGGAGGCTGCCCACGCTGAGTCCCCACGCGGAGCGGGCCCTCAGCACCGCCACCAGCTGCGGCAGCTTGATCACGGCACACACGGCCCAGGTTGTCAAGTGCACCAGGTCCAGCAGCCCCGGCGCCATCCCGCTGCGGCGGCCCGGGACAGGGAACCCGGGGAGCGGCGGGCGGGGTGTGGGGGAGCCCGCCCGGAACGGTGGCGCCGGCGCCGGGGAGGCCCTCACGGAGCGCTCGGGGCGCCCGCACTGCCCGGGGCACGGGGAGGGGAGGGGAGGGCCGGGCCCGGCGGAGCATCCGCGGCCCCGTCGGGAGGGGCAGTGCCACGGTCACTCGCGGCCCGTGGGGCCGAACACCGCGGTGACCGGGGGTTCACCCGGGCCGGCCCCGGGCCGCTGGTTGAGGCCTCCCCACGTCTGATTCCCTCGGTGACCGGGCCGAGAAACGCTCCGCTCCAGGTTCAGAGTGTTGGTCCTGGAATGACTCTTACCCTAAACAACATCCCCAGAGCAGAGATGATGAGATGCTCTGCCGGCCATGGGCCGTGTTCACGCCGGAGCAGTGCAGGTCAGCCACGGCTTTGGAGCTGTAGGCTGGAGCTCAGTTTTCTCCCCCAGAGTGGAGTCCCAAGTGCTCCAGCGCCCGTGGTTTTCAGGTCACTCTCTCTGGATGGCTGTGGAACTAATTCCTGCAGCAGGGATTGCACGGGTCTGACAGCAGCACTTTATTTTTACAGGAAAAATGTGCAGCAAAATTAAAAGTTGCTAAATGCTGGGCTTGTCAGATAATACTGAAATCGGCTGGAATAAACTTTCTAACTCAGTTTGAAATATTAGAAAGTAGGCATTCTTTATTTGTGCAGGACACAGTGGATCTTTCTTTATTCTGTGTGTGGAGTGAGACTTTACAACAGGGTTTTTATTAATTATAACTATACATATTGATGAAAACGTGTTTCTTATTTAATATATAATTCTCATTTTCCTAGAACTAACTTGCATGCATCCACCTCTTACTGGAAGTTTATGGTTCTGGAGATTTATTAAGAGGGGTCTCTGGTGGTGGTATTTACTGAATGCTTCGATATTAAAAGTGACTTTTCCTTGAACTTTTTGTATGCACTGTTTCTTGTTATATAATTTGCTAAAAAACCACTGTAGGTCTCCTTATCTGTCTCTCCACTGGTTCCAGCTAAGTTTATCATCCTGTGTGCATACCTTTACATTCTTTTATCTTTTTTTGCCAGTTAGTCTTTCAGCAACTTCAAGGGAGCTGAAAATTTTTATTCTTCAGATTATTTATCACAGGTTATAGGAGATGGAGCAGCTTCTCCAGAGCATACACCTACCCCACACACAGTTATACATAAAAATAGTAAAGCTTTTGTGCTTCTCAGCTTGTCAGAACTAAATAAAGGTTATCCAAGGAATACACATTTGTACTGATTACGGATGCACAGAATCTTCGCTCTTTTGTGCCTGCATATGGCCAGGACTGCTCAGACTGTCAAATCCACACCATTAATTCAGAGTTTTACCTAGAACGTAATTGCTTTAACATGTGGGGTTATTTGCAGGCATAGCATTTCTCCCTTTTCATTTTAATTTTAATGAAAGTTGTATTTCACTGTGATCAATAGTTCTTAAAATGGCTTAAAACAGATACATTGCATTAATTCCACAAACCCTTAGTAGTATTTTAAAACAGCATTACCAATTCTTAATTTGTAAATCATGTTGCCCTTTGTGTAATTCAGTCATAAAAGGAAACAGGTATGTAGAAATACATAAACTCTCAAAACTCAGAAATAAATAGCCCCCAATACAAAATTCTGATGTAGAAACGGTGTTTCTGTTAGTACAATTCAGAATGATCAAAATTTTCAAAGACCATAAGCTAAAAGAAGAAAAGAAAAATTGAGTTTATTTTAAATAATAACCGTTACAAGATTTTCTTGATAAACTGAGTTACTGATTTTGTGGGAGCATTATGTACTTGAAAAAGAGTTGAGAAATTTTCATACAAGATTAAGTTTCCTCATTTAAAGTTAGGTCTGAGGTGTAGATGTGTCTGTCATTTCAGATAATCTGAGAATAATAGAGAAATACCAAAGGTAGAAGTTGCGTATCTACACTACTGTGTGGATGCTGATCCAAAAAAACTATAAAATTGTCTGTGATGTTTACTGCCTTGTACCTTTCTAGAGTAATCAAGAAGGTGAACTGACTTCAAACTATTAAGCAGGGCTGTGACCCCATTTTATTCAACTGTTTTTATATTTAAGATGACATTAAGTATTTAGCTTTAGTCAGCATGTTACCTTTTTAAAGAATACATCCTGCTTTGCATTGCAAGCAGTCAGGTAAACAGAATGATTTACTCTCCTTGCCGTGCCCTGTCTGTGTAATGGTCCCGCTCTGCATCTGCTCACTGCCCACGTGAGCAGCAGCTTAGGGAAGGAACAGACGTCACTGCTGGGCAGCCCCGTCCAAGGTTTTGACAGAAAAATTTAATCTGTGAGCAGTATAAAAAATTCTTTCTAGTCTGTTTAGATTATTTAGTTCTACATCAAATTTCAGATTTGGTAAGTTGCAGCAGAATGCAGAACCACTTCAAATTACAGTTCAGGGAATGAATTCATAACATTTGAGTCTCCAGTGCAGATTGACAGTTCTGCAGGAGTTGGGCAGTGGTTTAATGCTGGTGCACCTCAAACAGGAATGCACATGTTATTCCTATTGAAAATAACACAGAGAAGGAAAATAAACTTCCTGTAGTAACCAAGGACAAAAAGCCAAACCAAATTTTTTTCCCATAATGATGTTGGCTTATCACAGTTGAGTTTTTGAATGGAATAGTGCCTTAAATTTTGTGGGTTTCAAGGAATGCAGAGAGCGCTCTCTTGCTGTTTATTTCCTACAGCCTGCCATGCTAACAGGGAATAGTTCATTTTATGGATAATTTGTATTTTAAGATCTAGGTTAAAACAAAGGAGATTCCACAACTGAGGAACCTGTGTGGATGGGGACAATCTCTGGGAGATGTGTGGGGGAAGGCTGGGGGTGGACAGGGTTGGCCAGGGACAGCAGGTTGCAGGAGGCTCGGTTGTTTGCCCAGGGAGTGTGAACACAGTGTGTCAACACAGAGAGCCTGGGGAAGAAACCAGAGGAATTGGACATACCAGCACAGTTGCAGGGCTGTGGCCTCTTTGGGATCATAGGGACAGTATGGCACAGCATATTACGAGTGGGAGGATTCAAGCTTTTTTGGAAAAGCAGACAGGGAAATGAGTGGAAGTTGTGTTCTACACAGAATAGTTTCTCTTTGCCTGGAGCTTTCCCCTGCTTGTTGGAATAAGCACTGAGCCAGATGGGAGCTGAGGGGTCAAAATTGGTGGGGAGACAGTCATGGGGAATGCTGTGGAGGCACCTGCTGTAAATCTTCTGATCAGGAAGAGGAAGCAGATGAAGCTTTAAATAACAAGAAGGAACTCACACTTGTAGGCACAGGCTGCTTTGGAATAGAAAATTGCTATCTGGAGGAGCATCCAGTGGGGTAAAAGCAGCCAACCAATTTTTGTGGGGCTTCAAGAACGTTCTTTTTTGACCCAGATGCTGGATTTGTTACTCAAAAACAAAGAAGGAAGGAAGAAAAATTAGGCAATGTGCAGGTAAAGGGCAGCCTTGGCATCAATGTCTCCAGAACCTTGGTAACAAGACCCCAAAGAAGTAAGGAAGGCAAATAGTGGAATAAAGATTCTGGGCTTCAGAAGAACAGAATTTGTCTTGTTCAGGAAATTGGTTTGCCAGGACCTCTCAGGAACATACCATGGGGGCAATGGAGACTAGAAGTGTGCGTTGAAACTCAAAGAAAATACGCTCACAGAAGAAAAACTGTCTCGTCTGGTGAGCTGGAACTCAAGCAGGCAGAGGAACAGCTTGGCTGATCCAGCAGTGCTTCTCTGAACTCAAATGCCAAAAAGGGAGGGCTAGGAAGATGAAAATAGGTGTGAGCTAGCCAGGCATGAGGGAATGGAGTTGAACACTGAACACTGGAACAGTGGCCCAGAGAGGCTCTGGTATCTCCATCTGTGGAGATTTTCACAACTGAGCAGGACAAGGTCCTGAGCAACCTGGTGTAACATCAGCGTTGGCCTTGCTTTGAGCAGGGGCTTGGCCTAGAGGCCTCCAGGGTCCCTTCAGGCCACATGGCTGTGATTTTATGTACGTTAATCCTTATGCGAGCTGCATATATGAGGCCCCATTCTGCCACTAGAGACATCAAGATAAAGACAAGGTAAAAATGATCAGTACTTTAAAACGAAATTAAGGAAGGATGACTATGATTTTAGGTACTCTTCACATTTGGTTGTCTTTGCTGAACACTTGTAGTGCCCAAGGACTGTGAGCTTTACTGTTGAGTAGTAGACTGATGCAAAGTTGTCACAAAAGCTCACCATGAGGAGGAGGTGAGCTTTTGTGACATCTTTGTGATGTGACCTCAGACATCTCTGTGCTGAGGCTCCTTGGTGGCAGAATGGCACTGCTTCAACTTTGATTTGAAGATCCTTCTCTTGCTAAAGAAGTCCAATGGATCCCTGTGTGCTTCCTGTTTGACGTTACGTTGTACAAATGTGCATGACATGAGTATAAAAGAAACAGTGGAAGTTGCATGTAGTTTGTTGCTTCTGTCTGCAGTATGTTGTATATACTTGTGGCAACCAAAAATATGACCTTATTTATATGAGGTTTACCTGATGTTAGGATGAACAGAATTGAATGAAAGTACTATAAGCAAAAAAACCCCAAACCCTCTTGACTCAGTGTTTGGTCTGTGAAATGTTTAACAGAAGGCCTTAAGGCCATTCTGGGTAATGGCATATTATCTAAAATAATAGTGCTATCTAAAAAGTACTATTGAAAGAGCCTAGAATGCCAAACACAGATTTTTAAAACCTAACCCAAAAGCCCAGCAAAGCTGAGGATCTGTGAGGAGCAGAAGAGAAGGAAAATATACTAACTAGTATCCCTTTTAGAAAATCTATGTTGAACTTTTAGCCCAGAGGGGAGGTTGAGCTGCAGCTTTTGGATCCGGAACTGGTGTTGTTCTAGATCCATACTTAATCTGACTTACCCAATGAAGAGGCTCCAGCAAGAGTTGAGAGTGTGAGTACATGAAGGCAGCAGCCCTTGCTAAGGTCTTGGTGGATGATGCCTCCTGCACTCTTGCTAAATGTCTTAAGATTCTCCCAGAGTGTGCAAATGGATCTGCTAGCACTGAGGAGCAGCTACAGTTACAATCATGCTTATTCCAGCAAAGAAGATGGTCATCTCACCAGATCTGAAACACTGCCAGGTGCAGGTTTCACTCTGGCTTTTAGAGGGGTTTTTTTGTATCCCTATAGTAACACAGTGCTAGCAATGTGTCAGCATTCTGTTAAGTTTTCTGGTAGAGAGCTGATGTAAACACTGTGTTTTCAGTCCATTTGGCTTTAAAGAGACATAACTCTAACTGCTAAATAGGCATTATGATAGCTGCAGTTGGTTCTAGGCTACATCTTTGTTCCTCTTTCTCAGCAACACCTGCAGCTGACATAAGTTACTGCATGAATAAATTTGTTAGTTCACAGATCATATAAAATATGTCGAGTGATGATATTTGGTTATTAGTAGCTGGGCAAAATGAACCCACAGTTTTAAGTGAACAGGTCATAAAGTGAATCCAAATGTCATCATTTTTATATTTATTGTGCCAGCATATTTGCACATTACTTCATAATGCCAGCTGAGACTTTCCTCTGGTCATACCCTGGGTTAAGAGACAGTTAATAGAAATTTGCAGTGGTTTTGCTCCATCAACCTGGCATAAAGGCCTTGTGCTGACATGCAGCTGTAATCCCAGATACATGGAAATTCCATTTCTAAGGGCTGACACTTTCGTAGATACATAGGTTCATACAGCTTCTCAGAGACGCTCTGGAAAGGTCACAAGCTGAAGTCAGTCTGTGAGATTTATGCCCTGTGACAGAAGAGAGCTGTGGGCCGGGCTGTGTCAGCACTTCTTCAGCCTTCAGCAGAATTAGTTACTTGGAGACCCCTCTGTGTTTCAAGGAATTCATTGATGCAAATGAAGTTTTTTGAAGAACGAAAACATACCTGGACATGGATTCAGAGTAGCAAGTAGAGTTTTTAAGAGAGGCATCCAGCTTTTGGAAAGATGTAGTGGTTTCTATCTGTGCAGCATTTAGGAAATGCAACTTGAGGCCCTGACAGATTATATTTGGTTTCTAAAACCAAAAAACAAAAAAATACCCCACTTCAGAAAACTGTTGTCTGATTAAAGAGGAACTTTAGTTCAGGAATTTATTTCTTTATAGAAGGTGAGCAACATGAATATGTATGCACATAATACATACAAACAGATGATGCCCTGACTGGCAGTATTGCCCATCTAATGTTCCTACATAATCATCCTTACCCTTCCCAGTTCTAGCAATCTTACTGTTTATGCAGTTATTTTCACAACATAATGAAACCTTCTTTGTAGGAAAACCTGTTTAGTTATTTTGTTTACTTTAAAGTAATATAAAGGTCAAAAAACAGTTTTAAGTACAGTTTCTAAGAAACAACTGGATTTACAGTCATCACTGATCTTATTAAACAAAACCTTATAGTTAAGGTACCATGTGGGAACTATATACAAAG
Organism: Aleadryas rufinucha; assembly: GCA_013397815.1. Lineage (NCBI taxonomy): Eukaryota > Metazoa > Chordata > Aves > Passeriformes > Aleadryas > Aleadryas rufinucha. Next base: position 115,621 of record VZTH01007927.1, on the reverse strand, counting down.
ACTGTTCTAAAAGCACAAGAAGCCCAGATTTATATGAATTTATGTCATGTTACGTTTTTTTAAAATATGTATTTCACACTTTTTAAATTTAAATGGAACTCAAAATGAGAACACACAAAATCTGGATGCACTGGAAACACCTGTTCACTATAACTCAAAAATATAGAAGAGAAAGCAATATATATAACTAAGGGAAGAATTAAATCAATATAGTCACCCACTTGTGCTCTTTAACTGAAAGAAATACAGAAAATGAATTCTCTAAACATGGATAATCCCTTGTTTGGGATCTGGCAACAAAAGGGAAAAAGCTTATAAAACTGAAGCCCAAGTGATACACCATAAGAATGCTTTACAAGTAACTCACCACACAGTTTAATATCTAAACAATCTCTTTGATAGATGGAATTTCCACTGATTATTTACCGATTTCACTACTGTTATAATCTCATGCAATCTTTGTAAGACACTCTGCTTATATAAATAAGGATTAGTTGGCAAAGTTAATTATTGTAAAAGAAAAATGACTGCTAAACTTGGGATGAAATTGGAGTCTAGAGATTGTCTGTTTGCTGCCTTCTACTTGCAAGTGCTGAGGCAGTTTTGATTAAGACCCTGGATATTCCCGGAAGGTCCCTTATGGAGGTTGCTGTACATGGTAGAGAGACCCAAACTAACTTTGGAAATGTAATGGTGGAGAGTTAATGCATAAAATAATTATAAATAATTAAAGCATGAAAAAATTTGCATTTCCAGGGAAATTGTAATAATTTAACAAAATCAGATGTCCAGTTCTAGACAATGTTCCCGTATCCCACAGATTATCTCATCTATTTCACGCAGGAAACTTTGGTTCCCAAGACATTCCCCCTTAATCATTAAGATGTCAGAGTGCTTATGAGTTGCTATTGATTTCAGCAGGAGATAGGAATGAACTGGAGTTCTGTGGTGAACAAAACTGGTCCTATCCAGTTGTTGCCCACTAGTATTTTAGAATAATTTCAATTAGCTTGAACTCAGACTGAGAAAGTCAAGATACTAGCTCAACTGCACATCACAAGAGGCAGCACAGTTGTGGGTTGCTCTGATCTTGCAACACAGCACAGAGCTACATTTTCCAAGGCTGGACTCTGACAATTAAGTCAAAAATTATTGCATACTGTGGCTCCTTTTCAGATATTCCTACAGACTTTCCAGTTGTGATCTGTTGGCCTGAAGTGACCCGTGCAAGGGAGTACAGCAGAGGGGAGTGCAAGGCTTTTCCTGTGCTGTACACACGTCACCACTGCACGTCCCCACTTTAGGAACCACCTGGCACCTCAATGGCTGCTTTATCTGATTAAGGACACAGAACTACATGTTTTTACTAAAGACTTCCTCAAATTTTTGGAAGAAAATTGGTTTTTGCCATTCACGGACATGACATAATATGCCGTTTGAGAAGTGTCCTTACATAGCTGTCAAGAGGGCACTAAACAAGCCTCTCAGATGTGTGTGATTAAAAGACACACATCTAGACTTCTTAAAAAGTATCCTATATGAGTAGTTAGAAGAATTAGAAATATATTTCTGTCCAAAAAAAAAGTGATTAATCTGTATTTTAGAGGTGAAATATTTTTAAACCTGGTATTATTAAAATAAGAATTTTTAAAAAATTCTTTGTGAATGTGTTTGAAAAATCATTTTTGCAAAATATGTTCTGAACCCAACAGCTCTGGTGTAGTCAGAGAACTGGTGAAAAACTCTTCAGACAGTCGTTCAATTTATACAGTAAAAGTCAAACCCTATTAAATACATCCCTCTTGATGGATGTGTGTTTAACCTTCAAAGGTGGAGATTCCTCAGGGAATCCATTCCAGTGCTGCATTATCCTCACTACTGGCTTCCCCAAAAGTTAACATGATTCTTCCTTGCTATAACTTCAGCTTGTTATTTTTGCTGTTGCCTGACACTGCCTCGAAGTGCAAATTATTCCTTTTCTCATTCCAGAGCTATACATGTATCTAAAGACTGCTATCCTCTTCCAAGACTGCTTTTTTTCCTTCAGGTTAAACTTTTAACAGTCTGTTTAACCTTTCCTTGTATGACATGTCTTCCCATACTCCAGTTGCCATTGCTGCTTTTCTAGACTCTGATTAGTAGCCCATATCTTTAGGGTAAGATGTGGAAGGTCTTATCCAAAACAAGAAGTGCTTCAATTGAAACAGTGCCAGTTCTAAGTGAAGTGGGAGGATTAAATTGTGCACTGCTTTAGACCCTTACTCTTACCCTCCAGTTTGCGGGAACTCTCTGGGAGAAGGATTCTCTGGATTCACATAGTAAACAGAGCCAAGAATCTGGAATTATTTAATGTAATTAAGAAGGAATTATGTAGCACTGCCTTAGTGTCCTTACTCTGGTGGAGTGAGTGCCATCTGGAGGTTAGGAAACATGGTGCTCTGTATGTTTTCATGCTGAGAAACAAAATCCCCATGCTTTACAAATGAAATGTTTTTACATGAATAGGAACTTGAGCCTGACAGATACTGGGCATCCACCACTCAGTGTAAAGTTTGTGACCCAGAGTAAGGCATGCAAGTGCAATGTCTCTTGTTGTTATGCAATCACCAATAAATGTGCAACCTCTGAGTAGCCTGTACAGTTTTTGGAAAAAGCTCTGGACAACACAGGGACAGGGAAAGTCTTGATCTGCTCTCTCCTCTCCTGCTTTCAGGTGTGTGCAGACAAATGAGTTCCTGGCGTAGTTTTCTGCTCCCAGGAGAGAGCAGAAAGCATTTTAGCTGAACAACAAGAAGTGTGTTTTTAAAAGAATGTTCCCTTTTGGTGTGTCTGAACTCAGTTCTCCATCATAATTCATGTCTGCACAGAGTGGAACCAGCCCTCCTCACCTGGGCTGGTTGCATGATGTGGTCTTCCTCCTTTAGGTAAATTAGTTGTCATCGTGAAAGCCCTGATCCTTCAGTTCTCACTGTGTTGAGGAAGCCAGGAGGAGAGCCACTTGAAGTCGTGACTTCAGGGAGTGGGACTTGGCTCTTCTTTCTACAGTGCCTTTTTTTTTTGCCTGAGACCACTTGGATCAGTGATCCCACTGGTCACAGTGGTCACCTTGTTTGCTTCTGAGCTGCCTTCTGCCTCTGAAGTCTAATCATATAAACAAATAGCTTTAATTGCTAAGTGTGAACGCACCCATCTCCATCTCAGTCTGGTGAGACTCTGCAGCCTGTTGTGTCAAGGCAATGCTAATGGCTTCTGTGTTGAACTCCACTTAGGGCTGAGCATGATCCTGCTACATACAGTTCAAAGGACAGATACTGTGTGCACACTCTCCATGCTCTGCTGCTTGCTGATTTTTCCCTACAGAACAACAGGCCATAAAGGTTCAACCTCTGTAATGAAGATGCACTAGTTGAACAGGCTTTTGGTATAGTGTTGATTTAGCTTGAGGATGGTTTCCCTGGGCAACCACAGATTTTAGAACTATGAACCTGTTAAATTCAAGGTTGACAATTTTGAGGGTGTAAGACAGGTTGCTGAGCCCACACGCCTTCAGAGCAAAATGTGAAAGCCTTTTTCCTTGTCAATGAGTTTCCATCAGCTAAACCTGGAAAAAAAAGTGTAAAAGAAGAGAATTTGAGAGCAGCAAATCTACAGAAACAAAAATGAAAACTAGTGGGAAAAGTATTTGGTCTCCCTCCCTCAGCAGGGAGTGGTGAAAAGCACAGAGAATGGCTCACGTGCCTAAAGTATTATTCCTTAGAGCAAGTTTAAACATGCAGATGACAGAAGCTGGTGAATCCTTGTCTAACTGCATGAAATGCAGCAAGCTGCTGTGTTTTTATTATGCTGCCTTTCAGAACTGAAAGTGTGTTGTTTATGTTGTGACTCATCTGAGTAGATCTCTATTAACTGTTTGTTTTCAGGAGATAAAATTCAGGCAGAAATGGTCATTTATCTATAATCTTGTTCTTTCAGATGTTAGTGGCATCTTTACTGTAGATTTGCGTGAGAAGATGGATAAGATCTGTAGTGCTGTCTGTATATGGCTGAGTTACCTGAAATACAAAGAGGATCATATATTATGGCATTGGTGGACAACATCCATTTTTACCCTTGAAAGAACTTGCTTTGTTTGTGTTATATTGTTACTGTAGCACCAAGAAAGCTGGAGCTCACCCTCAAGTTTCCTCTTCTGTGCTCCACTGCTGAAGAAGTAATTAATATTTACCAGAGTCCTGCCAAGCTCCATTTGATTGCCAATAGTTTGGTTGGTCGAGTTAGGAACTTTGCTTGAGAGCACAGACACACAGTTTGGCAGTGGCTTCTGCTCCTTTCTCTTACCCTGGGTAAAACAAAGACCATTAAAAAGTTTTCAAAATTACATCCATTGCTTCTTGCAAAAGTACAACTTACCAAAATGTGTTACATAAAACGTTATCTGGGACGGAAGTTAACCTGCTCTAGAATGGTTGTGATGTGAGAGGCTATTTTTTTCATTTTTAGTAAGTGGTTTGAGTTTCAGATGGATGACATTATCTTACAAATTTTCTCCTAGGAAGTTGGTTCTTCCAGCATTTGTCTTTCTGCCGAGTTGTTAACATTGAAACAGATTGAACACACATAGGTACCAGATGAAGACACTTCAGCTCTTTATTTTTCCTAAAGATTTTAGTCATAAAGCATTTGCCAATAAACCCTAAATATGCTTCAATTTGAAATATTAGCCTAGCTCAAATTGATGAAAACTAAAAAGAGCATGGGTAGAGTTGACTGTCTGTTCAAAACTCACCATTTGGTCATGGTCCTTCAGGAAACTCCAGTTCTGGTACCTTGGACTAGAAGTAAAAAATGCAGTATCAAATTTTCTGTCTTTAAATAAATTAGTTAATGTTGATCATAATTGAATGCCTGTTCAACTTCTCAGTTTGACACTGACGGCCCAGCTCTTACACCTGCAGATTCCTTGTACTAAAACCTGTCTTTTCTGTGATGGAATCCAGGGTTTTCTTTATTCCCATACTATATGAGGAGTGGGTGTTATTTTTGCTAAGGGAAGCTGAGGATACCATGTCCACAATGTATTCCTTGTACAAATGCAAATAAATTACTCACTCTTGAGCCACTCTAGAAAACATCTGTCTAATGCCTTGAGCAAGACACAGCATCTTATTTTTTAAATGACCAATACTTTGCTGGCGGAAGTCCCTGGTAGGAATTCACAGAGCCATATTGCTGCAGGCAAACATCCATGGGAGTATTCTGTGCAGATAGGCAGCTGTGCTAGGAGCACATGGAGTCAGAAGACCTGAGTTTTGCTCTTCAGCTCTGTTCTATACATTACAGGGCAAGTCCTTTGCTTTCCTTGGCCTGAAATTGAGAAAACATCAGTTCACCCACTATTGTAAGAGTACTGTGAGTCAAGAGAGGAAGCAGTTCTGTACAGCTGTATCTGCAGCAGGGCTCAAAGGATACCTGAGCTGACTCTGAGCTGCTTACCTGTGCTGCATCTAAGCTCATCAAACTAGTGCTGAAGCTGTACATCCTTTCAAGCTGAGCACAGACATGTACCATGTGCAGCCAGGAGCGCTGGATTTCTGTGCTGCACTCCCCTGTCCAGTCCAGATATGCCCCAAGTGCAAATAAAATCGAATGTTCTGTTTATCACTATATATCACTGGTATACCAGCACAGCATTGAGGTCCTAGAATTTTTTGTCTTGATATGCAGCCATTATTTGAACATTATCAGACTTGGGTGTTACTGGATGGTGCTAATTAGTGAGAAATATCATGGTCTCAGGCATTGCCCTACATCTACTTCAAGTCAAACCATTTAATGCGTACCAGCCTTTCTCCATCATTGTTTTTGGGACAGGAATGTGGAACTGAAGGACAGCCCCCTGCAGGCTGTAGGGTATGAAGTTTGATGAATCCAGCTTTAGGCATCTTGTTCTTCACGAGTCTGTCCTACCCTTTTGCAAGAGATTCTGTCTTCATTGCTAAAACTGGAAAGCAGAACATGCATTAGCTGTATGATGTGTTACATTACTCATGAAAGTGAGTTTGCACCAATGTCCATGACTGAACCCCAGGGACAGGCACAGAGTCCTTCCTGCTGCCTCAGCTAGGGAATGAGTATGGAACAGGCTGAACCTGTTGACCAAGAGTCTGAGTCTCCCAGCACTGGAGAGAGTAACATTACCCTGGCTTTGCATGCGTCAGAGTCCTGGCATCAGCCTGTCCCTCAAATAAATGCAGCCAGACAAGACTTCAAACACATCTCTGGGGAAATCAGGACTGTGATCTGTATCTCCTCCAGAAGGCTGAAGAGGGCAAAGGTTTTCAGTTGGTTTCTTTTCCCATTTTAAAAAATCCTGAGAGTGATGCTCTTTTTCTTCCCTTTTCTTTAGCGTTTGAAATACGCAGTTGGAAATAGAGCTGATTTTTATTTTACCAAGGATATTCTTCTAATAGGCATACTGATGTTGTATACTGAAGTATGAACATAAACACACAAGATATGTGGCAGAGACAGGATCTTAATTTCAGGTTCCTTTGGGTCACTGGTGTGTGCACAGCCAAAGCTTAGGTTGTACGTGTGCAGCTCAATCTGCTAAAACACCATAACAATGGGGCAAGTTCAGGAGATTTACAGACTGGGAGTACAAACTCGTATTTTGGCAGAACACTCTGTTCAGCTTCCATTTCAGCCATTTCCAAGAGTATGAGAAGAGGTGATAAATATCAGTGTGTCTGCAATAAATTATAAAACTTGGCACTTTTATGTCTTCATTGTGGAAATCTCTAAAAGCTAAAAGATACTTAGTGTGCAGTTCTTTGCATCTCTTTTCAGCTTAAGCCCAGCATGCTGGGAGATATTAGCATAGGTTTTGTCCAGTGAAGGAAAATAGAGATAATGTAACCCTATAAAGGAAGGTATTAGGATCTGATCCAAAGCCCCTACAGCAGCAAATTTTGTTTGATAGTGTTGGCTTTGGATCAAGCCCTAATGCTGTCAGGGCATATCAGGACCATTGTCAAGATAAGCAGAAGAGGCATGAACTGGAACAAGTGACTTACCAGGTTTTCCTTCCTCTCTGTTCAGCCTCCACAGACTCTCTCCAGATCTTACCCTGTTGGACCTGGTCTGCCTGCTCGTCTGCCCAGGCCCAGGTAGCCGGTTGCGCAGTGGTTGCCAGTTCTGCTTGGTTGAGTGCTGCCGGCACACAGAAGGAGCTGGGGCTGGTTGCCCCAGAGGTGTGGTTGCTGTTTACTGAGACCTAACCAAGGTATTTCTCCTGAATCCAGAACCCCTTTCCAACTTGTCCATTTTGAGACTCACCATATATCCAGCATTTTTAGGTATATTGTGACTTCTCAGAAAGTGAAACCTATTCTTGTTTGCACTTTCAAAGCTCCTTCTCTCCTAACATTTTCTTTCAGCTGCTGCTTAGAGTGCTTTCAGAAAAGAACATGCACAGCAGCACTGACAGGCAGTGCTCAGCACTGGTTACTTCCCTCTTAGTTAATGCTCCTTTCCTACTGCTTTATGTTGCATCATTGCTTGAGCACTGAGGGAGTTTTCATGGTAACAGCACTTTCATGAGAAGTGACTGTAATTGGAAGCAATGGGATTTCCAGATGTAACCAGCAAACTCTTAGATTACAAGGTGATTACAGCGACTGCAGCTGAGATCAGCCTCTATTCAAAATCCTCAAACAATAAAGTCTGGCTTAATAGCAAAGGGTGCTGTGGAGATTGCTGCTGAGTAGTCAGGAGGACTTTTTTGTTGTGGTTATGTAGCAGAAGCAAAAGCTCCTGAAAGCTGCTGACTTCCCTGCCGTGTTTACTGTCTCTATTGGAAACGTCTGACTTGTGAATATATTCCAGAAAAGGAGCAGAGACCCAGTGTGACAGCTGCTGGGACCTTGAACTCTGTTCGGGGCAGAGATGTTTGGTTAAAATTAAGTGTTTCAAGGAATCTGTTCTGAAAGCTTCTTATTTTCAAATTAAAAAATGAGCATTCAGATCATCAAAGGTCTTTTCTAAGCACTTAGAGAGTTCTGTAGAAACTATTAAGCAACTATGAGAAGTTTTTAAGTAACTTTAAAGGGTCGTTAGTATACGAAGTGAGACTTTTCGAAACAATGTCCAAAATGTCAATGTTTGTCTTTACAGTCAGCCTGTTGGGCTTCTCTGGTATGAACTCACTTCCTCAAGTATTTGTGACCTTGCAGGAAAACAGTATTTCAAGTATAAATTTCCTCTGAAATTCTTGACTGACTTATTTTTGAGTAGTGTGGATTAGCTCCAGATGAATTCTAGCCTCTTTTTTCATCTTTCTGGTAAATGCTAATGAACTTTGAATCTACTTCTTCAGGGGGCTTTTGGCAAAATTACTTGCTTGCAGTATTGGAAAACACCAATTTGAATTGGTGAATTTAGCAAATAATTTCTTTAAAAATAGTTACAACTATACAAAAATCCAAACACTTAGTGTAGACAAGTTTGAGCAAGAAATACTTCTATAATTCTACAATAATTTTGGAGAAATTATTCTGAATTTGAAGACTGTGATAACATAACTTAAGAAAAGGTAAATTCCACCTCAAGCCCCCCTGTTTGCTTTGGTTTTGAATTAAATTTTAGTAGACTTTTTGTTTGGTTGTTGTTTTTTCTGAGATAATTGAAACCTGAATAGTGTATTTCATCTCTTTCAGCCAAAAAGCAAAAAAGTCATGTACCCACATAGCATTATCATGAGGTGAAGAAATTGTTTTCCAGCCTGGACTAATAATTGTCCCTGTCTCTTGTGGAATCTGCTTATCTTGTTGCATTTGTTCCAGGGTCCTCTCTAAGTTGCAGTGTGTGCAGCTGTTTGGAGAACAGTGTTTTAGCAGCATCTGATTGCTTTAAAAGGAATCTGAGGCATGTTTGGAAGACCCAATGCATTAATCATAGTGCACAGATTTCAGCTCCTGATCAGGTCAGGAAAGTATCCTGATGGAAATTCTGTTACCCTTAATTCATGTGTACAAAGTTCCTGTATCAGCTCAGAATTTTGATTCTGATCCTTCCTTCGAGTCAATTTCTGCAAATTAAACAGTAATAAGCTAAAACTGGTTGTTGTACTGAGGACAGCCTCCAAATGACTACTTGCAGCCACTGAATAAACTGGACAGAAAGATTACAAGCAGGTGTTTTAAGTCTGTGCCATTGAGTGGTCTCAGCAGACCTGGCACAGATACTGAACTGTTTCCCCTCATTTTTCCCATTTGGCAGTTTAGCATTTTATTTGCTCATTTAAATTGGTACAACTGATTTACTGTGTACATATTTTCATCCTGTAGGTTGATGTTTATTGTGGCTTCATGCCACATGTATCTGTGTAAATTGATTAGAACATCTTGATTTTTTCTGGTTGGGGACATGAAAAATAATTATGAGTGTCACTGTCAAAGATGGCCTTTGGTTAGAGGTTTGTTTTGTGATCAATTAATTTGACAAGCAGTGTCAGTGCCTGTCATTTTGAGGAAGAACTTGACTTAGGTTAGTCTTTTGGTTTTACCAGACAAGTGATAATATGCACAATAAATTCATCTGGGAAAAATATGGCAGTTATTTCCTTTGAGTCAAAGGAAAAGATACCTAGAGAGGCTTTTTATAGAGGAAAAAGTTCAAGTGTTTAGAAAAAATCTTTTTACTTGACCACAAGAGGGTATTGCAGTATCAGTTATGCAAGACTTTAACTAACGTTTGCCTTTATGTGCTTTGACTTATTTTTAAAAGACATATTTCTCAAAACTGATCATTTATATTAGGTAGTAGTTAAGAAAATCAGGTTTTGTATGCCAGTATTTTATGTTCTTGTCCAAGGGCAATTTCTGAGCTGTTTTTTCCTAAAATTTGTACTAACAAGTCTTTTAAAGGTTAAGAGACTCCCTTCACTGGATGACAGAGACTTAGACAGTTACTCTGAAAGACTGAAAAACTTCATGGAAGTGGCTTGAAAGAATACATAAGTCACAGAAGGGAAATAATAACAGGAGGTGAATGTGTTGCTGCTTTGTCTGGAAATGCCCATTGGTCCAGGATGGGAGCTGGCATGGTGAGTGAGACTGTGATCTGATTTTTCCATGTGGTTTTACTTGCAGGAATAAGTTCTGAAATCTTTTTTAGCTCATCTGTGTTTCCCATTTTTTTCATTTACACCCAGTTCTTCTACAGTACACATCCAATGTTGGTTTGCACTTTTTTTTATAGGTCAATACTGTGTTGCAATACTTTCCTACAAAAGTTGTGTATTCTAAACTTTAAGGGCTATGTTGCCAAATGTTCATGCTGTGTTTTTTGTGCAGTTCAGACCATGGGAGAGGGACCTAGAAGGATTTTTGGATTCACCCACTCCTAGATCTACTGCTGAATTTAGGAGAAAGTGCATGAGATGCCTGCATGTCTCTCAACAAGCTCACCTGTAAAAGTAGAAGATATATCACATTATCTGTGAGGAGCAAGTTTCTGAGGGTTCTGATAGTGGTTTGATGGACAACAAAGCAATTTTCACATAAGAAAGTTTGTGAGATATTGCAGAGATTTAAGTAGCACACACATTTAGAAACCCGGGTGCAGTGCATATATCGTATGCAAATAAGAGGCAGGAGCAAAAGCTGGAGGAGAGGGCAGCCCTCTGGAGACCAGCTTCTCAGAGCAGGTCACAATTCAGAAGATCTCTGTCACTTCATGAGGAGTGAAGAGATCCCCATGGAAATCTTTCAGTACAAGCAGTGTTTCCTGCCTGCCTCAAATAGTGGCATTTGACTTGTCATCATCATCTTCCTCGTTGAATAAAGATCAGTCAAGTCAGTCAGGGTAGCAGGCGGGAAGGTGGGCCGTGGCGATGGCTGGCCGAGCAGGGTGTTAGGTGGTCGGTCAGAGGACGGTGAGCACCCAGCAGAGAAGTGATGCTTGGCAGGGCATTAACACAGTGCTTTTTCATTGGCCCTGGGCATTAAGCACCAAGGGCTCTGGAAAGCCTGGAGGTGGCAGGTCCTGCTGGTGAATCATGTCTTGGTCTGGCAGGAGCAGAGTGCCTTGGGTCACTGTATGCAGGCAAAATGAAAACAAATCCAGCCAGCTACCACTGTGGAGTCAAACTCCTTTTAAGCACTTTATGTAGCTGATTGATTAAAGGCATCATGCATTAAGTTTTGCTGTGGGTTTCTTAAAGAATATACTTATTTCTTGTCTTAATGGAAGTCTGCTGATAGAGCCTGGCAAGTGGAGTGTCTGTTGCGTCGGCAGCGTACAAATACCATGGGGGGAATGTCTGCTTCCAGTGACACAGAGTCTGACACTTCAAAATAAAACCAAAGCTGTAGTACAGACTGTAAGAAATCTGTTGTGATTTTTTTTTATCCCCTTATAAAGGTCGCAAAGTATGTTAACTACTGATATGCAGTTTTCCCCACTTGAAGCAAAAATTATTTATTTGAAAAAAATAATATTAACTTGAAAAAAATATTAAACACCAGCTATTTCACAGAATATGCAGCCTGTTACATTAGAATCTTCTACTTAAACCTGCCACCTGAGTAAGGTGATGGGATTTCAGGGAAGGAACACCATAGGGCTGGTGCATGAGTAGGGATTTGAAAGTATCTGGTTTTAGGAGAAAGAACTATATGTAGTGTTCCTCACTGGCTGAGGAATGTTTTCAGTTGCTATTTCACATAATTTTAGTCTTAGAGGCCAGATTCTGTCAAGAAGTGCAATATTGTATGGACAACCAAAGTTACCTTCATTAGTCAGAGCCGAGTTCAAGTCACATCCTCACCACAGCAGGGAGCTCTGGTAACTGCACAGCAGAGCTTGGCTTTACTCTGTTCATCCTCACTGTTGGGTCGCACAGTTTCTTAACAGGTCTAGGAGAATTCCAGTGTATGAAGTGGTTAAGTACTTCTGCAGAGGCCGTGTTTTGTGCTGCCTAAGCACCCAGGGCAGTGGTTTGGCCCCTGAATCTGGTGTGGCCCTGATTCTGGCACTCCTGGGATCTGCAGCTGCTCACAGTGTCAGCTTGCAGGGCAGGGAAACTGCTTCACAATTACTACAGAGGCTCTGTTTTCTCTCTCTGCTACCTGTAGCACTGTAGTACTAACAGAAGTATTTCGTCCTGTGAATTACAACATTCCAGCTGTGTATCATTACATATTTCAATGCTCAAGATGCTGTTCAGGTGTTGGGTTTTTTTTCATTATTCTCTGGTTTTGAACCTGTCTCCTCTGTCAAATAAGAGTATATTTGTTGATCTGCATTTTGGTACACTGAATGTTTCATTTACCATCTGCTCTCCATATTCATAAAGGACATTAACTTTCTGTTTTGAGGTGAGAAACCAAAAATTCTCTGCTGTAAGTTATGCGAAATTTTCGAAGCAGGATACTTAAAATTTATTTTAAATTGTGTCTCACTTTCATTCTCACTAAATGGAAGGTGGCACCTGGCTTTTGAAATGTTCTTCACCTTTGCTAGTTTTGTTGGCTGAGAGTTGAGCTACTTCCTCTTAGTTTTTTTCAAGGTAACTGTCAGAGTCTAAAATTGGGAAATCTTGTCTGAACATGTCAGTCACAAGCTTTGTTTTTCAGCAAAGCTTTTAGTGTCTTCATTGCAGCTGTTAGTGTGGGTTTCCTTTTTAACTGTAGAATCTAATGTTAACTCACACTTCAGGCTGATGTTTGTCCAGCTCTCACTGTTGAGGATTGGAAAGAAGTTCTCCCTGAAGGCGGGATGTTCCTGTAACTACACGTAGGGGGGATTGTGTATAATCTTTTCTTTTGTATACTAGAATCTGGTGGCAGATTTCCTGAGATCATGAGGATTCAGGTCTGAAGGGACATCAGTAGGTCTCTAGCCCAACCTGCTCCTCAGAGCCTGAGCTATGATGTCAGACCAGCTGGTCAGGACTTTATGCTGTTGATCTTGAAAGCCTCCAAGGATGGAGACTGCTCAACCATTCTGGGTAATGCATCTCACCAAGGGTTGCCTCCATGATGAAGATGTTTTGGCTTATACACAGTCAGAACCTCTCCTGTTTCAACTTGTGCCCATTTTATTTCATCCCTCCACTGAGCCCAGCCTGACTGTGTCTTTCCAATAACCTAACTGCAGGTACTGGGACACTGCTCTTCAGTCTCCCCACAGCCTTCTCTGCTCCAGGCTGGGCAGGATTTGATTGCCGGTTGCGTTGTCTGTGTTACACAGATGTGTCAGACCTTTACCTGACCCACTCTTTTCTCTGTCCCTGCCTGATATGAGCGTTTGTACTGCTCATGCCCAGCAGGGCAGATGCTCCATGAGACCTAGAAATGAAAATAACAGAGTGTACCAGGAGTGCACAGTCCATTTTGGCATTCTTTTCTTAGATCACCTGTGCTGTTCTGTAGTCCAGTTCAGCCTTATTCCTTCTATGGTTATACAGAGTTTGATTGTTTTGCTATACAGTTGGAACTTTTGCTCCCTGAAGAAATGGACAGCTAGAACAATGTGCAATCTTCCTGGATGTGTTTGGAGCTTTTTATTTTTAGATCAGTTGTACAATCATTCACATGCAGGTGCTCAAACAGCCAGAACTGGAAGGAAAACAGCTGCATCCTCAGATCTTTAGGGCAAGGTAGCCAAACAGACTTGGAAAAAATTTCCGACTGAATTTTCACTCTATCAGGTGCTTCATTAATGATATTGTTAGGGTTTGGTGAAGAGAATGGGAGTCTGCCTCTTAGAATGGGCTGTGTTCCAGATTTCAAGACAGGAAACCTTTTACTTAGGTCACTGCTTAAATTTAGAAACCTCCCAAAGCAGTAGACAGCCATGCAACTAAAAGTGACAGGAATAGGATAAAATCCCACTTTCTCACATTTAATCACTTAATGACAAAAAGGACAAGACCTTATCCTACTTTCTGTGTGAACTACCCATGTGATCTACACAGGTACAGTATCATGTATCTGTCTTTAAAAATCCAGCTCTGATCACAGTGCTGACGTGCGTGCACCTACCAGCCTTTTCCATGTAGACATCATAAAAAACTTCAGCCAAACTGTGATTATAGAAAATAGCTGCCCTGTTTGACCTGAACCATTTAATCTTGAAATATAATCAATGAATCTTTAATGAGAAACAGGGTTTCCAAAATGCTTCCAGTTTCTGGAGGCCTAGGACAGAAAACAGAGCAAACCCTGACAGCATGGAGAACCCCATGCCAGATGAGGTCTCCCACAGCATCCAGCATTCCTGGTGCTTAACAGCAGGAATCTCCAAGCTCCGAGATAGTATGTCACCTGGGTTCTTGGGTTTCTGGGCAAACTACTCAAGGCTTCCGTATGTTTTTAAAAGAGTGGAAGAAAGAGCAACCATAATAGGAATATTCAGATGAGCTTTTTAATTCTTGATCTATTGCAGCATTCCAAGTTCTTGGTAGATTAAACCATGAAAAAAACATTTTGCAAATCTTTGTTCTTGTCTGCTGAGCGTGTTAAGGATCCTTTATTCTAAGTTGTTTAAGACTGGCTAACCTGTGCAAAATTAGTTGGGTCTGTGAGATAATCACACATAGAGGCATCTACTACCATTTAGAAAGTCCTAGCATATGTCGCTGACCGCTTGGCCGCCCAGGGGCCAGGCAGGTGACAAGCTCGGTGCTCCGGTCACCGCACAAACAGGCCGGAGCCCAGCCATGAGCGTCCTGCCCTCACTCGAAGGGCAGGTCCGCACCCCCCGCCAGGGGCTGGCTGCAGTCGAATAACAAAGGAGCGACGGCGGAGGCAAAGGAGGAGAGAGGGACTCCTTGCTGCAGCAATCCAAGTCTTTTTTCCCCAGCCTGGGGACCGGGAGAACAGGGAGACATGAAGGGAAAGCAACAAGGAGCCAGCCTGATGGAATGGCTCGATCGAATGGAGCCCCCACTGACCATTGCAGGGACAGTTACACAGGGGGTGGAGAATGGGAGGAACAAGGGTACAACCAATAAGGAAATGATAAGGGGTGACATGTAACCAATAACATAATACAAGAGGAGGAACTTATTTGAACTAACCAATGACAGGGGTAACAGAACTGAACTTTCTAGAACTTAATCACATAAGCAATAACGGCAATACATAAACATAAGGGAAAGAACCAATCCATAACCGAATAACACAGAACATACTAGACGGGGGGAGAGGTCCTTCAACCAGGGAGACACCCAGGGGGAGGTGGCATAAACCTAGGTGCCACCCATGGCACTGCCCTCCAACCCGCCCGCCTGGGCGGGGGAATCCATCCACTGGATGCCCTCATGGATGCACACCACTACACTAGCATCGCTGAGAAATCCATGATGGGCCACCAGATCCATAGGAAAGCTGCAAGAGACCTGCATCTTTCTACAAAAGCGGGAGGGACAGGCAACAATGTCTGGCTGTCAGGTTGCACTGGATGATCATGAGTATGTCAATACTTCACATCTTGACATCCAGTTGAGAGTATTACCCAACCAAATCTCCCAGTCATCTCCACTTACTATGTTATGGATTGTGCCATGGAATGATCTTGGAACATGCAGCCTGTGGGGACTCTCAGACTGCTGCTGGGGAAGGTGAGGTGCACCCTCTCTCCAGCTGCTCATGGGTATCCAACACTGCAGACCAGGGAAGGGCAGGCAGCCCCTGGCCTGCAGGATGGGTTAAACATCTCTGTGGTTCCTTAACCATGGCCGGTTTCACTCCAAAGATCCACACTTCCTGCTGCTGCACATGTGTTCCCTGCATCTCCATTACCTGTCAGGTAGCAGAAGTATCCTGGAAGGACTCCTATAGCAGCTGTTGAACATGAGATTTACCATGAAGGAAAGGTATAACTACACCTACACTAGGAAAAGAGTGCCAGGGCCCACTCTCTGGATGGGAATCGTAAGCATTCCCCGCATTAATGAAGAAGTTTGTACTAAGTGATTATATTATATTGCATGATGTGTTCTGTTACTTAATTCCTGTTTAAAAATGCACTTAGCCAGGAGCAAAGGAAGAGGTTGGGTGAGGGACTTTGTAGAAAAAAATGAGTTCAATTTCCAGTCTTTTTCTCTGTTTGGTAAAGTTAATATTCTTAATTTGAGCCATTTTTCCTTCATAAAAGTTTTGTTATATAGTCAAACCTGACAACTGGAGGATTGAGGATGGGTTTGGACTGCTTTTTTTGCAAGTCTGATGATGAAAACCACTCATGCCATTAGCATAAAATAAAAATCCCAAACCTTCTTATACTTGTAGGGGAACAGTTTACAGAAGCTAAAAGTTTTGCTGGTGAATGAGAATATCCATTTTGGAAATAGCCTGCACTGGCTCTGTGGTTAAAATGGTATCATACCCTTGCAAAAGGCTAATACAGGGATTTTGAATAAAGCACTTCTGTGCTGTATCCATTTGCTCTTTGCCCTTTGCCTGTTTCTGTTCCTCCCGGGTCTCATTAACTTGCCATAATGTGAATATTCTCCCAGGCTGCATGCCTTAGCTTGCACAAACATACCATTTTGCAGGAGGATTAGAAAACAGCAACAGTCAAAGCAGATTTTTCAAACTGCTTCTTTTAAAAAATCTTTTATCCCCAAATACATATTAAAATACAATTTTTTTAATCAAAAAAAGTTTATCTTGCTTTTCTATATGTCTTTGTGGTGAGTGTTCAGATTCATCAGCACCTTGGTGTGTGGTGGCTGCTTTACTTTGTACGTTCTGTTTTATGGGCTCCACTTTTGGGACTGTTGTTAGCTGAGAGAAGTAAATGGATTTTGAGAAAGGGATCACACCATAGCAACCTTCATCTTGTGTTTATGGTTGAAATAAACGTCTGTGCTGTGGAAATTTATCTCCTGAAGAATTTTTCAAACTAGGACATTAATTGGTTTAATAACAAAAGGATTAATGCAGATAAGTTGAAGTCAAATCTACATTCAATATTTAAATGGTGAATAATTTTCTTTTTTAAAAGCTGTCATTGACCCTGAGATTATCTCAGTTGGTCGGAGCATGGTGCTAATACCACCAGGGTTGTGAGGTCAATCCCTGTATGGGCTATTTATTTAAGAGTTAGACTCCATGATCCCTGTGGTCCCTTCCAACTCCGAATATTCTGTGAATCCGTAAATAATACATCACAGGCACTCAGTAGGGAGAGAGTATTTTTCACTTATTTACAATACCAGAAAGTACACGACTGTTTTGAGGGAGAGGTTCATGTAAGCACCCAGCAGAATACGAGTTCTCCCATTAAAATCAGGATTAAAACTCCCCTTGTTTAATGGCAGCAACTCCATGTGTGTTTTGAAAACCCAAACTTATCCGTTTGTAATTTCCTCATCTTTTGGTTAAAGAAGTAGGTTTTACTCAAGCAAAACATCTATTGGCTGAACTGGACATTTTGCTCACCTCTGAAAATCCTGGCTGCAGAGAGATCTTAGACCTTTAAAGGATATGCCAGGAAAGGACATTTTTTCCTTCTTGCAACTGATGCTAAGACACTGTTGTTGGCAGTACTTTGGGTTTGTTCTTTTCTTAATATGTAAATTGGCAAGATTTTATTCCAGAGTGTAAGCATTCCTTATTCCTTAGAGATTTCACCTATACATGCTTGTCCTTCGGCTGGCTTGCCTTTATAGTTGGCCAGTGCTGCAGAAAGTGTGGTCAGGGGAAGGGTCAGTGTGGGATGGAGTCACCATTTGGGAGGATCTTCTGTCTGGTGAGGCCCTTGTGTATTTTGGCACAGATAGTGGCTGGAGAATCCAATTAGGAGGCAGAGCAGAGTTAGGTATGGTTTTAATATCAGGGTATTTCCCCTCTGATAGAAATTATCATAAAAACCAATAACTACAGGAACATCAGTCTTGAAATCCAGGGGTAGGTGATCCCCATAGAGCCCCCAGCACGGTGCTTGCTCAGAGCCCACCTGCAACACACACAGCTGCAGGTTTGTGCCTCTTCTCTCCCAGCTCCCTTACATCACGTGAAGATTAGCTGGGTGAGGGGAAAGCCAAGCTTTTTAAATAGCGCTTGCTGCTATAGAAACCATGAGCTCTGTGACAGTGTGCTTGGCTGTGTGGGCACAGCCGGCAGCAGCTCCCGACCAGGGGATGCTGTAACTGCACCCTCAGTTTTCAGTATTCTCGACCAAAACCCAGCTGCCTTCTGACTGTTGTGTGTCTGTCACTCTGCAATGTGCAGGTCTTTAGCATGGGAAATAAGATGCCAAATGTCTGAAGTTATTCATGCTGAAAAAAATCCACAGCTCCCTACTATAAAGGTTTATCTGCTGTTTCAAGTCTGTCACAACGTGTGGATGACATCAAGCCTCTGATGATTGGAATTATGGCTGTAACTTTCCCCAGAAAGTCACTTTCAGCCATAGCCACTTTCTACCTTCTCTGTGTTTCTCCAAATGTAAAGAGGCCAGCATTGAAAGAGGTGATATAAGAAAAGTATTGTGTCTGCTATGCTTTTCATGATGGTGTTAAGATAAAAAAGTCTATAAAATAGATATTTCTGAATTCAGAGGAGGATGGAGCTGTCATCTATGAGGGGAGAAAAGTAATCTGGCATTGATCCTTGGTCAATAGGACAATGCTGCTTATTCTGGTAAGTCTGGCTTTAGGAAAAAAAACAGAACAAGAAGAGAGAAAACAAATGTAGAACATCCCAAAGACATCTGAAGTGCACTCTGCTAAAAGTAAAAAGGAGATTATATTCATGATGCGTATCAAAGCAATAGATGTGCTTGCATCTGTCAGGGTTACAAGGTCTCTAGAGGAAGAAAAAAAGACCTGCTTTTTTAAAATCCAAATTCTGGATGTTATGGCTGAGGCAGTATCTCAAAAACATTTACCTGAGAGACAGATATGAAAAAAAAATACCCTGAGGAGTACAAAAAACCAACACAGCAGATACAGTACAAAATAAAAAATTTAGAAGCTGGACTTGTTTTGGGTTCCAAAACAGTCTTCTCAGAGGAACTTGTGTCCCACTGGCAAAGTACTGAGTGGGGCAGAGGCAAGGCAGGAGTTGTGTATCGAGAATGGGGAGCTGCTGTGGAGGGGAAGGATGAGAGCTTTGAATCCTGACCTCTACTTCTGCAAATTGGAAGCCAATTTTGCAAGCTTTTGTCCTGCTTTATCCAGCTCCTCTCCTTTCAAACACTAGCACAGGCTATGCTATATGCACTGCAGCCTCCCCTTTGAGGAATAAATGTCACAGCAAAATGTTGATGCTTCTCCAGGTCCCATTGAGTGCCTTCTGCAAACCCAGGGTGCCCTTGAATTTTGAGATAAGTAGAACTCGAAACACAGACAGCAGACACTTGGGGTTGATAAACTGCATGCTCCAGCCATTGGAAAGTGCATGCTGAAGGAAAGGTGCTGGCCCACCACCTCTGCCATGAGTAGCCAGTCAGGTTCTGTCAGAAGTAAAGATGCTGTGGAAGTATTGGAGTTAGGATAAGGACTCTAGTGGGATGAGGATTCTGACAAACTGCAAAACCAAGATTTTCCAGAAACACTGCATGATTTACACACCCACTTCTTAGTTTTGAATAATCTAGGATTATTGCTGCCAGACAAACTAAATTGGTGCTGTCATAAGCTCTCAAAGCCAGGCAATAGAAAATCCAATTCAAGGGGTTTTGTTTTCTTCTTTGATTTTTTTAGGGCTTTGCAAGCTGTGAAAATGATGAAACACCTAAAACAGTGTGAGAGAAAAGATTGTTTGGGATTATACTAAGTAATCTTTCTGGTGGGAAGCATGCAATTATGTACTGTCAGCACATAAAGCGTGATGGGACTATAATTTTACCTATGTTATTTCCCCAGGTTGCCAAAGAAACCATAATAAGAAAAGTCAAAGTGCTCCTGTTCTTATTGATCTCCTTAACAAATTCTCACAAGCAGCATTGACTGTTGCAATTATTTTCTCATCTCTAAGCCGATATCTGATGTCATACATACCACTGTCAGAATCAGCTGGTGTGCCAGTGCAGAAATCTAGCATAAAACTCTATTAAAAAGGCTACACTGAAGGAAATGGAATGAACACATTAATGCTTTCCTTTGCTGTTTCTTTAAAAGCTTTATTGATGTTATCAGAAATGAGAAAAAAAGACTGACAAGTCCCAGAAGATTAGTCCTTGTCAATTTTAAAGTGGGTGAGATGATAATGAAGTTCTCCTTGATGGCTGGCAGTGTGCACGCCGTGTTCGAGGAAGAGCAGGAGCTGTTTGGAAACATTTATTTCCAACCATAGGCCAAGGCAGGTTTGCTTGGCAGCGAGGGGAAATAACAGTGGTATACCTTAGATGGACTTTGGGAGACACAGGACAGGGAGGACAGTGGCAGGGACCTGCTGGAGGACAAACAGCTCTGGGGCAGTAGTAGCAATAGGGAAGAAGGAAGCCAGAAGGACTTTTCATCCCCAGTCCCTGTGGAATGAGTAGCTAAGCAGGTGGTTGAAGGCTTCGTCCTCATTCTCGTCCTGCTCCACTTCCTCGCTGGCAGAGTCCCACAGGGAGTGGGATCTTTGGGGCTCTGTGGAGGAGTGAGGCCACACCAGGGGAATGAGAGAAAGCTGACCATCTGTCAGATCCCCAGAGTTAAAATTTTTATATTATTTTTCCCCCCTTTTCCTTTTCTGTCCTTTGAAAAGAGGTGCTGTGGTCCTGAAGTATCTCCATGATTGATACAATCATATTTTTTATCCAAAAAACTGGATGTACAGATAAAGAGAGAGTGATGGCTAAAATGAACCTATAAACTGGAGTGTCTGCAAACACATCCCATGCTATTTCTTCAGCCTCTTGTAGCAGCTGCCTGTGGCCCCACAGCTGAGAAGTTCTGCTGAATAGTAGATGCAGACAAAAGAGATGTATAATTACTGTATAAATAAAAGCCCAAGCAGGACAGAAAGAAGTTTATTCTGTAGAGGAAGCTGAGCTAAAAAATTTGGGCTTTAGTTGTGGGACTAGAGAGGTTTCTGGTCATTTGAAGCATGAAATGCATGAGTGTTCCCTTCCTCAGATTTTTGTGTTCACTTGCAAAGTCTCTGTGTCCCCAGTTGCCCTCAGATGATGAGCAATGACATAGGGATGTTGTGGGAGGCTGGGCCTGGGAAGGCAGTTCTCTCAGGTCAGGAGGGTGCATGGCATTGACAAGTGTAACGTACCCATGGCTGGTCTGCAACTTTGGTTGGGAAGATAAAAAAATTGTTCAGGTTTGTTCAGGGTGCAAAGTAAGCCCAAGCTCTTGGAAGCTCTTGGTGAAAGCTGAGAGGTGGACAGACAAGTAGATATGTTAAAGTTGGGTTCGTGTCCATGTGGTTGTCTATCTTTTCCTAAAACTAGGAAAGTCCTAGTTTTTTGAAATTTTTGAAAGAATTTTCTCAAGTAGGTTTAATAGTATGTGGAGAAGAAATGACAACACCTCCCTGACTAGCTGGCAGCCTACAGCTAACTTTTAATGAGCCTTTCTTAATAACATTTCAATTATTCTCCTTTCTACTGAGGGTGAGTGCAAGATATAACTTCAGTAAAATTATTACAGCCCTGTTTTTAATCTCTCTGTGCAGAATAATAGTTGGGGTGTCAAGTAGCTCTGGTGTTTGGAAATTATGTCTGACAGCCCCAGGAAAGTGTGAAAGTGAGCTGCCCTCTTAAAGTCTGTGAGTAGTCATCCCAGTAACTACTGTGTCTGAGAGACCTTCGGGGTCCTTTTTCTGAACAGAGATTTGATGAAACTGAAAAGAAACCATTTTATGTAGGTGCTTGGAAGAACAGAAAACATTTTTCTTACTGTATCATATAGTTAGTAGAAGAAACAAGGTGACCCCACTGGCCAACCTTCCCTCTGTAAATCCTTTCCATCAGAGCTTCAAAAACATCTTGAGAAATCTTTCAACACTGAAGGAAAGTCCCTAAAGATAATCAAGTGGTTTTTGCATTACCACAGTGGCTTCTAATCCTGAGAGCCACTCAAGGAGTGGAAGTGGTTTTCAAATTATTTCAGGCTGTCCTCCTCCCATGTTGGTTTAAGTCTCTTCCCAGGCATCCATACCCACCACTGA
Source organism: Aleadryas rufinucha (assembly GCA_013397815.1). Taxonomy (NCBI): domain Eukaryota; kingdom Metazoa; phylum Chordata; class Aves; order Passeriformes; genus Aleadryas; species Aleadryas rufinucha. Next base: position 93,497 of record VZTH01007927.1, on the reverse strand, counting down.
GTGGGCAAGGCAGGATGGAATTACACATTTACTGCAAACAGACTTCTGTGTCACGTAACGCATCAAACAAATCACCCACGAGACTGTGGTCAGTGACTGCTGAAATTGGATCTGAAATTGTTGTGGGATCTATCATTAGAGGCAGTTATTACAGCATCTAGACTATCCTCTGCGTGTACTATTTTCCCATTTTAGTCTATCTGCTATGCAAAGTGTCTCTCTGTTGAACCATGGCATCTTCCCAGTCGACAGCCCCATCCATTATGGCCGTGCTGTGCAGTTTGCCTGTAAATGGTAAAGAGATCGTAACTGTGTGACTTGTGACAGCTTGTGACAGCAAGCAATGTGGCCAGCCTTTTATCATTGCATTCCTGTGGGCTTTTATGTTGGTGTTTGATTGGTAGCTTAGCTATGAATTTGCATAAACCTGATAATTTTCATGAAAATTTGATTCAAGCAACCAACACAGCATTTTGTACTAGTTTTCTTTTCTTTCCTTGCAGATAATGGTTTTATTTTGTGTTTAGGTAAGTGGTGAAATTAAAGTTCTCTGAAATTTCAGTATCGTAAATATCTCTGCATTAATAATTTTAAGAAAATTTCATCTACTCAGTATATATAATGAAACACATACATATTCTATGGTATGAGTACATCGTGACACATGCATTGTGCATGAATGCTCCCATATTAAACAGTGTTGAAACAAGCCAAGTTTTGACCAAAATACAGTGAGATTCAAGGACCAAGGCAGCCTTTATTCTCATTTCCCATTTCTTATTTGAGTGATGAGAAGCCCTAAGTTTTGTGCCTGTGCCTGTTTCTCTTATAGATCTGGGCTCCCATTGAGAAGTTGCTCACTGAACACTGGGGGTACCTTGCCTGCAGACCACAGCAGCTAGTTTAGGTGCAAGAAGAAGAAAACCATGCAGAAGAAAATCAGCCCAGGTGTGTTCCTGGGCTGCAAAGCTCTGCCAAAGGGGTGGCATCTGGTCCCCCAGATAGAAAGTTGCTCTGAGAGCCATGTTCCTGGTATGTGGGATAGCTCTTTGGCTGTTCCTGTTCTCCAAGGTGGTGTGTTGTGATGAACAAACAAACTTGTAGCTCAGGACTGCATCTCTGCACCTCCAGCAGACATCTTTATCCCCGTTGTTTAAAAATTTTAAGAGTCTATTATTCAGGGCATACATAATTTAATGCAAATAATAACAATAATATGAGTAATGGTAAGCAGCTTTCTTTCTTGACATTGAGCCAGGTAAGTGAGACTTCTTTATTTTAGTGATATTGGGATTGATTCAAAGCAGACCTCCTGTACTTANATTCTATGGTATGAGTACATCGTGACACATGCATTGTGCATGAATGCTCCCATATTAAACAGTGTTGAAACAAGCCAAGTTTTGACCAAAATACAGTGAGATTCAAGGACCAAGGCAGCCTTTATTCTCATTTCCCATTTCTTATTTGAGTGATGAGAAGCCCTAAGTTTTGTGCCTGTGCCTGTTTCTCTTATAGATCTGGGCTCCCATTGAGAAGTTGCTCACTGAACACTGGGGGTACCTTGCCTGCAGACCACAGCAGCTAGTTTAGGTGCAAGAAGAAGAAAACCACGCAGAAGAAAATCAGCCCAGGTGTGTTCCTGGGCTGCAAAGCTCTGCCAAAGGGGTGGCATCTGGTCCCCCAGATAGAAAGTTGCTCTGAGAGCCACTGTTCCTGGTATGTGGGATAGCTCTTTGGCTGTTCCTGTTCTCCAAGGTTTGTGATGAACAAACAAACTTGTAGCTCAGGACTGCATCTCTGCACCTCCAGCAGACATCTTTATCCCCGTTGTTTAAAAATTTTAAGAGTCTATTATTCAGGGCATACATAATTTAATGCAAATAATAACAATAATATGAGTAATGGTAAGCAGCTTTCTTTCTTGACATTGAGCCAGGTAAGTGAGACTTCTTTATTTTAGTGATATTGGGATTGATTCAAAGCAGACCTCCTGTACTTAGAAAAAAAAGCCCTTCAAATATATAGTGAACTTTAAGCACTTGCCTTACTAAAAAGTCATGCCCTGCTCTCAAGAAGTCAGTAGTGAAATCCCCATGGTCAGAAAAAAACCCCCAAATCCCTAACCAGGTACTGTAAAAGAAAAGCATGCTTCAGTTGTAGGTGTTATTTAATGATACAGTCAAGCTTTGAAGATGCTGTCCTGTTTTCAGGATGCGATTGGAGAGCAACCCTGGGCTCCTCATCTGGGCAGTTCCCTGCCAAAAGCACTCAGAGCTTGGCTGGGTGGGAGGGCTGCTGCCACGTGTTCTCCTAGCATCGGGTCTGTTGAGTTGCTGCTGTCAGTAGGAAAGGTGTTATTAGCTCCCTTAGGACAGTGTTTTGACAAGATCCTAGATGTACAATCTCGCCGGAGTACTAAGAGGTTTGCTGCCAAACTCCCAGATCTCTTGCTGCTCATGGGCAGAGAGGCATTTTTTGATTCTGAGTTCTATGGCTTGGATACATACATTCTAGCTGCTGGTATAAAGCAGTTCCTGAGCATACACTGCCAAATCTGAAGTTACATTGAAATTGTAACAAAAAATATTGCTAGAAATACTGCAGGAAAAAAAAAAAAAAAGAAGAAGAAATTAGCAAATGATATGGAGAAAAAGAAGTATATTCCCTATATTCATTTACAGGAGTTGCTGTGCTGTTTTGGTAGAAAGTTGAAAAGAATCAGTCTGAGGCTGAGGTCAAACAGGGAAATATTCAGGCATGATGGTTAAGGTTTATAATCACAGAATTTATCGTCACAGAAATTTATAATCACAGAAAACCTGGCATTTACAACGGGAAGGTCAAGACATTTTCACCCCAGGCAGCATCTCTAGTCTCCCTGCAATAAGTTACCACTCTTGGCATAAAGAATTTGTGAAAATTGCTGTCACCATTGCTATCAGCTTCCCCTTGCACAAAGTCATGCAAGGGCTGATCACCTGCCGGGAAAAACATCCTTTTGTGATAATATGGGCAGTTTGGGCCCTCGTTGCTTTTCAGCTGGTGGGTGAGGGCCGCGGGGGAGGTCTGGCCGCGGCTCCTTCCACGCCCGGGTACCAGCCAGCAGAGGGGAGCCAACAGCCGCGCATCCATCTCCGCCTAGTGCAGGAGAGCACAGGCTGCCGGGGGAGGAATGAATGAAAGAATGATTGAATGAATGAACAAATGAATGAGTGTCTTCCTTTGCATTTCCAGCTGCTCTGAATGTTAGTTTCCTTGTGTGTTGTAGAGATGCTGGAAGTGGGCTTTCTAGTGAGTTAGGATATTTAAAAGTGATGTGTTGATGACATAAATATACATCAATTCCCAAGACAGTGAACAGTACATTTTTTTTCCCCTGAACATTTTGTACGAGATGACATGAAACTGTCTCAGAGCCTCCAAATGAGTCTTTAATATATCAGCAGATTAATGAACCAACATTACAAACGAGATCTTGAGACAGAACTGCTTATCTGATAATCACATCCCTGGTAATATTGTTTTACTGGAATATTCCAAGTGTCTCTTTTCTTCACAAACTATAAAGGGACAGAAGTAAATGGACTGGAAAATATAATTTAACAATGTGTTTCTGTCCCTTGCTTATGTGATGACTCTTGCCTTCTCTTCAGTTGTTTGAGGGAGGTTCTCATTTGTTTTGCTGGCAGATTCAGCCTGCACAGAGCCACAAATCACTCACTAGATTTGAAGGGTGACCCTGCTCTGCTCACAAATGCTGCTCCTTTTCCCAGCAGGAGCAGAGGACAGGAATCCAGCAGCAGGAAAAGCTCCAGCAGTGTGGGTGGTATAGATGGAGAGAAGAGTACTGATTAAGGGTGAAGAGGGTGCAGAGTCAGTGGTTACTGTGCAGCATCAGAGGAGAAAGGGAAGATGTACCTTTTGCAATGCACTGAAAGCACTTATTAAGGCAAGAGAGATGATGTGGGAGAAGGGAGTGAAACTTCTTAGAAATATTGGTGAGAAGAGATTTTGCAGTGGGGTTCTGGCAAAAGTCGAGAATGTGGATTAATAAGGTTAAAAGTGGAAGGCTGGAAGGAGGCAGATGAAAAATCAAGAGGGAGGAGGATGGACAATGTCTGTGAAGCAGGAGAAAGGTGAGCACCATCCCATGTGGGTTCCTGGTGATGCCCCAATGCCTGCAGGCAGCAAGTGTTCTCAGGTCTCGTTGTTCCTCAGTTTGGCTTCTATCAGGTGATGGTCTTGGCTTTGTAGGTTCACAGGATTATTCAGTTTATTCATGGACAGGGCCTCATGATATCATCTAATCTTTGGCCTCATCTTCCCTTCTCCCTCTCTACCTCATCTCATTAAAGCTTTTCTGTCTCTTATATGTAGTGTTACCACAATGGTTTTGAGAAGATCTGCTGTGTTGCAAATAATAAACCCCCCTGTTACCCAGAGACCTCAGGCATGTGGATGCACAAGATCTCAGCACCTATGCAAGGGAAAAAGAAAGACGAACACAAGCAAAGAGAGTGTACCTTTTCCTCTGACTTTAATGAGGTTGCATCTGTGCTTGCAATGCCTAAATTCCCTATGTAGCTGCAAACTTCTGAGTTGCCTACTTGAAGCACAGTTCCTGGTCGTTCTGTACAAACTTCTTCACAGACGTAATGCCAGTGAGAGGTGAAGTGCTATACACATGTCTTATAGCATGGAGGAGCTTTGCATCACAGCCTCTGCTCAGACACAGATAAATATGATTCCTGAATGTAGTGCTTGTTTTCTGAGAGCAAGCAGTCAGCTGCCCTAAATTATCCACCAGTTTTACGAGAGGTGCGCTCCCTTTGTGTTTTGTATTACTATTCTCTTATTTTCACACTAACCTTTGCTTTCTGAGATTTGATAGGATATTCATGTTAAACACCACAATTATTGCTTTAGAAACAGGGTGCCCTGCCATAGTCAACAGGGCAGCTGGGTTTTGAAGAAGCCAGCTATGCCTAGAAAGTGGAAAAACTGCTTAACAGGATGAGGGAGGGAAGTATTTCGGAAGGAATAGGGTGTGCTTCATCCAAAAAATTTCAGGGTCATCAACATGGAAAGCAAGGTGGAGCAGTGATTCTCCTCTCAGCTGGGGTGGGAGCAGGAGCAGTGACTACCCAACTTTTCCCTTGCCAGTCCCACGGGACGTTGGCAGCATTCTCTGTCCAGGAGACACCATTTCAGACAGCTTTGCTGAAGGACCAAGGCAGTCCATCTCAAGGGGTTGTTTCGGCAGCCTGTGGCACAGTTCCCAGCACCAAAACCGCTCAGATCAAGACCGGGAACCAAAGCACTGACGAACCTGCTCCTGACTGCCTGGACTGCTGCATGTTTTGACCTTGTTCAGTGGGAGTTCGTTGTGCCTGTTGGAGAGGCTTTATTGCTGTAAAAAAGCTTTTCTAATTCTTCTTCTGTTCAGGGGAATTATGCACTGGAAAGGCAAAGTGTATATACTGTATGGAGAAGAAGGACACTGATCTTTTGCTTTCTGACATTTATTCATTTATTAAATTCCTTTTTACTCCTCAAAATGAGCTTTGGTTAAGAGTGCCCAGGAACGAGACAGGTAAACACATGCACATACATATATAGAAATAGTACCACTGGTCATACTCATCATTCTTTCTGAAAATTTTAATTCCCTTCTCCATCTGCTGTGGATGATTTTTTAAGAGAAAATGTAATTTGCTCCAGGCGGGATAAAAAGCCTTTCTCTGTGAGTTGACTAAGTCTTTCAAGTGCCTTTGGTGGCCCACAATTAATGAAGCACAAAAGAATAATCATCTGATTGTTTAGAGAAAATGAAATTATAGGCTGTTATGAGCCAAAGTGCTATGATTTTCTCGAACTCCCTCCACTTGATCCGAAAAAAAAATCTTGGTGGAAGAAAAAGCTTACCCTTGAATGTTAGCTGCCATAACTGCTTAAACCTGGATGCAACATGCACACAATTTTTCATATTAGAAATATATATTCCCTTCCACCTCTTTTCCCTCTGTTTTCTGCAAAATGAAAAGGAGATGAAGTTAGCATCAATTCAAATTCTGAGGATTATTAAAATTTGGAAGGGTGGTTTCATCTACCCTGAGCATTTTTGGCTCAAATTCAGGAAACACTGGAAATATTGGGGCAGAAAAAGAAAGACCCCCAACACAAAAACAACCAACAAACCAAAACTAACAAAAACCAACCAATGAAACAAAACCAACAACTAACCAAACAAACAAAAACCTCAAACAAAATCTTAAGGACTTTCTGCTTGATATTCCATCCCTAACTGTGAACAAGCCTCTGGAATGAATTTTTAGAAATACAGTCCTCTTTGTGCTGCTCTTCACTACTTAGGGAGATTTCTCCAAGATACTTCGTTATCTCAGGCAGGCAAGTGGCTGAGCAATGACTGACTCACTGTAAAACAAGAAAAGACAATAACCTGGGTTTACTGTAAAACAAAAAGCTTTCGAAAGTAGAAGGATACTGTTTGCTTGAGCCCTCATAGAGAGGCTTGAGCGTTCACAGTCCTTGCCTGAGCCAGGCTCCAGCTGAGGGGCAGAGGATGTCATTGCACGGCTATAATCTCAATTATAATTTACCATCCAGATCACAATAACATGAGTGACTGAGAATTTTTGCTCAGTGCAGATTCACAGCCACACAAACAAAATTTTGAAAAAATCTTCTGTCAGCATTCCCTAAGGTTCTAACTCCATCTTTTAAATTTCGCAGGTGTATTTCTTACGGGCAGCAGAAATGGAGTTTGGCCTTTGCTGAGAAGGAATACTGTTACCTCTTGCCTTGCCCTTGACCCTCCTGTGTGAGGTATTCATCAGTTTACAGAGGTGTACTGAGATGTCTTTCTGCTTCTCCTTCCTAGCTAATCCAGTTCTCCATCAGTACCACTGTAAAACTGTCTCTCCAGAGCCAGACTTTCCTAATCCAGAAAGACTTTCTTTGTCATGCTCCACACATCTTCATGTGTGGCTTTTATTGTATTGTAGCTTTAATAAACTCTAGTAGGAATACACCTGTCCCTGTCAGTTTGGACATGTCTCTGCTGCCAGCCATCTTAACAGTAATCTCCAATGTTATTCTGGCATCTGGATTATTTACTGCAGGAATATTTGAATTTCTCCCAGTCCCATCGTTCTGGGCCAGCTATATGGGAATGAGTTACATTTCCCAAAATATCAATATCAGGTTAAAAGACAGCTGTTTATTGATTCTGTGTCTTGACTTGGGGATGGCAGCTCAAATGTTTACAGACTTCCACTTTGTAAGACTCTTTCCATTATGGAAATAAGATGTGCAATTTAAAGTAAGTGCGAATTAATGAGATGAAGAGCTCAGAATGTTTCTCCAAATAAAGGAAGCACTAAAATTTTATTAGGCAGGTAGGTGCAGTTAAAGTTAGCAAACCAACACAATTTTGATCCAGCTTGGTGTATCCTTATTATCCAACCACAGTGCACCGAGCAGTCCGCTGTGCAATGGGACTAGTCCCATTTTACCTGAGTTACAATTCTTCTTGCATATCTTTTAAGCAATCATCTCTCCAACAGCTGTTGAGGATTATGCAAATGTAGTTTTGCTTGATTGGAAATCCAGAGCTCCCAGCACATGGTTGCATTTTGGTGCTAACGGATGATCCAGAGATAAGATTAATATGAACTCTTCGGCTGCATAATTAATTTGGTAACGTTCAGAATTTTTTTTTGCATCATGTCAAGTCTAATTTTTCACTTTGGACATAGTGTGTCTTATGAGTCCACCAAACCTTTATCTGAGCTCCACTCCTCTTCAGCCCTTGCTTTATACCCCACGTAAGTTTCTAACTGTGATAGTCTCTCTAAGTGGACTTGCAAGTAATTGACTGACCAATAGGTGGATTAAGCTAGTTTTTAGCTAAGTCCCTATTTATCAAACCAGAATATATCTTTACTAATATGTTCTACACCTTAGGAAGAGTGTAGATGGACTAATTTTGTAATGATCGGACATTCCGAGCCTCATGCCAATGGCCACCATCTTACACAGGAATCTCCTGAAACAGTTTTCCCATTTTGAATTCTGCTATGTGGGAAACTCTCAGGACCTGCAGAAACAGAGGAAGATTTTACTAAAAATACTTGTCTCCTAACCAAAAAATTCCCGAATTGAGGCACTGGAACAGATTGCCCAGAGAAGCTGTGGATGTCCCACCCCTGGGAGTGTTCAAAGTCAGGTTGGGTAGGGCTCTGAGCAACCTGGTCTAGTGAAAGGTGTCCCTGCCCATGGCAGGTGGGCTTAGAACTGGATGATCTTTAAGGTCCTTTCCAACCCAAAACATTCCATGTTTCTATGAAATGCTCCCAGGGACAACAGCAGCAGTTGGATGGAAGTCCCAGATGTTACTTCCCTGGTTTGTTCTGATTCAACCTCATACAATTTGAGAACTTGCCAAACCACATTAATTGTTTGAGTTTCCAAGGAGTGCTATATCAAAATTCAGCCTTCAAATCCCTACTTTGTTACCAGCTGTGAAATTAGCAGGGAAAAAAAAGAAAAAAAAAAGAAAAGAATGGGAACAAATCCTGTCACCCCGCAGCTGGATGAGCAGACATCTTCGTTCCCAAAGTTTAGCCTGCTAGAATAACAAGAGCTTTATTGCCTGCAACCTCTTCTCCAGGGAAGTCCTTACTTTCTGTAATCCAGACAGGAAGCTGAGAGGAGGACCAGGCTGATTGTGTTTGTCTTGTTATTTTTCTCCCATTATCCTTTTTATTGCACTGCCCAGGAAAGGGAATTGGGATATTATCTGTTCACAGCCTACCAGAAACACACTGAAACAGGTTTGGCCACTCAGAAACATGAACAAAATATTCCTGACTCTTGTTATTTTTTGTATTTTGTGGCCCACAGAAGGCCGAATCCAAATGTGAAATATTAAATTAATGTGGAAACATTAAAAAAAAATGTTCAATGTGCCCTTGCCATGCAAATAACAACTATAAATGATCCTGTAAGCATCTGGATCATTCAGGGTAGTTTTTAACACCTTTCTTTAGCACTACAGAGGCTTATATTTCTGTCAACATCCTTAGTGTCAGACCAATCTAATCTTGCAAATAATCTAATATTTTTTGTTTCCTAAATGTGAAAACACTCTTCTGACCTTCCAGATTCATTCCAACATGACAAATTAACGCATCTTGCTACTTTTTCTTTTGCTGAGGTTTGTTTTTGTGACAAAGGCAAATGATTCCTCCTTCCACTGTGATAATTAATGGTGTCCTCCACCAGTACAGGCTCACAGCAGTCCTGTCACTTTCTATGACTGGTACAATTATGATCAGCATTAGAGAGTACATTCCCGCTTTTCTGCTGGGACTGCTGGGGATGAATGGATGCTATTAAAAACAATAATTGACGTGTACAGTGCTACTCATCAGCATCTGTTAAATGCTTATTCTTATACATTGGATAGCAGGAGATACTTTAAATTCTGCCTTGAACCTTTGGATGAAATGTCCCTGTCTTTCTGAAAGCCTGAACAGGCACATTAGCCAGAAACTGCAGAAAGTCGTACTTTGGCCAAACTCTTTGATAGGTATTTTGGGATTTCCCTGATGTAGCCCCACTGGGGTCCTGTGGAATCAGGCTTGCTTTGCAATGTCCCTGATCATTTACTGGAATGTGACTTACCATGTTTCAAAACACCTGTATGCTGTTAAAATCTGCTGCTGTTATTTCAAACCTACAATCTCTGGAGACCTTCCTATGTGTACAGTATGGCCTGTAACTGCCCTCCTGGCGTGGTCTGTCTGGAAGGCACAGCTCCAGTGGCTGCCTCCTGCTTTAGCAGCTTTGAAGTTACGATTTTGGAGGTATTATGCCCTCCTTCAGAGGGTCTCTAAGGCCTTCCCTTCTTTACTGGATGCTCTACAGTTTGCAGCCATGGCAGAAAAAGATGGTTGTGTCTTGTTTAGTAGCACAAAGGCAGGGATTCCTTGTGCTACTAAACCATGTAAATTTACACTTTTCTGTGGAAGCATCTATAGCTGTACTAAGGCTTCTAAGCTCCAAATTCCCAGTAAGCTCCCAGTATAAGCTGGTGGCTGGAGACTGTAGCAAACTTTCCATTTCTTAGCTGTCCACAAGGGCTGGGGAAGCATCTCCCATTTATCTTTGGGTGTTTCCTGAGGCAGCATCTGACTGCAGGCTGGAGCAGCCTGTGCACAGCTTCTTCCCTGGGTGCCAAGGCAAGGTGTGGGTCTGGGGTGGGAGAAGAGTCCTTCTCCAAGTACAGCTAATGCCAGTGGGGAAGGAGGTATACCTGGGGTAGCAGAGAGCACAGAAGTAAAATGCTCAGCCAAGAGTTAGGGAAAATCAGTACAGACACTGCTGATGGGTGTGCAGGACTGGAAAAGGATTTACAGAGGTTTATCATTTCTGTGCAGAACAGTATTAGCAAAGGCTTATTTTCTGAAGCTGTGATTAGAGGGAGACTCCTCAGCATTTGTTGATGGTCCCTTGGGTCTGGAAAGAGCAAAGAGGAAATTACAAAGAGAGAACCCTGGTGGAGACCTTGACAGATTGTTCAGCATGTGGTCCCTGACCCCATGGAAAGACAGAGGACATGGAACAAGCACTGGCTGAGGAAACGATTGCAAGAGGAGACACACACACCCACCCCCAGCTTGTTGCAGTAAGAGCCATCATAGAAACAGAGCCACATTCCCCAGAGCTGCACATCACTCAGTCCTGCACCCTCAGACAGCACAAAGCTCTTCCTATACCTTATCCCATGGCCCTGAGCTGTCTGCATAGCTGCAGCACTACAACATTAAACCTGCCTGTAGCTAGGTGCAGATTTACAATTACTATTTGAAACCTGTCCCCTTTTGTTGTTGTTGGTTTTGGTTTTGTTTTGTTGTTGGTTTTGTTTTTTTTTTCTTAGAGGAAATGGTTTCGTAGGGAAGAGGTTGCAGAGAGCTCACATTTTTTGAGAAACTGTCTTGACAGCCATCCCAAATATATTTTTGGTTAGGTTTATTTCAAGTAGAAGATGTGATCTAAGGTCTCATTCAAGCCAGAAAAAATGGCCCAGGAGAGGAACTGATAAAACACATCTGAAGGCATGCACAGAAATTGCAAGGATGTGATGATCCTGAGAAGGCTCTTGAGATCTACCTGTTTCCTGTTTCTGTAGGTGGTGGTAATGAGGTATATTACTGTCCCACCCATATCACTGATTCCATATGGGTTATTTCCAGTCTTTCTGCTGGAAAAGTAATTTGGTGAGGCACAACTGAGTGTGTTCAGTCGATAAAGACAATATGGCCTGATCCCCAAGGATAGCATGCACGAGACCTAGACCCTCTATTAACCTCTGCTTCCAGCTCACCACGTCTGTGGCTGAATCCCTCATCCTGCTGTGCTTCTGTCTCTCTTTTTGTATTTGTTTGGGGCTTTTTTTTTCTGGGTTAGCCATAAGCTCCTTAGGCTTCACAGCCTTAGACTTGCAAGCCTTGTTGTCTATACGTCACCCAATGTAGCCTGGTCCCATCCACCATCTTCAGGGTAATGGTGATGGCACAGTATTGCCAAGGGGATCTGGAGAGAGAGGGGCCACTGCTGCTTTCTGAAACTGAAATCTGTGTGTTGGAGTCTCCTCCATCTCCTTTATTTTAAATGGAATGCTTTGCTGACTCTGCTGTGCTCAAAAATACATCAAGTAAATGGGAAAAGGAACTATTTTAAAGCATCCCAAACTTATCACACTTCTTCATCTCAAACTGGATCACCTTGAGGGTACCAAACCCATGATTTATTTAGGTTCAGGTCCTACTGAAAGTGAGATTTCCTAGTCTGGGAGTAGAAAAGGTGTTGGGTGACTTAGGTGCTTACTCACTGAATTCACATATCCACTTCTAACCCTGAGCAACCACTCAGTCAGCCACAAGGGGAAATACAGTAATTTTAAAATGCTAAAACAATTGCAAAGAGCAAACTGCAAAAAATATGGCTAGATGATTCACAAATGGAAATAAATAAATGCACAACATAAATTATGCATTGCAGTCATTTGTTCAGCTACAGTAATAATGGTTTTGTGGGCAGGGATAGTTACTCTTATAACCTCTACAAAAGAAAAAAAAAGTTGTACCCTAACAAAAACATCCCCAGGAAATTAATATTTATTCAGATTTGACATTACAAACCATTTTATGGAAACCTGGAAAACTTTTAAAAATCTATTCAGTAACACATTTCTTTTAGGAACTAATAATGCAATTTTATTGCCCTCAGAAGGTATGTGGGATCTCTTTAAAAGCAACCACAGTCCCCCTTCCCAGCCCCAAACAGGGAATCCTGGAGGCAGTCCGTTAATAATGTAAAAATGTCTTGTGTAAAAGTCCTGAGTCTGTGAGATCAATCAGATGCTAGACCTTTAGATAGAAGTGTGAATTGCCAGATTCTGTATTGCCAGGTCGTTGCTGCATCTGAATTTTTTACTAATTTTGCTTACAATTGTGTCTCTAGGTCTCTGACACCATCAACAGTTTTGCTTCCTATCATGCCGTTATCTCTGCCAGTGTTGTGCTGGGTGGAAGGGGTTTTAACATGAGCAAGCCTAACTCAGGCTCCAAAGGGGAAAAGAAATGGAATTGTTTTAAACAAAAAGCCTCTGAAAATGTACCATCCCTGCAAATGTGGTTTGGCAGAGCCCCACTGTGTAGAAACAGTGGATGCTTCATGAGCTGCCTGGGATCATTAATCCTCTCAACCCATCGGTGTCTTACAGGAGAATTGCCCTTGCTCTCATGTGATGGCCCATCTGGGCTGCATAGCAAAGGATTCAGCTTCAAAAACCAAGAGTAAACCTTGTGCAATGCTCTCAGAGGGCTGTGCACACACAGCTCTCCTGCATCCCATACTGGCTCACTAAACCACAGTCCTTTGCTACTGCAACAGACAGAACAGCACTAACAACATTTTTTTTTCTGTAGCAATATGTTTTATTTTTTTCAGGGAAAATCAGGATAAAAACAACATTTGTTAAAGAGAACACATAAGAGAACATTTCAGAAACTGCTCCTGATCAATTTTTTTCTGGGCCTTGTTTTGAAAGAAAAATTGAAACATGTCAAAGGAAATATTTGACAATAATGAGAAAATATTTATTTCTGCCACCATTCTTTCTGTAGGCAAACCCCAATAATTTTCCTCAGGCGTTGTCTACAATATGTTCTGTGCTGGAGTGGAGTGAGAGGACAGCTGCCCATGTTCTCCGGAGAGCTCCTGGTGGTGCGGTGTCAGGCGTTTCCGTCAGCACGGCTGTGGCCTTGCAGGACACAGAGTGGGACCCACTATGGCACAGTGCAGCCACTGCCCAAATGGTGAAGCTTCTTCTTCCCCAACAGCTCATCACCCTCAGCATTGCCAGTCTCACCTGGTGGTCACACATTCAGCTTGCTCCTCCCTTGTACCCACAGAGTTTTCAGTGTTCATAAGAAAACATTTCCCTTCCATTGTAATGAAAGAGAGGGCTTTCATCACTGAGTCCAAACAGAGAATAAGCACATTAGGGGAATAGATAGGCAATAACTGAGGCCCTAAAATTTTGCAGCAAGAATTAAATACCATAACTACCATTACTAGATGATCTCATTTGCTACATCTGCTTATTAGCTTGTGTCTGAGACACTAAATGGTGTCAGGACCAGCTCTCTGTGCCACCCTGGCACAGACTAGCCCTGTGTCTGGAGAGGAGGAGAGCCTGTCTTGGAGCAGGGGAGTGCAATAGCACAGCATGGCCTGGCCATGTCAGTCATGTCATGCTCTCTTCTGCTCCAAAATAGGCACTGCACTGAAAGAGAAGCTGCACTGAAATCACTTGCTGAAAGTAACTCCAGAAAATCCTTCTCTGCCAGCCCATGAACACTTCAAAGGAATTGCTTGGGATGATAGACACAACTGCAGCTGTGACCCTCCTACCGAGGTGACCTTCCTAATCTTGTTCAGTTTACTGATGTGAATGTGGCTGGTTTTGGCAGAAGAAAAGTAAAGAATCACTGGCAAAGGACACAACCACTGTGGCTAAAAATGCATGAGAAAGTGGCAGTGAAGGAGCGGTAGGCATGCAGAAACTCTAGGTGAAAGGAACCCAGCAACAGGGTTTGCAAAGGGCTTTAGAGGAGTACAGGCTACAATTGATAAATGTAACCAATGTTGAGGAAAACAGGAGATTTTTCATGTAAATGTCCTTGGGATCCCCAGGCAAATTTTTTTTTGAATGGGGATCAGCCAGCAGTCTTTCCCTTTCGCTTCAATCACTGCCTCTTCCAGTCACACCAGTGATTTAGATCAACTGCAAATAGGGCCTGATGGATTAACTCTGAGTGTCTGTGTGACAGCATGAGCTCTTTGTTGACCTTCAGATGAGCAGGTGCTGAGAGAAACTAAGCTGCCTCTCAGCCATATAAGTTATTTCCCTACCAGTAAACTAAAGGAGATGAGGACATGGGCCAGTGCTGGCACGTGTCAGTCCATCCTGTGGGATTGCTGGCCCATCCCTGATACAGCTGTGGGGCAGGACTGGCTACCAGAGGGTGGCTGAGCAGGATCTGTCCCTCTAGGCACTGTGGGTGCTGGGGACAGCAGTCAGCTGTACAGGTGCAAGCCAAGTCATGACAGTCACCCTCCAAACTAGACAATGTTCTGAGTGTGAAATGGGTTATTCACTAATGTGCATGGAGGATATTTAGGAAAAAAATCTTTAATTCACATTTGCATGTATCAGGACAGCAGTGAAAGGCTAACTCTTCTTTATAGATGGTTGTCTGCTGCCTAAAAAAGCCATGCTAGTTAAACTAAAGTATCACAAGGAGACTTGATTCCATTGGTCATTTTGTATGGCTTTCACCTGGGTAAAAAGAGTCATTAAAACCTTTTTTTCCCCTGCCTTAGTTTCCACTGCCCAATAAAAAGCTCCATAGAAATTCCATCCACTGACGATAGCATCTCAGTCAAATCCTACCCTAGAGGAAAAAAACCCCAACAACTTCAACAACTCACAAACAGAAAAAAATTAGCAGTATTTATTTGATAACACACAGATTGTTATGTCCTACTTTGCACAGCTATTTTTCTTCAAGAGTTGATACTGTATTCTGTACATGGTTATGTTTTTAAAGGAGGCTGTAACTATTCACCCATCCTTCCTGTGCCCTGAAAAACATAGTAAAATGTTTTTATTTTTCCCAGCAGCTCAGTGTTCACAATTTTCACAATGCTTATGATATTATGTTTCAAAGATTTTTTTATTATTCCCAGTACTTTAATTAGAAAAGCTGCTTCTTCATACATAAAGTTGCAAGAACTTTATGTGTTACTGGTGCTATGTCAACAATGGAACACATTAGATTTTGTATTATATCATTGTCCATTAAAAATGCGGTGCAATTCACTGTACTTAAAGGAACATTAATATCAAATGAAAAGTGATTATTATAATGAAATTTAATATCTATTTCATGAGGAAGAATTTCATGACCAGCAATTAATTATAAGCAGGAGATGAGAACATGCAAATAAACACGGATGTGACTGGGATGCAATACTTGTAGCCTCTTGTGTTCACTTAGACATGACTTTGGAAATTTGTATCCACGTCCTGATCTCTTGCACTTAAACTTGTAGAATAAACATTCAATAGGGCAAGAGTACTTGCAATAAGGGATAGTTTCCATTTGAGAATTGAAGGTATGCTTCTGTACCTGTGTGGTAGTTACTATTTTCCAGACAATATTGATGAGCTCATCAACATAATTTCAACAGAGTCAGGGGGGATGAACTGGGGATACTGACCAAAATGGGATATTGACCTGCTGCTCACTTGCACTCAGTGACTTTATATAAAGTTTCACAGAGGAAGCGTAAACATATCAGTGTCAGTAGGTAATTCACAGATTATCAGCAATACACCAAAACCCTTTTTAGGTCAGGATGTAAACTGCCCCAGCTGACTTCAGTTAGCACCTAAGGCAAGCACTGGAACCTGTTGCTGCACATGGAGAAGTGTTGGTTCACTTCAGCTGGTCAGCTGTCATTTGATTTGTGCGGATTCCTGACCCCTGGCACTCTACCTTCACTTGGGCCAAGGAACATTGTGCATCGTGCATTTCTCCATGTTTCCCTATGCCTACTTTTGGAAAAGGCCCAGGGAGCAGCCCAGGATGTTCTGAAAGTGTAATGGGCTTATGCAGAGCTTCCTGAGCATGGACATGTGTTTCCCTGCAGCTGGTCCCTTTCACCACAGGGCAGAGCCCACCCCAGCAGCAGACCAGCCCTTCCTCACCTGCCTGCTGAAACACTGGGCAGGCTGAGCTGGCTGGTGGGATGGAGAACGCCGCATTCATCTGCAGCCAGTCTACCAGTCTCCATTTCTGTTGCCATGGATACAAGAATGAAGCAATGACTCCATTCAGGAGTAGCTATTTTTACTGTAATTACACCACAGGAAATTATTAGACTATTCTTCCCTTCATCTCACCCATATTTTATTTATGTTATGATGCTTCAGGTGCCTGTATGAGCCCCCATGCACTGACTTGCTGGTGGGGGTGGGCTGCTCCCTGCCGCAGGTGTGGGTGCTGATGGTGCCAGGCTCAGAGGGCTCAGCTCAGCTGGGCAGGCAGCAGTAGTCCATGGGCAGGAATCCACCCAGCAGCACTACACAGCTGTGATGGAGCCTGGCACTGCAGGGACTCGCAGTCAAGAATTAATGTTGATACATTTTTTGCCATGGAATAAAGCGAACTGCAAAGTTAGCAGAGGTTAGGATCAGGCCTGTCTGTATTCTCGAAACCCTCTTCAGGGAGAGAGGCTGGAATTGCCCCTGTGCTGCCAGGGCACAGGCTCCTGGCAGGGCAGGACATCTTACTGCCCACTGCCTGGCCAGTGTGGTGTGAGCACCCAGCTGTGGTTCTCACTGATGGCTACTTAAACCTTAAACTGTGAGCGCCAGGGCTTGCACAAAGCCACTGGAGCTGTGTCAAGTCCTCTTCTGAAATTTGGTGTGGAGTGCCACGCTGCTGCTGGCTTCCTAAATCCTTCTCTGGACATGGTGGCACATAGCTGGAGGAATTCAGGTCAGTGGTAGGTGGTAAAAACAAGGACTTAACCCCATTTTTTTTATTACTGCAATTCTACAGGGCCTTCTCTCTAAGATCTCTATGAGACAAGTCTTATAGAATGTAACAGAAAGTAAATTATACATATCTGTAAGTTTTTAGTAATCCTGTAAGATTCGGGTATGGAATTGTACAGAACAGCAAAGGAATCATTAAAAGATAATGCATTTTTGTTTGCTTCTGTTAGGCTTTAGGGATGTTTTGCTTATCTGCTGCCTTTTTTTTTCTAGCAGTTGTGTGGCTGGTGGGTGCAGCAGCCTGTGTCTGTCTGCTTCTGCAGCACAGGATCACTGGCAGGTCTGTGTGAAGACAAGTCCATGAAAGCAGAGTGGAGGGAAGAACCTGTTAGGCAGTTAGCATCAGGAAGTGTGACTTTGACATTGATGGACAGGGCAGCGAACACATTGAATGATAACCAAGTGCTGATGGATGCTCTGGGAGGGAAGCAGAGGAGCATGCAGGCATCCTGGGGCTGGAGCTGTAGTCTCCAGCCCAGATGGGGAAAATCATGTCAAGGAAATGAAGCCCAGACTCTCTAAGCCTCTTGATCTGTCCAGAGGAATCCAGCTACAGGTTAATCCATATGTCATCCTGCATCAAATGTAGGAGGAAAGAGTGTTACCCCATAAACCACAGCATGTATCCTCTCACAGCTTGTGTCTGCTGCAATCCAGGCAGCTTTGTCCTGCACTCCACATCTACCTTGAAATTCATAAAGAGAAAAGTACTTTAAGAAGGACTTTATAAAGAAAGAGCACGAAACCCCCCATCACTGGACATGAAGAAGTTTTGTCATTGCACCTGCTGCTGCTACAGTTCAAAAGTGGTGAGTTTTTCACTTTCTGCAACACTGACTCTTTTTGACCATCTTTTGGCTATTAGCTACATTGATCTAACAGAGAGGGGATGTTGAGCCAGGATGTGAAAGACATGGATTAAATTTCTGAGTTTGCCCTGGCCTCTGAGGGGCTGTGTCTCACTCAGTTTCTGCTCTCTGCACCAATCTACCTCCCTGCACCAGCCACACTTGGCTGCACAATGGGGACCTATCTGGAGATCCCAGAATTTTCTTTCCTTTCATCTCTGTGTTGCATTTGGTCATGGTTCAGGGAGGAGACTGCATGCTCAGGAAGTCAGGAGGATGCTTTCCCTGATCAATAGTAAAAATTATTTGTAAAATTGTCCCCAGGAGATTGTAATAAAGGAGCATTTGAACTGACGAAAACTTTGGAGAATTGAGTGCTTTATTTGATGCTTTTTACTAATGAAATTTCTGGTCTCAGTGTAATTTTTGTAATTTTTCAACAGGTCATTCTTTTGAATGAGAGTCCTGCTCTAGTATTCTTTCTAACTCATAGGAAAAATTTTGAAGAATTCATAACTAGTTTTATAGAGAAATGACACTAAAAATATGAAAAGTGTTGCGTTAAAAATATGTTTTAGATTGGTATGTGGAAGAACCAATGAAAGAAATAGGAAGGTAATTTAAGAAATAATAGAGGCAAACTGCTGAATTATCCCCTTTACTCACTGAGATGTGTGAACCACATCAGGTTATGGGAAACTCAGAATAGGGTCTGTTGCCTCTGGTGGTTTTTTGTTGCCATTAACTAGATCTGTCCTAAATCTTAAATTTCATTATTTAATATTAGAAACTGACTCTGTATTTGGCCATGTGACTAAGTGTGACCTGCTTTTCTGATTTGATGAGGACCAGTTAACTAAGCAGAACAGAGAGGGAGATCCAGCTACATTTCAGTGATAAAATTCAGGCATCTTATGTTTGGCATTTCGCTTTCATTTGATCAGAACTATTTCAGAGGATGTGCTGTCTTTCTCTACTAAGGCACATGCCAGCATCCACTTCCATTAACAGCTCACTCTTAATCAAAGCTGGTGTTCAGATCTCTCTGCATCCTGTCAACCTGACAGTCATTAATCTCTTCACAGGAGTACATTTCTCTCCCACTTAGTATGCCACATATTTTTGCCTGGATCCTTTGAGACCCTAGTGGGACACATCCTTGCTTTCCACCTACTTGCTGATATCTGTGGGACGACATTCCATTTGCACCCCTCTGCAAGATCAAACACTGGTGAGAGTCTTATCTTTAGGAAAAAACAGACTTTTCATGGCATTAGTAGTAGGATTAAGAAGCCAAACGAAGTGGTTATGAAAAGCCAAGCTTGACAGTTCCCTTAATCCAATTAAAGCTATGTCTAAAAAACTGTTCTCATTTTGGCCTAAGTGATTGAGCAGTGTTTGGAGTCTTGTGCTAGGACAATCAAGAAATATATTGTGATTAGACTGTGATGGAAAGACCTTGGGTTTATAATCAGATAAGGCCTCAATCGATTAAGATTCAATTATGTCCAAGACCAGAATTCTTCATTTTCAAAAGACCAGTCCTGTGGTTTAAGTTTGTTATCACTTTGTAGCAGTGGATGTTAGTTGAGTAATATGAAGATTTTAATTAGAGACAGAAGATTTACATGAAGATATTAAATTAAAGAAGCAAAAATGGGCTTTTTAATATATTTTTTAATTTTTAAGGGTTCTCTTAAAGCACTCCATCTCTCTTTCCTCAGATTATGGTTGTAGATTTTTCAAAACTGTGTCTTCATTTCTCATTTTGGGAGCCAATTAATTTTTTTCAAGGATACTCTTTTGATTTGTATTTGCCAATGTACAAAGCCACAGACCTACTGCTGACAACATTTTCCCAACCTGAAAGTACATTTTATTAACTGAACTCTACGTACCCAATGACAAGGAAATTTGTGCAAATTCAATTTTACTTGTCAAGTACAACAAGATTATAACTATGTGGAAATTAATGGTCACAGATTTGGTGTGTTTAGACAGAAAGCTAATCTGGAGGAAATCTTCATGGAGTTCAGTGACAATAAAAAAAGTATCGTGAAACACAATAGCATCTGTTTGGAGTTCCAGGTATGAATTTAGCTCTTTAGCATTTTGGATGTCAGCTGAAGGACATTCCCATGGTCAAGTCTCTGTTATAGTGCATTTTGTCTTGGGCTCTGGAAGAGCCATTGCAAGGAAAACCATTGGCTGTGTTAGGGTACAGTTCCCCTGGTATAGAGCAGTTGTGAGACCTATATGATCCAAACAAATTGGATAGGCCTGGTATTATTCCTTCTCACAGCAAGGATTTTGGTCATATTTGCCCATTTAAATGGGCAAATGGTCACCATGAGCAATGGCAACCACCACTGGTTGCCAGCAGTTGTTGCTAAAAAAATGCAAAATCTTGTGCAGATTGGAATGTAAGATGTGGGAGGAAGATATGGAAAATCAGAAAAGGACAATGACAGGTCTGGAAAAGATTAGATAAGGAAGAGTTTGAAAGGGCAAGAGCATGCTAGGACAGTGAGCAGCTGGGAAATACTGCATGAGGTAAGGCCAGGGAAGAATGTAATGGGAAACTGAAGGGACCCTTAGCAGGAACAGAGAAGACCAGTAAGTCTCATGGATGCAATCAGAAGCAAATGAGGTTTCCTTTTCATGGAGGAAAATGTGTACATGTGACTCACTGAAGGCAGATTTGCAGGTAAATGTGACTCAGATCTGCAATCAAGTGAGTTAATCTTCCCCAAGCTGAAGTTCTGCCAGCTGCAGCATCCAACCATCTCTGTCTGTCTCTAAAGCCACTTGAAAGGCATTTCTGAGGCTGTCTGCATTTACCTGCCCTGTATCAGGCCAGTGGCATGCAGTGCCTAAGATGTCTGTATGGGTACAGGCTCTCCCTGCAGTCACATCCTGTGGGGATGTTGTGTGGATTGCTGCGTTGGGTGCCCACAGCCTGGTCAGTGTTTTGTTCTGCAGCAAGTGGGATTCACAACAATCTGGTTTTGGCTCAGTTTGGATGTACAGGTCAGTGCCAGGCCTCACACCTCTCCCATGGCTGGCCAGGTCACATACAGCATAGACAGGGATCCTTCCTTTCCCTTTGCAGACC
>VZTH01007927.1:0-65042 GCA_013397815.1 Aleadryas rufinucha | reverse complement strand
TGGAAAAGCATCCTGAAGTTATACTAGTAGCCTCATTTCTATAAATCAGGTTCTTCAGTGAAGAAAATTGCTATTGTAGAAATTTTCTTTGGCTTTCTTAAGTAATATGTTGGTGTCTAAAACATCTGGGGTTTTTTTTCACTAGAGTCTACATTCCTTACACCTGTGTTTCCCTACCATCTGAAGCACCAAGCTCTTGTTTACCTTCTCTTTGCCTGTAAGAAGGCAGGTTAGCAAAAAGATGTACTAAAACCACAAAGAAATCAAAACCATCGAGATGATAGAAGACTGTGGGTTAGATAAGGGAGCTGAAGAGACCAGGGAAGAGAAAAACTGGAGATAATCTTCTGCTGTAACCACCTATCAAATCCTTCAATCTTTAGTTCCCTATCTTTTGGGGGGAATAGATGTAAGTTGTCTCATCCAACCCACTGCTTGCAAGAAGTAACAGGGACAAGAAGCCACCACCCCGTGTCTATTTAAGTCTGCAGGGTGAAACAAAGCAGAGAAAACTGGATGAAAAAACCCTGTAAATATCTAAAAAACCTCCATCCCAATAACTCTTGAGCCTCTCAGCTAACAGGAATAAGAGAAGGGACCTGAAAGGGAATAGAATCTGCTTCTGAATAAACCATCCTGGGGATGAAAATGATCAGTGACTCCTCAGGTACCTCTCAGAACATCAGCTACTCCTTCCAACAGCACTACAGCCATCCCAACTCCAGCCCAAGCCCAGTCATATTTTCTGCCTTTTGTAGGCCTCCTTTTCTCCTTGGGTGTTTCAAGGTTTCATGTGACTACATGCCAAGAAGGCAGAAACCCTCTGCACAGAAGCTTGAGGGACAGAGAAACTTTGGGTCGAGGAGTTGGTCTGAAGGGAAAATTTGGAGGAGTGACAGGAAGCAAAGTTTTGGGGGAAAAAAATCCTTCTTAGAAGAGCTCAGCGAGATATGAGATAGACTAGAGAGCATCCCCCAAGCCTATGGGGCTCATGTCCTGCTCATCCAGCTGCTTGTGCTCATCCCTGCATTGAGCACAAGGCACGAGCTCAGGTTCCCCTGCACTCACAGCTCCTTCAAGCTTCAGGAGATTGGGAGAAAAGAAATTCATTCGGTCTGTCCTGTAAAATGAGTCAATGCTGGTTTTGGCTGGGACATAGTTAATTTTCTTCCTGGTACAGTGCTGTGTTTGGGATTTAGCATGAGGCTAATGTTGATAGCACATTGATGTTTTAGTTGCTGAGTGCTAACACTAAGTCAAGGACTTCTCAGTGTCTCACGCTCTGCCAGTGAGGAAGCCATGAGGAAACATGGCTAGGACACTACTGACCAAACTGGCCAAAGGGATATTCTGTACCACAGAGCATCATGTTCAGTGGATGAACAGAGGAAGGTGGTTGGGGTTGGGGGGAATCACTGTTCAGGGATGGGCTGGGCATCACTCAGTGGGTAGTGAGCAATTGCAGCACTTGTCTCTTGGGGTTTTTATTCCTTTCTCTCTCCTTTTCATGATGATTGTTATTAGTACTAGTAGTAATAG
Organism: Aleadryas rufinucha; assembly: GCA_013397815.1. Lineage (NCBI taxonomy): Eukaryota > Metazoa > Chordata > Aves > Passeriformes > Aleadryas > Aleadryas rufinucha. The sequence continues at coordinate 63,503 of VZTH01007927.1, read as the reverse complement.
TAAATTTTATTTTGTTTCAATTATGGAACTTTTCTTCTGTCAATCCATGAGTTTTACGTCTTTTTTTTTCATCCTCCTCCCCACCAGGGCTGGGGGACTGTGTGGCTGTGTGGTACTCAGTTCCAGGCTGGGGTTAAACCACCGCAGAGCCTCACAGCAAAGCAGCTGCTTTCAAGGTGCTTTTCTGATGTCATTCAACTCCTCTCATGAAGTCATTGCTTAATGCTGGTTGCTATAACAACCTATTAGTCTTTTTCGCTATTACTCATGCAGCACAAATGTCTACAGGTATGTCACTTATGAAATTCAACTTTAAATTGTTCATTTAAAAATATTTCTCCTATGCAATATCTCACTGGCACAAAACACACAGCTTTACAGATTTTTTTTAAATTATTTTTTAATTTTTTTGGTAAGAAAAGCCAGATCCAACTCATCCTGGACTGTCTGAAGAAAAAGAGGAGTAAACCTGAGGAAAGAGCATCCTTTCAGTGAACTAGCATTTTAGCTGAATATTTCCCTCTTTTATGTTCAGTTTTTCTGAAATCTTTTTCAAAAGCTCATTTTAACCTCTTAGATTCTGTTTTTAAAACTCTCATTCTGTGTAGAGGAAGCACCTACAAGTATTGTAGTCAAGCCTGTAGCTTTCCGTACATGTATTTTTATTAGGAATGGGAATGAACAGAGAAAATGCTCAAAGAAACAGTGTTTATCATTTTTCTGAGCATTATAAAGCTCATGTGAAATACCATCTCTTTGGTACAAGGAAAGATGTCAATACAAGAGGCCATACTGTGGATGGGAAATCCCTTTTGGTGGTGTTTGAATTGCTGCTGCTGGTTCTGGACTAACAATTAACTCCACGGAAGAAATAAATGACAGTAAGCCAGACAGATTTAACCATCTTGGAAATATCTTCATTCACATGTGAACAAGCTCAGTGAAATATTTACTGAGAGAGAGAATTGTCTCTCTCTGCGGTGGAGTGTGACAGCTGAGGGGCCCCATGGCCACGCCCAACCTCAGCACCTGGCACTCACCTCCTGCTCCTCTCCCAGTCACAAGCTCCAGCAGCAGACACTGTGCACACTGGTAACAAAAATCTAAAAGAAATGTTGCCAGCAAGCAGGACTCAGTCCCTCAAAGGTGCCTCCAGACACCTCTAGTGACAACTCTGATTTTGGGGCCAGACACAAGTGTGTAAAGCTAGATGGGAATGTCCTGGCCTTAGTGGCTTCTATCTGGGGTATGGAAGCAGCTGTGACTGTGCTGCCTTTTGGGGCACTATGCTTTCATTGATGCACTGAAATCTTACTGTCTGAATGTCAGAAGTGTGAGGGACAAGCACTATACAGTAACACCTTTCACAAAATGTGCACAAGCTCACAAGCTTTCAGACACAGTACTTTTTAATGATTCATTTGTTATTTTGACTTAAGGGTTTTTCTTCTTTTTTTTTTCCCTCCAAACTTTAAAATGTGTTTTGCAGTTTTCAAAGCTTTTGGAGCTCAAGCTCAGTTTTCTGTAAAGGGGAGCTATGAAGTGCTGTGAAGGGGCATCTCAGTGTCCCAGTGAAGCTGGGTGTGCATGTACTTGTACTACACTGGGAGTCCTCCCCTCCCTTGCATCCCTGGGGGTCCAGGTCACTGCTCTGGTGGCAGTCAGACGTGGCAGAGGATGACTGACCCACAGGCAGCCCTTTGTCCCAGCACACAGCAGAGGGGTCAGCCTGGAGCTTTCTATCGGGTGATGTGCAGATGAACCCTGCCTCCAGCATCCTTCACTGTTACATCTCCAGCAATAGACTTGACTCATGTTTTGCCAAATGGAAGTGGGCTAAACTCTCCAGAGGGGATTCTTGGAAACATCATAAACAATGGAAGTTAAAGACTCATTCTTTTGCCTCAAAAAAAGTAAATTTTTTTTCCATTTCTCCAGAATTCATGGAAGCACTATGAAGGAGTAACCAAGTTTCTACTGTCTGAGGTTCATGCTTGGGGAAAGAAGCCAAAGTAAGGATAAGACACACTTGAAGACAAGTCCTGTTTCAGAAGGGTAAAATTAACATTGTTTAATTCTTCCGGCTTTCAGTCAGATATATTTATTTTAAAGATGGTTCTCCAGTCAGGGATGTATAAACTATGAATCCTTTCTTCTACTGTTATAGACAGATATTTTAGGAAAAAAGTGTCATAGAATCACTCCAGAGAAACATACTAAATATATGAAAATATCCAACAAGTGTACAAAACATTCTTATGGCTTGGTAAAAATACAGAGCTCAGCTTGCATCCCCATGCAGTCATATTCATATAACACCAGTTTAGCTACAGGATTCATGAGTCAGTGTTTCTACTCTCAGGTTTCTGAAATGTGGGCTGCCAGAACTGAGCTTGGCCAATACAGTATCACAACATCCAGAGTAAATGGCTGCTGAATTTTTTTTCAGTCCTAGTTTAAGAACAGAGAAAGGATCTGCAGGAGAGCTGGTATTGCCTGATTGCCTCATCTGAGATTAAGGCTTTTAAAATTCTTGTCTCTGTGACACTGTTGCTTGAAGATACTGTTCTTGCTTCCTCCATTTTTCTTGAGTTTCAGGATCTGACCTCAGTATTTTATGGTTAACATTGTTAATGCCATACCTTGCCTGGGAACTGGTGAAGATGAGATTTGAATGGCAAGGAAAGAGAAGCAAAGTACTCAAGAATCCACACATCGATGATCTGAGTACACAACAAATGGTTTTCTGAGCTGGGCACATTTTAGCCAAATTCTTCTCAAGGCTTTACATCCCACTTCAAAATGACCTCTGGCTTTGATTAACTGATAGAATTGCCAGGAATTTGCAGAACTTCTTTGTTACTACCTTGGGAGGCAGCAGGAGAAGGCAAAATGCTGCAGTGGCCCCATTGCATCTTTGAAGTATTTTTCATTATTCTGGACTTGAGACCTCATAGAGATATTAGGAAACTTCATGAATAGGGTTTTTATTGAGTTAAGGGAGGGGAGGAAGGAAAATATAGCTTTCTATGGCTTAAAAAAAAACCCAAAGTGTTTCAATATTTATTCTCCTTCTTAAGAATGTAATAAAACTTGAAAATCTGCAAACTGGTATTCTATACATTTTTTCAAGAGGTAACATCCCTTTACCAGAGCTACTGCAACTGTTCATCCTTCTTCAGTCTGTATGGTTTCTTTCTCTTCTCTAAAGAAAAGGAATTCCTGTTTTCATCCTGCACAGCAAGGTTCATCTTCCACAATATGGGATTACCCTGTCAGTTGAACTGTTGCTGCATTTTAGATATATTAACCCACCAATGTATTTCTCTCTGTGCTGGTGGGCTAGCAATGTTACCAGCCTCTAAGACAATCCTCGCTCATTGATGAAAATTACACTCTTCTCCTGAATTTGAGGGGAATCACAGATAATCAAAGAATGTGTCTGCCAAACATGTAACATGCTGCTTGTCTGGTCTGTCAAATTATCAAATTCTCCTAAGACGAATCAACTGTCTTTAACAGATAAAAGAAATCGTATTGTGTTAGCAGAAATGTTTACATTCCCAATTACTGAACAAAATCACTAAAGAAAAATAACAAAATATAGTTTGGAGTGGGTTTTTTGGTTGGTTTTTTTAGTGTTTCCCATGGTTGGGAACAACAAAAAGCCTTCACTCTTTTGGGCTTGATTCCCTGGTGAGTTACCTGGCTGTGCTTTTGTTTAGCTGGAACTACCTGCCTTGCTAAGCTCTCTTCTGGAGTTCCTCCAGTGGAAATCAGTGTCATGAAGCGAGACAGGAGAGTTGCTTTCAACTTGTCATCTTGTACACTTGTCTGTGCCTGAAAGCCTCTGAATCAGATTTCTTCCTTTCTCCTTTGTTCTTTGCACTGGAGTTTTCTCATCTTCTTTTTTAAAGCCTTAATGATCCCAGGCAGGAGCCCATTGGGTGCTATGAATGAAGCATTCTGGGTTTTTCTGGAGGTGGAGATATCACAACAGATGCAAGACTTCTTTCAAATTATCTTCTATCCAAAGACTTCTATCTAAATTATGCACTGAAAGCAGTGTTCACTGTATAAAATATTCATTATACATGGATCTTGCCAAACTCATATTTTCTAGATTATTACATCCTCTTCTCAGAGATAGCATGTGACATAGCAACAATTTAAAATTTGACACTTAGACCACTTTCCAAGTTAGTCTCTCCCTCTCCATTTCTTCCCTTTATATCCAAAGGAAGAGACAAGAAACCTTGCAATAGGTAGCCTAAGATAACCACATTCTAGGGAAGACTCCAGTAGAGACTGACTTGAAGGGTTCAGACAAGGCTGAATCACAGAAAGGTGGAAGCAGTCCATGATCCACAGCTCAAAAAGCCCATCGGCCCTTTCTTTCTAAGAATACATGAGGTTCATCTCTCAAGCAATACAAGTGCATTTGCCTAACTCATAGCATCTTTGTCTCTTTGTTAAAAGCATTAAGATAATAAAGAATTCCCCATATGTCAAAAATACTGGGTCATTTGGGCAGTAAGGAGCCTTTAGGTGTTATGGAGTAATAGCAACATTATTTAGCTTCTTTTAATATTACTTTCTTTCTCTTCCCTTTCTGCTTTTCCGTTATGTTCTGTACAATTGCCATCTGGATTGCTTCAAGAATGGGAAAATAAGTAAATGAATGACCTGAGCATAAGGGTGAAAAAATGTTTCACACAAGATTTGGATTTTCAGATTAAATTGTTGCCTTGAAAACCTAAAGATCCATTAAGGATCTGCCTTGCACAATGCTTTCTTTCAGATTGAGGAGAGATTCACTTTCATCATAGGATCATTCAGGTTGGAAAAGGGAAAGGACCCCAGGAGACCTCTAGTCCAGGCCCCTGCTTGAAGCAAGACCAAATACAAAATCAGAGCAGATTTCTTTATTCCTTTAGTACTTTCTGAGAGTTTATTTTTTCATGGTAGATGGTGGTGGTGGTGTTCTAAAATATTGTACTCTAGCTGTTTGGAATAGAATAATTTGCAGTTTCTTATAGACTCCTTTTACAACTTACATGTAACTCTTCACAAATGCCCTGGGCATTTTTGGCTGTCAGGTGTGCCAGCTTGAAAATTCAAACAGAACATCTCAGTTAATGCTGAGTGACAATGGGATTATCATTGTAATGGCCAAAGCATGCAGGGTAGCAATGCCTGTAGGTATAGGTAATGTCTACTTTTAATGTCTTATTAGACCAAGGGACACAGCAGAATAAAGGGACCAGACTCTCTGGTTGAGTTCCTTTGTCGTCTTCACTTGAAGAGCTCAAAAGAAAAGAACTTTTAAACCAGCCTTAATATTTGGTGAACAGAGGAATGTGGACTGAAGGAAGAAGGGAAGTATCATTTCCAATGGAAAATTGCTTTGAAGTCCTATATGGAAGATACTGGAAACTGTAGATTCCCTGCAGGATTTCTCAGACATCTTTGACCTTTTAAATTCCTTTAAGTAGCCCCATTGACTCTTACATGGAAAGATGAATACTGAGGCACAGTAAATTCAACAAGACATTGGGAAACTGAGAACCTGAGAGGACTGGAAACAGCAAAGTGACATGAGAGGAGAAATAAATTTGGGATAATCTGTGTTTCCCATTTTGTATTTACAGACTTTAATAAATGGAAGCTGTGTCAGCTGTGAGAAAGAATGAAAAATTACATCGAATTATGCACATTCAGATCAATCATATGTAAATATAAGAAGCTTTAAGTTGCAGTAACCCTACCCACCTTTTTGCAGATTATGCAGAGATCTACGGCTTTAAAGTTGAAAGCAAAGGTAAAACGATGAGAACAATGAGCAGTTTTAGCACTGAAAGTGGCTATTGTAAGATACTAGAAAAGAACATTAAATTCATCACACACTTCAGTTTTTGAGGTAGAAGAACATCTCTCTTGCTTATGTGTTATATAGCAACCACTTTGAATGTCAGAGGGAATTACTGGATAAAGTTTTTTTTTCATTTAGGACCCTTCTAGCATAGGAACTATCACAGAGGGCCATGACAATAATAATAATCTTATCAAAGACTCATTCAACTGCAAAATCCACCCAAACAACACTCAAGTAGACTTGTTGTGAAAATGCCTGCATTACCTGTTACCACTGACTGTACTCACAGAGTGGTCTTGCCCTGGGGACAGCAAGGGCCAGCTGCTCCAGGGAGACAGCCAAGCCAGGAGCTGAGCATGAGTCAGTGCAATCCCTGCCCTCACCCATAGTCCCAGTCCCACAGGAGCAGATAATGGGGGTCTGATAGCCCTCAACTTGGCAAGCAAGGGACCAGGACCAGGATCCATCCAAGCACTCCAGCCAGAAGCAGAAGGAGACTGGGCCAGAAAGAGGGCTGGGAAGAAGCTGTGACATGGCTCTGAAGTCCATCCATGTGGGTACACCCACAGTACGACTTAGGCAGGGGCTGACATCTGAAATGGGGATAATCACGTGTAAGTGCACAGTTGAGCAAAGAGGGACAAGTAGATCTTTATACCACAACAGTTTAATGCTCATTTTGTTATTGTAGTACCAAACAGCTTTCATAAATATTCCTCTAATACTGAGCTTTCATCATAAGGTCACTTGCTTAATCCCACATAGGCAGTGACAAATGGCAAGCTGTGTCTGACTCAACCATTTCTCTCACACCCTCTCATTATATGTGTTTGAATAAAACTGCTCTGTACCCTGCTGAGTAGCCTTTCCAAACCACGCTGCTGGTTGGGTAGGGCTAGGGCTCAAGGAAAGACAGAGCAATTCAGCCTTGGTGTGAACAGAAGCCACCTTTTAACTAGATTGAATTTCCACAGTAAGGCTAATAATTCTGGTGCTAAAATGCAAATAATTACTGTTGTAATTGCTTTCTGGCATCCACAGGTGTATTGGCTGCCTCTCAAGCTGAATAAAAGGACAAGGACTCCTGGCTTTAAAAGCTCACAGTGTTCCTGCCTTCTGCAAAGTTCATTGAAAACCAGTGGGAATAATTTCCATAGGTGCATAAGTCTCCTTATGAAAGGTCACAAACTTTACATTCACTCAGATGTCTGGGAAAATTTACTGAAGGTTAAGATTAAGTGACCAGGCAAAGAACTTGGTCTCTGTGAATGAGCTGGAATTTAATGCAGCCCTCCTGTGTCCCATAAAAACATGAACAAGGTCTTTCTGGTTCAGAGCAAATATCCACCTAGCCTGAAAGTGTCCACAAGTAGACACCTAAAGAATTGTAAAAGCAGGAGAAATCGGTATGATATTTCTTCCTGCTGCCTTAGCCTACATCCACCAGTTTCAGACCAACAGATTTCCTCTGCCTGCCCTGGTTTGTCTGTTCAGTAACAGGTATCTCTCTTATGGAATTCCCTGTTTTCCCCTTGAGATAAATGTTTACCTGATATACCCTTTGATTTCCTTTGCTTTTTTGGCATCCACCAAACACTGAGCTGATAAGGGAACAGGTGATATTTCCCAAGGCCTCAGTCCTGACGGGTTCTGGTCAGTTCAGAAGCAGCATTTTATGTGTGAATCGTTTGCCATCTTGTGCATCTTTTTACGTTCATCTCTATCACACTTCATCTGGTATCTTATGGCCTTGGCAATCATTTTCCTAAGGTCCTCCCTGGTGCAACTTATCTCTCTTTGTACCAGTCTGAGCAGCTCTGCATCACCAGCAAGCCTTTCCCATGCTCTGACCTCTCTGACCTTACGAATATGTGATGGAGTTGGTCCGAAGGGCTTTGGGGCTGGGAACTTCTTAGGTGCTTCTTTTACCACTCATTCACATTCTCCCTGCATGCAGGACTATCTTTCCTTTCAAGCACACTCCCTGCATAAAACACATGCAGAATCTAACAACGTAAACTGCTTTAAAATATTTATTGGCGTTTCTTTTCCCCAGATGGACAGGCATCTTGGTTTCTCCATGTTTATTTAAAAATATGGCATTCACTTTTCCCAGAAGGCAAATGGCATTACCTTCCAAAACAGTGGGGGTTTTATATCTTCAGCATGTGTACACTTCTGTACATTCTCAAATAAGTGTGTAAGGAAATACTGAAATTAATATTTAATGTCAATGCATTTGACTCCAGCTTCAGAAGACAGCAGTCTTTCAGTAATTGTTTTGCTCTCAAATGTGACAAATGTCAGAAATATAAGAGAAAAACTGAACTACCAATTCAACATTTTGCCTGTCCCATGATATTTTGGTTTTCACTTCACAGACAAAAGAGTGACTACAGGGACTAAACACACAGGCTTTCCCTTTATGAAGCTGCAACATAATGGACAAATAAAGCACAAAATTGCTTTTCTTATATTAACTACATTTTTAATTTTTAGAAAAGTGAACAGATCAGGGGTCAAATTAACTCATTATTTACCAGTGCCTGATTAGAATCAAAACTAATGTCCATTGTGCAGTATATTCCTCTTCGTGACCACTGCTGAGCTGCATGAAGAATGCAGTTTTTCTCCAGGCAGACAAAACCAAGACAAAATTACTTCCTTAAAAATTCAATAAATCCTAGAGCCTGGCAAACACTACTGATCTCCTTATGCTCAGCAGTGCTACTTAAGAAAGGAGATACCACTGTAATGGATTTTTTCAAAGAGAGACTAAAGTTAGTTCAACAAAGATTAAACAATTTGGGATTAATTATCACACAAATAAATATTAAATAACGAGCCATTATAAATTATGTCTTCTATGGTTAACATTCACACAAGTTTCATGTAAAGATTACACACTTTATTATATTATTAAAATAATTTTTTACGCATTACTTCATAAAGTTGAAAATATTTTTTTTAGACCTTCTGCATTAAGATTTGAACTACACTAGCAGCCACCGTGTCCACCTTGCAAATGCTCTTCAAATGTCTCCAACTTCTGAAGCCAGAAACTTCTACCATGTTTTGGCTAACCCTAATTTAGTAGTTTTAAAGCACATATAAAATAAAACTCTGGCAGCTGTCATACCTCATCAGATGGCAAGGAAAAGCTGTTCCCAAATGAAGAGGGCAGTGGTCCACCCCAGATACTGGAAATACATAAGCTGAAGACCAAGATTTCAATGTGATCAGTTCCTTGAAAGGGGACAGCGTTGCAAAGCTTTCGTAAGAATGGTTTCCCTCAGTGTATGGTAATGCTTTTATTTAGGAATGACATTGAACATCATCTCTACTGAAATATGAGACCCTGTCTCAGAAATATCACAGTGAATCTTTGAAGAAAGAAACTTGATGAGAGTGTTATATTCAAATTGAATAATGGGTAAATTTTATTCTCTCAAGACGTAAATTTTAAGCATAAATTTTATTCTTTCAAGGTTTCACTGCTAGCACCTTTATTTTAGTTACCTACATAAATACATGTTTTATCCTAAAGATATACTTTGCATTTAGCTAGGTGATGATGAAATATAATTCACATGTATGTAATTACATACATTATATTGGGCCTTAGATTTTTATCTCCTCAAGCATCCTCAGATGCTCATGTCTACCCATAAGAAGATAATCTGTCTTCCACCATTATGTCTTTACTCCCTCAGTTAAACAGTCTGAGGGCGCCTGCCTGTGGTGAGAGCACCTCTCGAGTAACCAGGGAAGTGGACTTGGGGAAACCCAGCAGCAGTGGGTCCCTCCACATCTGCTTGGTCACCTGAGGCAGATGATGCTACCTCGTTTGGGATCCCATGTCAGCATTGCCAATAACAAGGAATTGGTGTGAGCTTCTTTCACATGGATTGTGTTAAAATATGGAGATGACATGATCAGTAAATATTTCTGATCTGAGTCACATGAATCTGCCCTGGAGAGTGTCTGAAACAGCAGTTGGGGCTTAAAATGTCATTCTGAGACTAAGCAGGCAGTGAAAAAAGAGGCAGGTAACCCTTCAGTCATAGCACTAAGCTTTCCCTGAAGAAATGCAAGATGCAGGTGCTGTTTGGGGTGGCAGATCTCTCACATGACTTGTACTTTCTTCCCAAAAGGTCATTCCCTGTAGGGCCAAGGTGAGGGGGCTCTGACAGGCTGATGTGTGGCTCAGCAGTGCTGCTCAGGTGCAACCTCTGTCCCCGCTCTCGTTTCCCCAGGCTCTGAGGCAGCAGACAGAGGGAGTCACCCTGCTGAGCTGACGGACTGGCCCCTCACTGCTCGAGCCAGTCTCTGGGGCTTAGCAGAGAAATTGGAAGTATTCAGTGGCATTTACATATTGAGGTGAGTTCAGAGTACCTACAGACTGTTCAGCCTATAGTGCAAAACTCTGCAGTTTGCTCTGATTCCCTTGCCTTTGTGGCTGCAGGTAATAATTTTCTGCTGTCCCTCATATGGTGCCACTGTCTAATATAATCCAGAAAATAATTATGTGCATCAGAAGTCCTTCAGTTCCCTCTTGTGTTTGCTTATCCTTCCATAATGTGGCTGTTAAAAGCTCCCTTTTTGTGTATTTCCTTAGTAAATATTAGAACAAAACCCTGCATTGTCCCATCACAGGTTTTTCCTGCAAGCACCATAGTTCTGCAAGGAGCAACATTGGAGTGGACCAACAGGTGAACTGAAATTGATAAAATGATCTAAGGTAATTACCAATGTATATAGAAAATTGATAATTTGTTTGGAGGTAATTTTACCCACAAATGACATAAGTAAGTTCTGTCTAACACAAGTGAAAAATGTATAAAATGTAAACTTTCTTTTGACTCTGTCATTTTAAAAATTTGTACATGGTCACAACAATGCTGTGATCAGTTTCTCCTATTCTATCACTTACTTTAAAATATTTCTATGTATGCATGCAAGGAAAAAGGAATAAATCAAGACATTTCTGCACAAGAATACAGGATAGGAGATGTTTTAAAAGATACAAAAGGATTTTTGGACTTTGAGGACAAACATTCTCGAGTGAGGCTATTCTATTTGAAAGTATTTTTTTTTTGTTTTAAAAATTTACTGGATATATTGATACTTTAGGGCCTGGATGTTAAAATCCAGTACACTACAAGTGGCTTATTGCTGCTTATCATCGCTTGCTTTATTAATGGTTACAAAGTCCTTTAAAACCCCCAGAGGACTCCTGGGGAATAAACAGGCAGACATGGTTCTGTATTGCAAAAAGCTGTAGAAACTAAAACGTGTTTGCTACACAGCTGCAGGTGAACCTGAGGCAAGAGCACCTGGGGCATCCGACACCTCTCAGGGTGGATCTGCAGCCTGGTAGACCATCACTTTGGTTCAGTTTGACCTATTTTCTCTTTTTTTTAATTTCTTTTTCAATTGGCTCAGTTTTATGTCTGGGATTGCAAGGTTCAGGGAGAGAAGTCGCCTGTACTTGACTCAACCGTATTTGAAGGAAAATCTCTCCAGCTCTAAAGGAGAAAGACTTCAAGGAGTTAATGCCTTTGAGACCACTGGATTAATGGATTTTCAATGAATGTTGAGGGGAAACTGGGAAAAAAGGTGGAGTAGCATCCAGCAAATAGGTGTGATAAACTGATTCCTGGAGGTGAAAATTTTCTCTTCCCTGATTCTGGCTGTCTTGGAGCAGTAAGGGCAGGCTGCTCCTCAGGGAAGGGGAGCTGGGGGTCCAGGGTGATGCAGGGCTGGCCAGGGTTTTGCCAAGGGTCAGCAGAAGTGCCCAAGGAAGCCTTATCTCCCTTATACTAAAGCTTGTGGTAAACCCAGGAACCATGGTTAGGTGACAGGGAGGCAGATGACATTCTCCTCACAAGTTCCTATGGCTTCTTATTGCTTCAATCACACAATGCAAATGCACAATGCAATTGTGTAAAATATGCCCATCTTAAGTCTATTGACCAAATTTTTCATTTGTGTGAAATATTACTTCTCTCTGTGTTCATTGGAACCACAACAGGTTATGGTTTCAGGTTCTACTGCAGCTGCAAAGAGCTGTACAGTATAAAAGCTGATTTTAAAAACAGAAGAGATATCATTCCTGCAAAAAAACCCCAGCACTTCTAGAAAACACGTTTAAGCAAAGCTTTATTCATCTGTTTCTATCCAAAAAGTAGATTGCTAAATAAAATGAGATGTCAGGAAAGTCAACAAAAGGTTTTACCCCAAGTGATTTGATGAAATTTTGTATTGACTGAATGGTGCCCTCTGGGACTCTCATTCTAAAATATAATAAAGAGACTCTTTGAAATAAGACAGTTTTAGAAATCTTGATGGAGAGAAAAGGTGGAGCTCTATAGATTACAGAACAGCATCTCCCCCAATCAGCCCAGCACCACTGATCCTGACATTTATTATACTGCTTTTATCTGAAAGGAACAGCATCTTGCAGCAGTGCAAATAGGTCCAGTGAAATGCAGAAGACAGTATTTCTAAGGTGCACAATTAATGCTTTAATGTGCACTTTTTAAGCCATTCTTTTGGACAGGTCTTTCAGACTGAGAGTCCAGGTGTCTCTCTTGATTATCCTCTATCCCATCTGAACATCTTTCTAGGCAGTTTTACAGACTATTTACAGAGTGCATACATTACTTGAGACCTCATCAACGTAAAGAATCCAACTATGTGAGCTGAAAAATGTTTGGATTTTTTCCATTTTATATGCAACGAGACTGAGACAGTGCTGCACTGTAAAGGGCATGAGTGAAACCTGATCATTGCTAAAGGAATTAAATCCCAATTTGAGGGAGAAGTGTGGTTGCTCTGCCTCAGGACCTCATCACAATGCAGCAGAAAGGTACAGGGCTGGCAGACAGAGAGCACCAGGACTGGGTGTGAAGATCCAGAGTACAAAATCATGGCTTTTCCCTCAGTACTTCCAGTTTCACCATAGCTCCCAGCTGTGGGAAGTCATCAAGAGTCATCAAAATAAAAATAGTCATCAAGAGACAAGCCTGGGAACGAGATTCTGGGTTGTACACACACCTTTTCCCTTCACACATACACTTGCAGAAGGCAGTGAAATAAATTTTGTCAGGTTATAAATGGAGACTGGAAACAGCCTTACTCGAGTCAGAGAAGGGAGCAGGCCTACCAAGAACTTGTGGAGAAGGTTGCCTGTGGGTGAGGAGCATCACGGCAGGGACGGATGCTCTGGCAGGCAAGTGTCTGAAGTGGTGCTGTTCCGCAGGGCTCGGGGCTGGGCCGGCACTGTCTGACATCCTGGACAGCAACACGGACAGTGGGGTCGAGGGCGCTCTGAGCGAGTCTGCCAACGACACCAAGCTGTGAGGTGCAGTCACACACTGGAGGGAAGGGATGCCATCCAGAGGGACCTGGAGGGCCTCAGAGGTGGCCCTGTGCAAACCTTATGAAGTTCAACAAGGCCAAGTGCAAGGTGCTGCACCTGGGCTGGGGCAATCCCAAGCACAAGTACAGGCTGCTGGTACATGTCACCTGTACCTGGAAGGTTCATGTTTGCAGCTCCACCTATTTTTCATGTCAAATCACCATATCCTCTCTAATTTTATGTCCTTAATGGGGCAAGCAACTTGGCCTATGCCTTACCTGTGACACCACGTCCCACCTTTCTGAGGAGCTTCTCTGAATGGTACAGGTCTATTTTTCTGCTACACAGGGATACACAACTCTCACAGTTGGTGTTAGCAATATGTAGAATTTCAACAATTATTTTTTCCTTCTTTCTGTCCACTTTTCCTTTTTCATTTCCTTTGTGAGTGAGTATGGTTCCTACTGTGTGCTTTCCAGCTGTACAAATGAAATAATTAGTTGCTGAAGAGGTGATGAAACCATTAGACATTATTATTATCTTTCATGGAACTATGAAGATAAAACTATATGAGCCTGATTATCTGGTATTGTATTCACAGAATACACAAGTGTAATTGCAGTGAACTATGGTTATTTCATGGAAAGGTTTCAGTGGAAATATTAATGGATTGAACAGTGTTTTCAAAAAAGAAGGATGGAAATGTCATAGCATTAAAGATTAATTTTATTTTTTTCTGAGAGGAACTCATCTCTCTGAGCATGGTTCTGGAAATATTTTAATTAAGTCTATCAGGTTTTAATCCCTGCCCTTTATTTCACCTCTTTCAGACATCACAAGGAGAATTGTAATTGCTGACAACTTCTAAGTCTAAAATGCAACATTTCTTGTGTCAAAGAAAGCAAAAGATCATTTGGAGGAATAGCTATATATTCCTCTGCCATGAATTCTAAGAATTCTGCTGTTTTCTTTTTGGTAAATCTCCTTCTGGGAATGAACAGAGTGACTCTTGGGGAATGTATTATATGTAAAAAATTTGTGACTCTACATTGTGCCTGTATTAAACTTATTTTAACCAATCGGCTGGTGAGGAACCTTAAAATATTCCAGGGAATGCTTAGATGAAAAAAAAAGTTCAATTTTTTTTTTCTTTCTATCTCTTGTCCCTTCTGTCCTTTTAAAGACAGATATTTGTTATTGTATTTTAAAATGGAATTTTCAAGATTAGAAAAATAATTCTTGAAACAAATTCTGCTTCTTGTTTTCCCCTTCCCCAAATGTCTCTGTTTATCCACAAAAATGGGTCACATTACTTGATCATTTAAGTCCAGAGAGTCATGCCATGACCCTTTCAGTCTCATGCGGTCATCAAAGATCTCTTGTAGATGTAATTTTGGTCTCTTCATTCTTCCTCTTGGAATATACATGATCTTTCTTCTAGACATGTGAACTCATCCTAGCCCTGGCTATTCCCCAGGTGACCCTCCAGACAAGTGGCTGTGAATTAGAATGCCTATATTCAAATGTGGGGTGGGTTACCACTGGAAAACTGTGGTGATTTGTGTAGGAACTCTTAAATACTTGACTTTCTAACAGAACCTTCTTTCAATTACAATGACTACACTTCTGTCTGGTATTTACAGGTCTTAGAAATGTTAAAATAATTGTGCCACATCTATAGACTTTGTATTACATCTGCCAAGCAATGTGCAAGTACACCTACAGTTTCATTGCAATGTTTCTAATTTTTCACTTGCAGTGTTTTCTTCCTGTGATGCAATTACCTATGAAAAGACATTAAGGCATTTTTGAATGCATACTTTACAAACTGGTATTATATCTGTGCCAGCACTGTCACCAATGCAATAGAAGCGGTGTTTGGAATTTAGTGGTGACTCAGAGCACACCAGTGATTTTCAATTTCCCAACTGATGACTTGCTCAGTTACAGAATGTTATCTGAAATTTGTCTTCTGTGTTGGAGACACTTTTGTGCTTCCCAGATGAAAAGAAAGTTCTAAGTGGTGCTTTTTAACTGTAAGACAATAAATATCTGTTATGCAAACGTGTGTAGGTACAGTAATGTGCCACTGTGATATCCACAGCCCATGGCTGGGTTTGGCTTCACAGGGAGTGCCTGGGGCAGCCTCTGTCCCTTGTGCTCACACATGGTCTGTGAGTGGCAATGGGAATCATCCCTCACAATGATAGGAGAGGGGCTCCCAGGATGTGCTATATTGAACTCAAAATTGCATTCACCAGTGAAGGAGTAAGAAGCAAGGTCAGAGAAAGAACTAGTACCAAGGTTGAGAGGAGTGTAGACAAAAAATGTACCTTTTACACCCTGCTAAGAATAATTTGGAGATGATAACCTAATTTTGTGTGATAGCAAATACCTACTCTTATTTTCTCTCTGAGACTTGATTATAAGCATGAATGAGAAGATTTATTTTAAGGGCTTTTGATTGATTGGTCTGGGGGTGGGAGGACGTGCAACCTGTTTTAGAGAGTGAGATGTAAAACTGATACAGTTATTAATAAGCATTTGTGTTGCATAAGCTTGGAGCTGTGGCTGCTGGCCTGAAGGCCACTCTGTGTAAGGGGCCATACAAAAGTACAAGGACTCACAGCCCCTGGTTTGAAGAACTAACCTCAGAAATTAGATGTCCTCTTCTTTTTTTTCCTCTACCTTGAGCTGAAGTTGCCCAGTTGGGCAGCCTTCCCTGTGATTCTATGCTTCTAACCTTACAGTTTACAGGACCCTCATGTAAGGATCTGTACAGGTGTAAGGTCTCTCGGTATTTCACAGAATGGTAGAACATGCCCACACTGAGTGTGGGAGCCCTGCCAGAGCAGGGATTGTGCTTTTGTGGTTGCTTGCCCTAAGTTAGTTTCAGAGCAGCCCACTGCTGTGTCTTGGCTTTAGATGTAGAGCTTGATTTGTGCAAGACAAGATTTGTGCAAGACAAGATTTGTGCAAGACCTGCTGCACAGATCCTCCCAGCATGTGGAGGACCAGCACTCCCTGGCAGACCCTCCACAGCACCTTTGGCAGAAAACAGTGTGCTGTGGTCCCTCTGGAGGGGAGGTGCACAGCAGAGGACTTCTGCTCCCTCCCTGGTCATCACAGCTCCTGCAGCCTCGCTGTGTCTAAGGTGCATCAACAGCTGAGAATGATTTTTTAAGGTTGGGCTCCTGTGAAACTGCTGGGAAAAAGAGACTCTAAAATGAGCTGGTTAACCTTTGCACACACTCATTTGTAGCCTTATATCTGTAGAAATAAATCCTAGGGACACAAGTACATTGTGACATACAAACTCACCCTCATAGCTCAGTAAGTCTATTTTTCCACTGCAATGCAGCACTGTGAAGTCAGGATATATTTCTCATTCTCAAAGCAATGCTCTTCTTTGTTGAAGCACCTTTTTCTGAAGCACCTGCTCTCTCTTCTTTCCTTGCTTTTCTTTTTAATTGACTGTCTTTTGACAGTCAGAAACAAATTAATGTCATTTAAGTTTAAACAAACAATCAAACAAACCCACTTCTTACACCAATATGTAGCTGGTTGAGGTGAATTACTCGCCACCTGTAAAGAGCAGTTTCTATTTTTCCAGTGTGATGAAACACACTCTAAAATTGTGCTCTAGGTATTTTAATATTTTTGAAGCTTAATATGTCTTGAGGAGATTAAACAGAAGAGTATCTGAAAGTAAAAAATCCAATGTCAGTCACAGATAGAAGGGCGTGATTTGTCTCAATTTAATCCCCTTAATCTTTGACAGGTTTATTGCTATAGGTAAGATTTTCTCATTTCCATTTATGATGCTGAAGCATAAGTTGATATGATCTTAGCACACAATCCACAAGGAGGTATCTTCCTTTATCTCAGTCATAGTACACTTTTAAGTTAAAAATGTGAAAAAGCGGAAGACAATGCACTAGAAGTGGTGAGCTGGTATCCCTGGAAGTCATCTGAAGGGTTCACACTGGATTGTTTGGGCAGGACTGAGGTGCTCTGTGGCCCACCCCTGAGCCTGGCTGAGAGTGTGGCTGTGCCAGGCTGGCAGGGAGGCAGAGCAGTGTGAGCCTGGCTGTGGGTGCCAGGGGCAAAGGGGCTGCAGCCACCAACCCTTCCCCCAAAGGCTGACATCAGGTACCTGTTCTGACCTCAGAGAGGAGGAGGGCTTGAAGAGGAAGTTTTCATTATGCCCTTCTGTAGGTAATGGTGGTGTTTCATTTTCTCATCATGATCTCATTTTTTGAAATCACTTTTATATTTTTCTGATTTCTCTTTTGCTACCATTTCCTTATTTGGTAGTGTTAATTTCTCCTTTTAAATTTTGCTTCTTCTCATCCATCTCAAGATTTCCTCTAATTCTCTCTGTCTTTCCATATCCCTTTTCTAGTTTAGTTTTTATTCTCTTTCCTAAGCTCTCTTCCCTCTGCATCTTGGTCTGTGCCTTACTGAAGGCTGGGTATGGTGCTCCTTGCACGCATGATATTGCTACAACAGCTTTGGGAATCCTCCTCCTCCACATAGTCCCTTTGCTGTCTTCCCAGTTTCTCCAGTTACTGGCAGGTCAGACAGAGGAGGGACTGTATAATCTGTCACACAAGTTACCTCTTTAAACTAAGCTCAGACTTTAAAAAGCAAGAAAAGAAGAAATAAGTTGAGCTGCAGAATGGAAGTTTTGTAACTTCCCTGAATTAAATGCTTGTCTCTACAACAATATCCTAAAGCAGATTTGTAGGGGAAAAACAGGAATGAAGAAGCATGTTACATTTCCTCTGAGAATTTCTGGCCTCTATATTTCATTGTTTGAAACCTTTTGAGCCTGAATTTCCCTTATGTGTTTCTCCTGAATGCATAGAATATGCTGGTGACTGTAAGGCTGAGGAGGAAATGTTATGTCCTGAAGGAATCTCAGCACAGCTTAGCTCAGGTTTTGTGTCTCTCCATATCTTTCAGCAGTTCACAGAGAGTGTCAAGGGCAGCGATCAATGCTCTGAACCATTTCCCAGGTGAGGAGAGAGAACATGATTTGAATCACTTCCATGATGCTTCTATTTCCATAAGGTTAATGCAAAATTTTCGGAGATAAATATGGCAGATAAATTGTTGCTGCTTCTAATCTCTGATATTGCTTGGGTTGCCACTGCAAAAACTGGATAAGCTTTTATTTTAACTGCCTAGTTGTGTATGATTAGCCAGTTCCCACCTTTCAATACCACAGCATGGCAGTGTGCCAGTATGCAGAAATTAGGCACTCAGGCCCTAATGCCTCCCATTTCCTCTCTGGCAACAATTTAGATTCAGCCTTTGCTGGAACTCTACCAATGGTAGAAGAAAAATATTAGAATCTAGGTTTTAAGTGGTTCCTTCTAAACTCCTGTGTCCTGTGGGGTTTCTTCCACAAACTTTTTATTTGTTAAGAAGAAATACCTCATAACTATGTGTGAATCTAAATATTTGTTTTGTTTGGAAAAACATTTTGTTTGTTACTATTGGAGCCTTTTGCTTCTGACCTTGGTTATATCCATGTGTTTTCCCCTGTACTTACTAGACACAGAATGATTAGTCACCCAAAATGTACCAGCTGTGGGTTAATTTTTTTCTTTGTTTCAGTTATCCTTTGTTCATCTCTTTAAATACACGACTGGAATACTCTGCTATTCAGGATATGGTACAGTTTTATGGCAGGAATAATTTTGTGTTGTTTTACTTTTAATATTTCTTTCACTTTGAAAACCTTTTTGCTGGCTTCTTCTTTTTAATTTTTTTTAAATTGGACAGGTGTCTCCAGAAACTGCTTTTAAGTGTTTTGTTTTGGCACTTAAATTGATAAAGTGATTACTGTAATGCTAGGTGCTTTCAGATGTTCTTTACTCAAACAGCCCATTTACAAGTACTTTTACAACCTTGAAATGCTTCTGGTTTCTGCTGATCTAACCTTCCCAGGATGCTAAAATGCCAATTAGGCCAGAACCCGTGACCTATCAATCTAAATGGGAGAGACACCTCAAAACCCATGAAGACCTAGGCCCTCAAGACACCAGTTTTATAAACTCCTTGGAGCGTGTGTAAGTGCAGTCAGCCCTGCAAACCCTCCTGATGTTGCACTGGCAGATGCCATTTAAAGTCTCAATCCTCAAACCCCGTTCTGCAGCTTTTAAAGGCAGAAATGGGGAGGAAGAACTGTCTTGTTGCATGCTGGATTCAAAAGCTCTTTGGCTTTCATGCATCAGCAGCTGTTGCAGCTGTCAAAGCCACAGTTCCAAGAGCTATCTCCACCACTGTAGGGGATAATTGGGGATCATGCAGCTGATCAGGATACTCCAAGATGAAGAGAGATCTTCAAATACATTCTTTTTAAACTCCAGCATTCATTAAAATTTTGGTCACATTATATATGACATTGCAGGTGCTTGCAGATTCATAAACAGGAATGCTTTCCCTTTCATGCTCTTCTCTCTCTCTGTGAGTGCCAGAATGTGAATACAATCATTTTCATGGACACTGAAAAACAGGCAATTATGGAATAAAAATACTTCTGCTTCTGCTGGCAGTGGGTGAGGTGACAGGAACATTAATTATGCTTGAATGCACAATAATATAATATTCAGGAAGTGAGAAAATCAGCTGGCATGAAAAAAATGGGCTTTTTTTCCTCTTTATGATACTGTGAAATTGTTGTGGACATGGACCAAACCCACTTCTCAGTGATGCTGATGCAAATGAACAGAAATGATGTTTACTTGCAGCGAAGCGTTACTTTGCATCAGTGTAACAGGAAGCCGGGTTTGCCACAGACCCCAACGGGAAGGTGATTTTGACCAGCTGTCTAATTGCATGTAAAGCAATTGGACAAATTGTCTTCCATATCTTTGAAATTTGAACTCAGGGCCAGAGCTGAACTGTGGTCTTATCTTACTGCTGAAAGAGCTGCACCGGGCTAGAGAGAGATGCAGGCTCCGAATATCTTTGCATTGCAGGGCTTGAAGTCTGTAACCAAATGCCATGGTTTGAGCCTCCCTCAGTGGGAGCAAAAAGAAACTCTGCAATCCAACTAGGAAAACAGCATGAAACTCAAAAACAGATTTGTGCACAATAACTATATCAAAGTGAGTTAGAGAGATGCTGATGAGAGAGTTACATCTAAAAAGCATACTTCAAAGAGACATTAATTTTTGTCAGATCCACATAACTGTAGTCATTTTCTAAACCATCTTAGTTTATTAAAAAAATTGGGCACTTGACAGTTTTTGAAGTGTGAATCGAAATGTACAGGGCAACTTTTAAACCAATGAGTGGTCTGCAAAGATTGCAGCTGTATCTGCCACCATGTTTTAACTGGGTGGCTTTTGAAAGTGCAGATAGTTGACTTCCTAATAGAAAAAGAGAAAAACAAAAGTGGAATGTGGTGAGATGGTCAGAGCTGAGTTATTTTCTTGTGTGACATAAACAAGTCACTTGAGTTTGGTGCAGGTCCTGGAGTTCTTGTGGCTGATGTGTGCATGAGATCAATTAATAAGAAATTATATGTTATTATAAAGTATAGGTGTAAGTATAAAAGTTTTTGTGAAGTGGAATGGCCTGTGGAAGACTACCCTATATAAAATGTTCCTTACGGTATCATTTAATTACACTGCATTCCTGACCTTGTCAGCTGAATGTCTCACTGAATCACTTCAGAATAACTAAAATGCCCCTTGTTTCAGCAGTTGGCTGATGCTAGGAAAATGTAAATTTTCAATGTATTCAATGCTGGTTTTTAGTAGGCGTAATTTTAATCAGAACTGCTGCTAATTTCCAAGCTCAAAAACTGTGATCCTGAAGCCAACTGGACAAATGTAAGTTATTTTTATAAGGAAAAGATTAGACAAAAAGA
Source organism: Aleadryas rufinucha (assembly GCA_013397815.1). Classification (NCBI taxonomy): domain Eukaryota; kingdom Metazoa; phylum Chordata; class Aves; order Passeriformes; genus Aleadryas; species Aleadryas rufinucha. The sequence goes on along the minus strand of VZTH01007927.1, from coordinate 42,377 downwards.
AAAACAGTGAAAAATCTTGTCTCATTAATTTGAAGCATGTCTTTTCTATTCCATTTTGTCCTGGTCCTATCTTTTTTGCTTTCCTTGGGATTATAATTGGACTGAAAATGAAACTAATTGGAGCTGTTTGTGCAGGATGCTGGGAGTGCCTAGCTGACTGGTCCACCCACGTATTTATAAATGAAAACAAAAGGAACACAAGATATTTTTCACTTTAAAAAGTTAACAGTCTTCAAAAATTAAATGTTTTCTCTATACAATGACATAGTCTCTGTTTTCAAGTAGTTTTCTGCAAAAGCCCTTTCAAATGCTCTGTATTCTCTAAGACCAAGATAATGCAAGCCTTTAGTAACAAAGCTGCTGATTCTGGCTGAACAAAACAATGCTTTAAAAAGGTTTCTAAAACCAGTTTTGTCACATGACCTTTGAAGAAGAGACAAAGATAAGATAGATTCGATAAACAACAAAGAGGGAGAAATTAAGATGACAAAGCATGCAAAAATAATATCATTTGTCTAACTTGTTTTGGTGTCTTTGCTGAAAATCTTAAATGGCCTGCCAATAATAAAATTTTATTCAAATTTTTTCCCCCCAAGATGTATATTTGAGTAAAATAATGCAGAAATGGTATAGCACTGAGATTGTGCTTGGTATCAGGTGAGATTAAATGACCCCTTTCTTTATGCTTTCCAATTGCCTTTTCTTTTTTACATTTTTTATTATGTGGAATAACCTCTTAAAACCTTGAGTGAGGCAGTGTTTCAATCACACACCAGCTTGTCTATTGAAAGGTCAGTGTATCTAAATGCCAGCCAGCTCTTCCTTTTGTACTTATATTAAATTCAGTGATTTATCTGGTGTGTTTCCCAGCAGATCTTTTGTTAGACAACCAGGTTTACAAAAAAGGCAGTGAGCTGAAGAGAGGTTTAATAAATGGTAGCTGGGGCTAGAGGATGATTTGAAAAAACAGTGGAATTTTCTTAACTCTAGTAGATTGAAATTGCATATTTTAGAGACTTCATTATTCCAGCTTTTGTATACATCAGGTCACTAAGCCCCAAGAGCACCATGCCAAACAGGGAGGTGCTGCTTCTTCAAGTGGTTAATGAAGCACAGAGAAAGAGACCCCTAAACCCACTGAAATCAGAGCAGTCTAAAGGAGTTGTTTCCTTGGGACAAGTCTGCCTTTAGGAGACATCTCTGTCTGGGACTGTCACCCACGGCTCCCTTTGTGGTCACTTTTGAGGCATGAGTCCTTCTGTCTGTGTAAGTACCTGCCTTAAGGTGAGAGCAGCTGGATCTCAGATGTGTGCTGTTCCTCTAGAAACAACCAAGTCCCACTCACACCCTGCCCAAAGGATCGCCTTTCCTTTCCCAACAAACAAACAAAAAGCCCCAAAAGAAGGGTGGGAATTTGTGCTTTTTGGGTCAATGCAGCACCATGGTTTTGAAACACAACTGCAATTCCGAGTGTCCAGCACACAGAGAGCTGGCATTGGCTGACTGCTCAGCAACCCTGAAGATACAGTGAAAACTTGGTTGTAAAATTCCATCACCCACATCTGACACGTGACTAAAGATCACTTTTCTTAATAATATCAAGGTCACATATAGTATTTAACTGCATGAATTAAGATCCTGTCCATTTTGGTACATGTATTGTGCTCAGTTCTCAGCATGTAATGGAGCATCCTTCCAAAAGTAAGTGCTAAAAATCACATAATAACTAACAGGGAAAAGTAAGTGCTTTTGAGGGAAAATCCAGAGGGAAATCCAATCTGCTGAAATTAAGGCGTCTAAATTAGATGTTTAGTTCCCAGCCTGTGTAAATAGCTGCCATATCCCTTCATTTTGGCAATACACCCAGCAGACAGTAAACAGCAATGACTGCCTCAATTAAATTGTCTCTGCATTTACATACAGTGCAACTATACTACAGACTCTGTAGGGTGTCCTATCTAATCTTCAGTTGCTGCTGGAGAAGAAGATGGATTTCCAATAGATCCAATATCTTATCTGCGCTATCACATGGACATCTCCTGTCTCCTCTTCGATAGCACTGCATACTGTGTGGGCAGTGGAAGCACTCCCCCAGAGTGGTTCATCTTGACTAAACTGAGATTTCTGCACAGGGGAGGTCTACATCAGCACTAGTTATGGTCAGCTGTCTTTACAGCCCCTGAGAGAAACTGGAATTAAAAGAGTGAAATTCATCTACACATATCAGAGGTCTACATAAGGGTGCAATAAATGGCACTCTACAAATGTCCTTTCTTCCACTGAGTATAAAGGGAGTCTAAAGTTAACAGCTCAAATGTATATAATTAAGTAAATCAATCCTATGCTCAGCTACTTATTCAAAAGCAAATCAATAATATAAAAACAATGGGCTTTTTTTATTATGAATACCCCAGGTCAATCTGTCTTGACATTTTTCTCTGTAAAGAAATTGGGTATTGAAAAATCAACAAAGTATGAGTTGTTTAAATACGTGGTTTAAATAATCCCACGCCTTTCTGGAGTCATTTTGTCCCACTTAGCAATAAGAAAACAGTTACAAATATGTTCCCATACTCCCACTTATTCCTTTTATGTACAATTGAAGTTTATTATTCTACATTTTCTCTCTTTTATCTTTCAGCATGTATTTTCTTCATAAGTGTTAGAAATCCTAGGGTGGTAGGAAGGAATGAATTTAAACAGTTGATCTGGAAGTTTTACCCAATTTCTCTGTGTCTGCCATTCTAAAGACCCTTTTTTCTTTGGTTTTAATAATTTGTACTGAAAGACTTTAAGTATCTTTTGATTTTCAAAATCAAAATTTTGATTTTCAAATCTCATTTGAGAGATGTCCTGTTGAATATTTATCATTCCCAACAAAGAGACTATTGTAGGCTGTTTTGTTCTCACTCCTAAACACATGAACCCAAGAGCTTTTAGATAAAGGATGATGAAATTATATTCAAACTGCAAAAGAAGTATAAGGTTGCAGGTAAATTTAACATCAGAGCCACAGATTTGGTCAAAGGAGAGTTCCCATTTGACTCCTTTGATACAGCACACAAGGGTTCTTGTGCAGTCCTTCACTGTTAGAATTTATAGCCTATGTCAATGAGCTGAGCTTACTCTGGGTCTGTATGGCTCTTGTGGATTTTTCCCCTACTACTATCCCCATGGAATGATTGTTCTACAGTTTTACTGCTTTTAGGGGTAGGAAGTCTCTTCTATATTCATTTTCAGTTTATTAAAAGAGGACTGAACCCAGGTGTGTAATGCTCTGGTACCACAAAATGAAATTAGTATCCTGTCAGTAATGGTTTTGCCCATATTACCTGTGCTAATCTCAGCCAGCAGCTGTTGCTGCCCCAAGAAGACTTTTTCATGTCTGACACTTAATATCAGAACTTCTCCAAATTAAACAAAAACAATCATGATTTGCAAGAATTTTAATTTTTAAATGCATTTGTTATATTAGAAATTAAATGCAATTCCTTTGCAAATGGAAGTTCCAAGCTATGTTCAGCACCAATATCAACTATAATGCATACTAAGACTGAGCCAGCGAATTTGCTTTGACCAAGCCTGTATTGTGTGTAAACACAGGTTTTTATGTGCCCAGAGTTAGAAAAATAGCAGTTTTCACGCATGCTAAAGAAAGATTCGCTTAAAGAGATAATGTTACAGAATAATGAGTTGTTCCCACAAACCATCTGTTCTTCTCCTACGCTAAAAAAAGATCTGAATCCAATTCCTTTGTTTTGATTAAAGGTTTCTTTGCAAATTATTGTTTCTGAACTTCAAAAACAGAGAATGTTTTAATGATACCCTGGATTGGAAGAAAAATGTAATTCTTTCCTGTATACTGTTAATAAATGAATGTTAGTTATCTGTGGGTTGTTAACAGTTTTAGAACCCAAACCTCCGTATTTTTGCTGTAAAACAGTGAAGTTATTATAATCATCCTGACAGAGAGTTCAAGAGAAAGGGAGTAAGAAAATCCCATGGTGCAAGATCTGCCATTTGTGAGAAGCACTACTTATAAAAAGATGCTTTTCTGATTTAGGAAAGGAACATGTTTTTAGAACACACTTTTTTTGTGTCATACTTCACAAGCTATTTCCAAAAGCCTACCTAATTTTGTCATCTGGGAAATGCTCCATGCAAGGCCTAAAGTTCATAAAATGCAGGACCTAATCCTCCCTTGCTCTTCTGGCTGGTCGCTCTCTCTGCTGTCCTTCCTCAGCAAAACCCCTCTGCTGCCAAAACCCCTCTGCTGCCAAAACCCCTCTTCAGTGTGTCATCAAAATGTGATGGTGATTGGGGGTGTAAGAAGAAGTGTACCCCCACAGTGACACCTTTCCTGACCCCAGCCATGCCAAAACAAATCTGTCTGAGCCTATCACAAGACAGGCACAGCCCAGGTCTCTCTGATGCCTCGGGTCTGGTTTTTAAGACGCAGCCTGAGTCAGACAACAAATGTGTGAACCCCATTTCCTTAGTACCCATCTTCCATAACTCCACCATTTAATACCTCTATTAATACCCATTTAATACCCAAGAGTATTAGCATATATAATAAAGAGAATACACCTTGATTTGCTTATGGGTTGGTCCCTAGAAGCAGTGTGCCTCAAGGGACAAAGGATGGCTAACAAGAAGAACCACTAAGCCAACAGGGTCCTTGCTAAGTCAGGTAAATCTCTGTACCCTTTACAGATTTATCTTTCCTCCCTGCTTGCCCTTCACATCTTCCATGCGTTGAGACATGGGTGGGAAGGACAGTTTTCCTCCTCTGCAGAATCTTTGTTCTTGCTTATGGTATTATTCCTTTATCATGTGCATGATAGAAACTGGACATACTTCAGGAGAAGGTGCAAGAGAAATCTCACAAGCTCCTGGGTATCTTGCATCTTGGCCTGTCTGATAAGACCTACACAGTGAAAGATCGCACAGCCTGCTCATTGGGTACCAGGACCTGTGGAGCAGGGGCATACTTTAATTTTTAAACAGTTACAACTGTTTCTGTCATAAAACCCAGCTGAAAGAGCTGATGCCCATTGAGCCTGTTATGTGAAAAGTTTGTTCGTCTGTTAGCTTGTAGATTAGTACATTAAATCACTATAAATGCTTGGGTTGATCTGAATTAGGGCAGAGGGTTTCAGAATAATCATGATAAGGTCCTTCATGAATGAAGAAGAGATGATAGTTACTATTTCCCTACAGTTATGAGCTGGATGCATTCAGTGCAGTAGACTATTTTCCATCTCCATAATGATGAGAATATTTGTCTGGATCCCATTGCCAGGGATTCCCTGGGATTCCCAGTGGCCCAAACCGCAAGGGACGACAACCCTGTTGAGAGCAAGGAAGGTTTACAGTTATCAAATGCATGGGGTTTTTCTTATATCTGTAGATTCTGTGATTGCTTATCACCCTCTGGGGGCCTTCCTTAGGGTCACAAAAGCAGCAAGGCTTTCTGTAGGAAATGCCTGTCTGCCCAGTACCGTCAGCATTCTCAGAGGATAACAGGATCTTTCAAGTGCAGACCAGTCATCAGTGTCAAATGCATGACAGAATCTCCTTCAATGTCCTGCTTCCTTTCAAGCTTTCTCCTCTGGCTTATGTGTTTTTCAGGAGATGTGAGCTCCAGCATGTCTTTGTAGTGCTAACAAGTATGTTGCTACTTCTTTCCTAATGCCCATTGTGGAAGAACTTTATAACACTGTCTTTCAGTTTCTGTTCGAGGCTGGCTCATGGATCTATCTTAAAATGTCCATTACCCTGGAATTATTTATAATCACATGAAATTTAATGCTAGTAGAGCTTCTTAGCCTTTTTGTCATCACACAGTACTAAGGAAATCCCCTAAGGTTTAGCTCAGCAAGTCCCCATCTTCATAACCTCATGGCTCTTTCCCAGGTTGGCCTTCAAAATCAAAAGATAAAAATCTACAGGTTATCCAAGAAAAAGCATCAAGTTCTTAGGAGGTTTTTTTTTTAATTCTAGGCCACAGATATCTTCTCTCTCACAAGACGGGTAAAATCCTATCATGGATCTGTTCTGAAACCTTCAAGCTCAAGAAGTTCGATTCTTGGGAAAGAGGGTTACTGTAGAGGAAATCTGACAGACTTTATCAACAACTTCTGTACCATGGACAGCATATTAAACAGCTGCACCATACTTGCCTCAGCAAGATTTTTCTTCCCCTGTGAAACCAGCAGGAACAGTTAGTCCAGATGTGTAATGTAGAGCTCCTGTCCTTGCTCTTAGTTACCAACCATGGAGACCCCTACTCTAGATAACATCTGAACACATTTGGGCCACTGATAACATGAGACTCAGAATTACTTATTTGGTAAGCAAAGTCTGTCTGGGGTCCTAATCAACCCAGGGGTCCTATTTACAGCAACACTGCAGGCTGATTCTTCAAGAACTGAATAGAAGAAGGATTTTTTTTGGGTGAGAAATTGCACTTTGCAAGTTCCCTGAGAGGCACAAATTTTAAAAACTGATCACACAAATTAAACAGAGAGAGACTGGAAAACATCCACCTTTCTTGTAAAATTAACAACCTTCTTTCAGGCTTCCAAAAATATACTACTGCTTATGTATGTTGCTGTCAATTGCCTGATTCTGGACTTTTTTGTTTCCATGCTAGATCATAAAGCTGCACATCCTTAGCTCCTTGTACATCAGCTGCATCCTTTTCTCTTGCTACCTCACCCAATGTACTTTAAAAAAACAACTTGCCAGGTTTTCCCATTAACAAAGCTGTCTTCTGAGTCCTGGTGAATGTAAACTAGGATAATCTCCACTGAAGCCAGCAGTAATATAGCAGTGATATATCAGTGAAACCAGTGCTGTGAAGATAAGTTCAGAGGAGACACAAACAATAGGGCCTGAACCAAAACAGACTTTGAGCATTGCTGAGAGCTGAATACCAACATTTCATAAATGTCTCCTTTTTGTTAAATGCTTGGTTGCAGTGCTGGGGAAAGTAGGGTTGGAAGAAAACCTCTGGCAGTGCCTGTACTAATAAAACATTCAAGGCTATGCTAATAAGGCAGATGAGCAGTCTGTTCCCCAATCATGAAAGCCAGTGGCACAAAACACCTTCAGATAACTCCCTTCTGTCCCAAGTGTGACCTCATCTATACTGCACAGAGGCACACACACACGTGTGTGTGTGTGTGTTTGTGTGTGTGTGTATGTATATGTATCCCATATTATGCAGAAGTATTAACTAGGAGTGTGCTCTGGACACCAGAATAAACTGTTCTAGCAAGGGTGATGTCAAATAAACACTGTGAACAATCTTTTAAATGTTGAGGTTCTTAGGATATTGCTCCAACACTATTTGGTTTACAAGCTCAGCTGCACCTTCAGAAAGCCTCTAAGTCAATCCCTTGCTCCAGGAAAGGATCAGCTCTACAACCTAAGATATTCCCCCAAAAAACTGCTGTTTAACCTCTTCTTCACAAAAAAAGGTTATATTGGAAACTCTACAGCTGCTCTAGGCAACCAAGTCCAATGGTCTGTACACACATCAAGAGAATTTTTTCCTATGGTCCCACTGAAGTCTCCCACTCCCTCATCTTATGCCCGTTATTACTCATCCTGCCCACTGAAAGTGCAGATCCAAATATAGACAATTTAGAGCACATATATGCCATGATCCTGGCCCATCACTTGCTTATATTTAAGTGTGGAAATATGATGAAGTAATTCCAATCCATCATGAAAGCACATTCTCTTACATGCCAAAGGGACGGAGCAAGTACTCTGCCATTTAATAAAATCTAGTTCAAAATGTCATCATTTAAACAAATCATCCTAAGATAAATAAACTGTGAATTAAAACTCTCCACAGTTCCACCTAGAAAAAAAGATCCAGCACTAGAGTGCAGGAATGGTCTTTTCTTCAGTGAAGCTCAAATAAAACTGGGAATGTTTGTTTTTGCAACTTTGCTCGTTTATAAAGTGCCTGTTGCTATAGCAGCTAAATGCTAGTAACAAACTTGCATAAACAGAAATTCTTATAAAAAAATGCGTTGTAGTGGTTAATGACTGATTTTATTCCTGTTCCTCAACTAAATTCACATGCAGTGATCTGACAGATGTGAGAACATTGGTCATTGGGGTTCCAAAGGCCATGTATAGGGACATTTCCATTTTATTCTTGCAATTAGCCTGAATTGATATATATGTGTGTGTCATACTGTGGAAGTTTCCACTGTCATTTGCACTTTAATAGAATAAATATCTTTAAGAATGTTTTGGAAATTTGTTATCTGGATGTATAAAGCACTCGGCTCTTGGGATGAAGGACGACGTACACTATCAGTACAGAATGACTATAGTCTTGGCCTAATTTGGAAGTGGTGTGTTAAGGGATATAAAACATATACCAATGATCTAGAAGGTCTCCAGGCCAGCATGAGCTTAGGCAAGCAAAATGTCACAGAAATATGTCCCCTTTCAAAAGCCCTATGACGTCAGTCCTCTGAAACCGTACCCAAACAGCAGCGTGGGCAGAAGCCACTGCAGACAGGACGTCTCTCATTCTCCACTCCTGTGTGCACTGAGAGCCCCTCTGAACTCCTTCCCAGGACCATCTCTTTCTGCCAGACCCAGACCTGCCCTGCTGTAGTCGTAGAAGAACAACGCTTCATAGAAATAACCTCCCAGATAAGTTGTTCATCAGCACAGACAGTTCTGGAAATAAAAGGAATCAAGAAATGGCAATGAATACATCATTAAGGCATTCAGGATGCTGTACATTGGACTGATTTCTTTGTTTGAATATTTTTTCCATCAAAATGTCATATGGGATATATTTGTTGAATATAAAGGCCTTGCAGATTTCCTATGGCAGTTTTTTCAGGAAGCTTCTGACAAAACCAAAGTGGAAAAAATGTCCCATCTGTTAAGATACTGGATGCATAACTGGAATTGAGCAGAGGGCTGAAAGGCAAAGCAGGCAAGGAGAGGAGTGCAGCAAGGCAGCAGAGCCCAGGAGTATCTCTGTGTCTCACAGCATTTTCTCTGCAAAACAGGTGGTAAAAAAGATTTCTGTCTTTTTCTGTCTGTGATGAAAACATAACATTCAGAGCAGCCTGGTTTGGCCAGGTTGCTTACACAGCTGCAGGGTACCAATTGGTGACAGTCAGTCACTTCTCACCTTCCACCAACACTCCAAGCCTCTACTCTCAGCTGTGCTTCACAGCCCAGAAGAGCATCTTGTTAAGGATCCTGCTGCTAGGGTTAAAAGCCCATCTGTGAGTGGCACCGGGCTCACAGCTGGGCGTGGAGCAGGTCTGAAACGACAACACCAATATTTGCTCAACAGAGGGATTGCAAGGCAGCTAGTGGTCTCCTGCTGAGCCTGGTAGCACAGCTGTGCTCAAGAGGGATTCAGCTGCTTAGCAGTGTAGCTGCAACTTTCCTAGGGGACTCTGCTGAGGAAACATTCTTGGAAAGGTGGGGTTTCCTGATGGCCCCTGGAATCACTTCTCTGGCTGATACTTCCAATGTCCCTAATTTGTTCAAGGTACATCTAACAGGAGAGTAAGGGTGTGTTGATTTTTGCACTATTTTGCATTGTTTTGCATTATGTTGACCTAGGTAGGCTGTACCACAGGGACATGAATCCTCAACTTATCCTGGAGGTGCTTTAAAGAGCCAGTAGAGCACACAACCAGGTTTTTTTTTGATCCTAGCTTAACATATATATCCTCATAGACTACAGTGTGTTGTTCCTGGCTGATAGCTGAGCCCCCCTCAGCTTCTCACTCACTCCCCACTGGCAGGAAGGGGGAGAGAATTTGAAGAACAAAAGCCAAAAACTTGTGTGTTGAGATACTAGGTGAGTGTTAATAGTTTAATAGCTGCAACCAAGCTGCTTGCAGAAGCAAAGTAAGTGTAAAGCACTTTTAAGTGTAAGCACTGCTCAGCAATAACTAAAACATCCTTGTGTTACCAACACTGTTTTAGTCAAAAATCTCAAACATGGCACTGTATGAGCTGCTGTGAAGAATGTTCACTGCATCCCAGGCAGACCCAGCACATCTCCTCATATATGTTTCTAGCATAAGTCCCTTTGCTTAGTCTCTCTACAGCTTCTTAGGGATTTTTTTTAACAGTAATGGTGCTAGTGATGTTAGTTATGGCTTGTTAATTCAGCATTTAGTATAGAATAGCTAATGTTTTTTCATCAAAAATACAGAGCTTTTTTCTTGCAGAGAGCTAACCAGCAAGGGGCTGTCATTCTTTACAATAACCCAGCTGAAGACTTGCCCACCTCTGGCATTTTCCTTTAGTCGCCAGAATGACAACCTATAGAAACATGTGGCTAGGAATTGTTTTGGTTAAGAAGGGCAACATCTGCAATAGTATCATATATCATCTGGGAGATCTGCAGTAAGGTGCACATCATAACTTTTAGAGACTCCACATAACTTGATGAGATGTACATTGTTTATTTCAAATGTAAGTGCAAACAAATTAGGTTTGACTCTGAATCACTCTGGCAGTAGTTTGTCAGAGGAAAGTTTGCTCATTTGTTGAACAACAATGATTTATTCACTCTGAGGAATTCATAGATATACATGAGTAATATATTCCAAGAAGAAGCAGTTTAAAATCACTGAATGCAGAATCCAGTCTTAGAGGCAGACACTGATGGGTAAGGCTGATAGGTTTTTAATCTTTGTTTATAGAAAATTGAGAACTTTGTTTATTTTTTTGCCATCCCTCCTAATTCCTTTAATAAGGTTTTATTTTATGCACAGCTGTTTTTAACTTGCATGTGAAGATTATAGAGCAGATCCTCCTGGAAACTATTCCCAAGCAATGAAAGGCAAGAAGTTTTTGGAGAGGAGCAAGTATGGAAGTCCTGAAGCCATGCCCGACCAACGTGACCTGCTTCTGGCATGGGATGGATGTTTCAGCAGGTGAGGAACAGCAGCATAAGTTGTTTAGCAAGGCCTTTGACACACACCCACAGTATTCTGCCATCATAACTGGGAGCATAAGGGCTGGATTAGTGGATGATGAGGTTGGTAGAAAATTGTCTGGAACTCTTGCTGTTGTGATCAGCAGGATAGAATCTACCTGAAGAATTCCTCAGGGACCAATGGTGGGAGACCATCCAATGTCCTTATTAATGACCTGGAGTATGGGACAGAGTTGTCACCACCAAAGCTGGGATCAGTAGTCCTTTTCCATGAAATGATCTTGAAAGTGTATCATGTCTTTGAGGGACACCAAGGAAAATATCCATGTTCTGAAATAAACTGAAACCTGATGATTTAACCGAATTTTCATTGGGCAACTGTGACAGCCATAATATTTTTGTGTCACTTTTTTAGAACTGCTGGCTATGGTATATGTCTCATGTCATCTGATGTAATTGTAGCTATGTGGTTATAGAAGATCCTTTGAATCATTTACCATTTTTCCTAAAAGAATTTAGACAGAGGTATCTGGACTCAAAGCAGGGTCAACTTCTAAATCACATCAGATTATCTGCTGTTACAGTTTCATGAAACTACCTTGATTTCCTTTTTGGACCATTTTCTGCACTTTACTGTTTTCATTGCTGATGTAGCACTGGCACACTGACCCTAAAATCTTGCATGGTAATGCATACAGGAAATAAACTAGTAAAGATTTTTCAATGTCCTGTCCTTCCAGGTGTCTGATGGGCTGCAACACTTTAAAGCTGTAGTTCCCAGCTGGACTCAGCATAAGTGGGTGTTTGCACTTACTAACTCCAGTTATATTGTCAAGCCTTCCATGTGACTCTTGCTGTGATGGTGCACAACTTTTTGTTGTACACCTACAAGTCACTGGAAGAGAAGATGCTCACAGCTTGTGAGAAATCCTGGAGACAGTCAATAGTGAAGAGAAATGGAAAACTCATGTTGCTCTCAGAGCATCACACAGAGCTGAGCAAATGCTGGGCTGTGCTGGTGACCTCCATCATGCAGTGGGGTGCAGAGATGCCAGCTCAGTCCCTTGGTTCAGCCTGTTTGCACAAACACTACTTCCATTTCTGGACCTTTGTGTTCTTGCTAACTCTGATGTAGATAGGGCCAGACCAACCTCATGACATGGCATCATTTCTTTTAATTTCTCTCTAAAAGGAATAAATACACCTCTAGGGTATCTAGGCACCCATACAACTATTGTATGGTTTGAGAATATGTTAAAGTACTCTGAAATGCATTTGTTGGAGCACATCACACTGGTGTCAGTAGTATCTATTGGCTGCTCCCTGGCTAGCTGTGGAGCTGGCAGGTGCTGGTTGGTGAACTAAAGGTTCTGCAGATGCTGGATCCACCTGCCCAGGGCAGATTTCCATATTGTGACTCAAACCATGTCACTGCTACCAGCCTGAGACATCACTGCAGAGCCAGCACTAATGCCATGGAGGGTGTCCACCTGATCTGAGACAAATGACAGCTCCCAGATTGTTTCAGGGTGTGACAATAAAGTATAACAGAAACAGAGGCATTAGTGTACCTTGCCTTACCTGGATGTATTTGAATTACACCACAAACCCCTCCTAAACCTCCTCACAGGGTATTTAGCACCCTACAGACTCAGAGAAGACAAGCAAAGGCAGCATTGCATTTATCTTCTCATGAAGTATCAAATGCAGGAACTGCCATCTGGCTACATTTCAGCACTAGCACTGACAAGGCTGCTGAAACAAGCAAACAGCTACAAAAAATTAGTCTTCTTTATAGGGCTTTCCCAGTCAAATTCTGGTCCACCCCATTTAAGTGGGTCACCTCAGATATATTTTTTCACATTCAAGCCGAGCACGCTGTAACTGGCCATTGCATAATGCCGGGTCTCCTGGAGCTACTCGAAGCTGATTTTTATTGCATTTCCCACTGCTTTGAGTATCTGTGCTTATGATTAACTCTTTCTTTCACTTCTGGGTGGATGACAGAGTCCAGCCTACCCTTGGGAGTAAGATAAGCCATTGCTTTATGACCTGGATAATACGTCTTAGCTGGATGGCAGCAAAACCGAAATGAGGCATGAAGTGTGCAACGCTTTGGCACTTCTAAGTAGTGCAGAACACATTTCTTCAGCTGTGCAGCTGCCAGGACACCACCAAACCTTTCCTCTCTCTGAATTAGCTTCTTACAGAAGGCTGAGGCAAGCTCATGTTTCCAGCCCGTAGTGCTAAAGCGCTTTATGGCTTGAGGCTAAGGATATGCAGAAAGTTTCTCACAGGCTCCTGCAGGCATGCAGATGGCTTTGCCTGTCTTTCTCCTCTGGTACAGCACTTTTATGATAAGGAGAAAGCTTGTCTGAGCAGAATCCACAAAAAAAAATCACTCTGAAACCCTTGAAGAAATTCCCCGAGGGCCAGAGGTACATCACAGACATTGTTGCCTTCGACTGTAATGGAAAAGTTCCATTTTTCATGTCTTTTCTGCCTCAGAGACAACAATAATTTGCAGAGTTGATTAGTGCACTCTGGGAAAATCTTTAGGTAGCACAGTGGTGAATATGACAGAAACTTTGTTATATAAAGAAATAGAAACATCTTGTAATCAAATATTTCATGTGCATCGAAAATATTGTATGTAATGGGAGTTTTTCTGAATTTGCAGATAATTTCATATACAAAAGCTCATAAACCCTACATTTTTACTCTTACAGGAACTTCCTTACTTGGTTATTCATATATATAACTGCACATGGGTACGTTATATGTGTGCATTGAGAGCACACAGCACTGTTATTTTTATATCCAAAATGGCTCACAAAACAGATAATTTGCAAGTACATAAATATTTTCCTGAATGTTTCTATGCCTTTTTAACAAGAGTCTTATGCTTCCCTCTGAATTCTTCTGTAGCAGAAAGGCAAGCTGCATCTTCTTCTCACTGCTTTGCTCCCTTTCATAAAATCAAAGAAATCAAATGTCATCACATGAAAGTAGACCAATTGTATTTTGGACCTCTGGAAAAAATCTGAGCAATATAGACATGCAGACATGCAACTCTTACGGATTTGACTAATTAACCACCTCCCAGCAGAACTTATTTTTCAATTATCTTGCTACCAGATAGGCACAGGAGTGGAAGGCACTGTAAGTTACTGAGAGAAGAGTTATCTTCACCCTGTATTTATATTCACTTCTGTGTTTGCTTTGTTATTTTATTGTGTATTTATGAGCTCCTACACCATTGTTTTTGCAGAGCTTCAGAAGAGGGTTGGACAGTGTTTTAACAAGTTTTGTATCCTGAGCATCAGCCCTGAGCTATAACAAATCATAAAATACTGTCAAATGCTTTGTAGTACTGAGCTGGAAGGGCTCCAGCCAGCAGTGCAGAGAAAGGCCTCTGATCCTCACCAGAGGAGACTCACAGTGAGGATGGCTATTCTATGCTGCTCTCTTGCTCTTTTCTTCTACTCCTGTCTGCTCATGGATCTTGAGACTAAGGCACTTCTGCCATCTAAATGCATTACTTAAAAAACATCATTTCTTCAGGAGGAGAAAAATACCAGATTTCCTCTTGGAACTTCTAACTTTCTTCATAAGTGGATTAAAAAAATTCCTCACAGAAGATCCCTGTGAGGACAGCCAACAGACTGGTTGTTTTACCCCAACAGACGGTCTTGGGTTACTCCAAGTTTTCTTCTGAGTGGTGCAAAGCACATACAAATGAAATTGAAACTACAGGATCTTAATTTTGGTGCTGATCCTTTTATTTACCAGCAAAATGGTTCCTCATACCTACCTGGTATTGCTGAAGATGGGGAGCTGTGCTGGGGCGTCTGCAGGGAATGCCCTTCCCCTGGAAGGCAGGGGTGGAAGGAGAGCCAGGTGCTCCAGGCTACCTCCTGCTTAGAGCTGCTGTCTGTGCAGGGGCCAGGAACAGCTCAGGCAGGTGATAGGCATTGTTGTGTTCTACTGCCATTGAGGTTGGAGAGAATTTGGTATTTGCTGAGTGAATGCCGCTGACAAATGCTCTAAGTAACCGTGTCTCAAAAAAAAATCTGAAAATATTTTAGAGTTGATTCCTATCTGGATGCTGTAACCTTGAATCTTCCTCTCTTATTTTACACTTTCATGAGGTGTAGAAGCCAACAGTGGCCCCAGCCTGGGTGGATATACAGATGAGATGGGATTCCTTCCAGCCCCTCTGAAACTGCCAAGGAAGTGAAGCAAGACTCATGTTCATGTTAAAGAAATACGAGGCTGATGTAATCTCTCTCGGGAGTTAGAGAATCCCAAATCCTGGTCCTTGCCCCCTCAAATAGCTTCTGTATATGATTACTGCATTGATGTATGCCCATGGGAGAGTGCCTTCTGGCAGACTGGGCTGTGGGTGTGTAAAACCAGGCTTTGTCTGAGCAACTGGCTTTGTCATACCAGCACCTGTGATGGGAGAGGCTCAAAGCTGCTGTCCCTCTTCCAGCCTATGCACTGTGCAGAGAGCTCGGGGTGTGTGACATTCCCTGTCTGAGAAGAAATCTGAATCCCAAGTGCTCCTCATCCCTGCTTCTGCTCCTTGCTGCAAAACAGGTGCTAACCCCAGCTTCTCTAGTGCTGGTGTTAAAGCACATGTGATGTGTGCTGGTGGGCTCTGTTCTGGCAGCCTGCAAGGCCCCACCACTCCACACTGTGTAGGATGCTCCTTTGGATGCTAAGGGCTCAGGAATGTGACAGAGGATGTCAACAGCAATATGGCATCTCTTTGGCTGTTGCAAGAAGAAAGGTCTTGTAGCATCTGAAGTACTTTGCTGTTTGTGGGTCAGTGTCTTGCGGTACTAATACAAGGAATCATAAACTCTGTTTAGGTTGGAACAGACCTTTCAGATCATCAAGTCCAACCATTAACCCAATATTGACAGGTCCACCATTAAACCATGTCCCTGAGTGTCACATTTGCACATCTTTTAAATACCTCTGGGATAGTGACTCTACCACTTCCCTGGCCAGCCTGTTCCAATGCTTGACAACCCTTTCAGTTAAGAAATTTTTTCATACATCCAATCTGAACCTCCTCTAGCTCAACTTGAGGCTGTTTCCTCTTGTGCTGTTGCTTATGCCAAGGGTGCAGCTGTATCTTTGTGTGGCTGTGAATAGGCCACCTTTCCCCCATGATACAGACATTGCTGATTCCCCACTTGTATCCTACCTCACACCACCTACCAGACCCTGGCTCTGGCCCACTGTGTTTCCTGGAGACAAATATCATCCTTGAGGGTTTTCAGAAGCTGGAGATTCAAACAGCTGATGGATTAAAAATGCTGAAGACATCCACCTTTTCTTTCCTTATCTTCTATTTGAGTTAGCAGAGAAAAATCCACTACTGCTATGAGTTGTTGGCTTATGCCGTGTGGAACACATTCCCCTACAAAATGTCAAAGTGTTTCTTGAGGAAACCTCTAGAAAACAGCTACATTCAATGGTTATGTATTAGTTCTTCAAAATAAGAAGCACTGGTTTCTTTTATTTTGATTTTATTAACTTTAAATAAATTGCTGTGAAAGCAAACAAATTGTGCAAATATTGCTCTTGGCTGATTTACCAGTGAGAGTGTTGCTAACTGCACAATTGCATGTAAATCCAAAAAGAACTAGACAGCCAAGCCCGAGGCTGGGAGATGGTTTATAGGCCCTTTTGAGATTTAATGGCTGTTGCTATTGCAACATTTAAACCATTTATGAGATAAATGTCTGAGATAAAATCCAGGTATCACTGCTTTTTAGAGCTGTGGGGATACTTTCACGCCTAGAGAGCAGCTCCTTACAGATAGTTTGTGGAGGGTGTTTTGAAAAATTGGGGTACCAGTCCCTCTGTCTCTGATCTCATTCACCCAAAAAGAGGCAATAAAAGTTTGATGCTCTGAACAAAACTTTATTCTTCATCCACACCTCTCTGTTGTGTGATCTGACTTCTGAAACAGCTGGTTTTGAAGGTACCATGGAGTACACAATTCATCAAACTTTTCCTCCCACCATACCCCCTGTAATAAAGGGAAAATGCCACAATGGAAACTTTTGGTGATGTTTCTTCTGGAAGAAATGGTATAACAAGACAACAGGAGATTTTGCCTCTTGCAATCTCTGCCTAAGGTCAGAGCTATCTTTGAAGCCTGGCTTGGAGACATATTCCAGCATTGGAACAGGCAACTGCTGTTCTGCTGTCTGCTTTCAAATATATGAGATACCAACAGGGGAAAAAATGCTTTATCACTTTTGTCAATGAAATTTCTACAGGAGAAAGCCCAAGTCCAAGGTCTATGAATCTCATAGGATTTTGCATCATGGAATATGCCTAGGGATAATCTCTGAGACATGAAGGACTGTAACTGAGACTAAGGGCTAAGTGCTGATCTGTGCTTTTTATTTAAACTATGCTCTGCTCCCTCTTCTGGGTTTGGTTGCTGATTCTCCTCACTTGTAAGACTGGTCATTGCCATTGATTCAGCCACACCAGATAACTTCCTCCCAAAACTTGCCCATTTGTGGTCTCCAGAATAAAAAAATATTATCCATGTGCCAGATGGAGAGAAGACTTGGACTATGAGCCCATGGAAGTTGTCATTCAGATTTACTCCTGGTGCTAAGGGGGAGGCAGGAATAAGTGCTCACCTTCCCCACGGGAAATTTTATATCAAAAACAAATTAATATCTGTCATGGTGGTTTCCACTTCTGGCTGTCCATCTGGGCATCATAGAAAACACAAAATGCTTTCTAAGGAACCATTTAAGAGAGAGAACTTCGTTTGAAGAAAACAAAATGACAGCAACAGTTGTGTCAGAGAAGCAGCCTGATGCAGGGCTAGTTAGTGAGGCAGATACAGGCTGAAAGAGGAGGTGTAGAGCAAACATGAAGGAGATGCTCTAAAAGCCCAGAGGTACTTTTCTCCTAAGCATACAGCAGCACTTCATGGTTATATTGAGAAGTGATAGCTCTTTCTGCACAGTGGACAGGCTCTTCCTTCTTCTTCTTAATGGGGAAATATCTTCCATCAACCTGAAAGATGGAGAGGTGGTTTTGAAGAAGAAAGAAAGAAGATGATTAATGGTGATACAGCAAAATGATAAGGTTATTGAGCAGAGCAGAGTTACGGTCTTTGATCTGTGTCACTGAAAACTACTCTCCAGCGTGCTTCCTCAAGCAATTCACAGCAACCTCAATGCAGATGACAATAACTGAGAGCAGAGAAAGGGTGCTTTCAACAGTAGCTGTCTTACTTTAATGAGACACACGCCTTTGAGTGGTTGGGACACTTCTGAAAATAGTGTCTGTTTAAATGCAGGCATGCTAACATACGGTAATGGGGATGAACTGATATTCAGCCCAGCAGCTGTGCTGCTCCATCACTCGTCACTCAAGAGGGCATCCTCTTCCCTACAGTACTTTTGCAGTGTGCCCAGAAGGTCAGCAGCTCAGGATGGGTTTAAAGTGGTGGTGGTAGAGGTGTTTTGAGCTTTTTAATTTTTTTTTCTGTATTCTTCCAAAATACTCTGCTAGAAGCCTCATCTAGGTCAGACAAAATGTGCAGAGTTTCTGCAGTAGCTGCTGCTGTACTGGGATTATCTCTCCTATGCTGCACTGTACTGAAGAGCTGTTAGTTAAAAACAGAAATCACTCACTTTCTTTGGCTCTGAAATTGCATTTGATAAAGATCGAGAGACTTTGGTAATTAACTATATAGGTCAGTTATTCAAAGGTAGGATTCCTGAAACAAAGTATACCAGCACTTTCATGTATAACCAGTACATTTCAAATGCCACTCATGCAGGGAGGGAGTGTTAGAGTTGGACCCACATTCTTGCCAAGAGGATGATGGGGATGAGGCTCTTCATGGGGTTTTTTTGCAGTAGGATGGATGGGGTTCAAACTCTTACAAGCTCCTTTATTTACTTTGCTCACCTTCAAGAAAGATTTCCTTTAGAGAATAGGCAAACAATAAGAGCTAATACAGCTTCTGGATACAAGAAATTATCTGCTTCTGGTGGTTATGAGCATTGCAAATTAGTCATGGAAAATTCAGACTGGAAATAAAATCAGTGAGTATGCTGTGACTGTTTCTGAAACTATTCCAAACGACCGGCATTCCTGTGTAGTTTCTCTCAGCCCAGGTTTTAAAGCATTTTGCAGACATTAATTACTTACACCTACCATGTGGTAGGACAAGAGAAGAGATAATGATGCAAGGAAAAGTAGGAACAGGATGAGACAAGTCTGCATGATTGTTAGAGGACAACCTGGTTAGGCTGAGTCTGTCCCTAATGCTTTGTGGCCTTCTGTAAAATGATGCCAACTTCCAATTATTTTCAACTGGATTCCTCAAATGATACCCACTTCAGTGGCACTATATACATGAGTGAGACAAGTACAGGAAATAGAGTGGTCAAAAGACTCCTAATTAAGAATAATTGTCTCTTGAAAAATGTATCAACTCTGGGCTCACTTGTAGACAGTTATTTAGCAAATGTTTAAGTGCTTCATCTATATGGAAACTGCAGGTCTAAGTAGCCCTAATTGCTCTTCATTGCCCCTGACCCAATCATATAATTACCTTTAAAGAGTCATTTATCTACTAAAGTGTCTTCTCGCTTTTAAAAACCCCCATACATTAGTGAGTGAAGGGAGAGAAGGGAATGTCCTCTTTACAAATTAACCATGGCCAGAGTCTCTGTACTGGACTTCTGGGAGCCAGAATGATGTCAAATAAGACTGTCAAAAACTGGGGGAGCTGCTCTATCCTCCTGTTCAAAGGCAGAGTAATAGCATGTGCCTGGGGCATGGTCCTTGTCCAGTTTCTTCCTGACGTCTAGTAACACAGACCATACAAACCCCTTGTGCAACCTGCTCCCATCCTGCACTAATTTCTCACTCTAGAAAGCTTTTAGCTATTGAAAACCCTCTTGCTGTAACTAGAGTCCATTAATTAAGTTTTCTACACTGAGCACAGTGAAGAATGTGTTCCCTTGTGTGAGAGCTGATATCTATTGCTGGGGCTGCAGAGCAGTAGTGGGTTTCCTTTGATGGCAAAGCTGGCTGAGAGCAGTTCTGCTCGTCTTGCTGTGGGGTATTCCCCTCTTCCCTTGCTCCTGCCAGCCCCTGCCTGCCTGAGGCTCTGCAGGGAGTTCAGCACAGTGCCTGAGAGCTTCTTCTCCACTTCTCTTACAGGGGCTTAGCTAAAGATAACCTCAGACCTGGGGCCCAGTTCAGCCCTTGAGGTATTGATACCAAACTGCTGTGGAGAGGCCAGGGGCTTCCCACCTGAGGAAAACACTACAGTGTTGATACTCTGCCTTACTTCAGCTCTATCAGTCTAGCTATGAACTCTTTGCAGCTGCACAGTCCTTGAAGCACAGAGCCCAAAGCAGTATATGACTTGTTAGGCCCCATAACTCCTCAGTGAAGTGTTAATTTTTCCATATGTTGAAAGACAGCACACCTCTTCATATTTCCTAGCATGGCCCTAGATGTGTCTTTTCTTCCACAGAAGTGGTACAGACCAATTTGCATTCAGTTTGTCCTGTTGTGTCTAAATATGTATATCTTGACTACATCCCTGTGTTCACTCTAAGTTCACCCCTGTGTTCACCCTCTAGAGTGCACAAAGCGTAGTTGTTCTTCCCATAACCTCTGTGCAATGGGTTTATTTCTTCCTGAAATGAAACCTGTACTCAATATTGCACTATAGGGAAAAAAAAAAAGTCCTAAAGAAAGTCTGTTTGCTTTTTAACTGAGTCTCTTAAATGTTGAGACCTGGGTAAATACTCTACTGGAAAATGAATCAATGTGGGGATATTTTTTTTTCTGCAGTAGGTTTTTTGGTTGTTCTACTTATTTTTGAGTTTTGGGTTTGGAGTTTTTTTAGGGGCTTTTTTGGTTTTGTTTGGTTTTGGGGTTTTTTTAGCATAGGGACAGAATTTGACTTGTTAAAATGGTTAATGATAAGGTACATAATCCATTCATCATTGTTCTCTGAAGCATGCTCCTGCTGAGCTTGCTTCTGGAGCTGTGAGGAGATGTGTGGAGATATGCTCAAAGCCACTGGCACAGATGCCCTCCTGCCCTGCCCCCCAGAGTGAGGGCAATGATGAGATGTCCCTGGCAGGATGTATTGCTGCCCCAGGGTGCACAGTGATGGACAAAAATGGTAACAGAATTTTTTGATCCAATGTCAAGGTGCATATTTGGATGCTGGGATCTGGCTCATTGTTCTAAATTTAGTAACAGATATATGAGCAGAACAATTCATTTACCCTGATCAATTCACATTGCAAAAGAAGCCAAGAATTAAAATAGATCTACTGTTCTTTCTACTCTTGTGTAAAGATCTCTCCTTGGTTCTTGGAAGATTAGAAATGAAACAAAGGATCTAATTTCACAGCAGTATTTCCTCTATGAATTTATTCAGCAATTCCTGATCTTTCACAACTGGCCTACAGTGGTCTTCCTTCTGTAAGTCTATTAACGACTTCTGATACACGTTGTGAAACCTGAACTGCGCACAGCACATTTTGCATTCTGCCAAAAAACTGAAAAGCAAGACTTCAACAAAGAAGGTGACATCATTCATTAGGAGAAAATGGTCTGAATGAGTCTGATATCTTAAATAATTACAATTGTGAACCTCATCAGTGAGACACTTCATATTTTATCAGCTAATAACATTAAAATAGACGCTTATAAAGAATTGTTGCCTATAAAACTGGCAAGCTTTAAGGAGGCAAGTGAAGCAATGAAGAGAAAATGTCTCTTTTCCTCTTTGAGGAATAACAAGCTGATGGAAGATGGTGGCATAAACTTAATGTTTTGCGGTCAGGATGGAATATTTATATCATATAGAACATAACATTTAATTGTATTCATTCAGGGAAGGTCTTACACATGGCATTTAGTAGACTATGACCATCTCAACTTAAAAAATGTGGGGAAAGTAATAGCTCACATCTCTTATCCATTCACAAGCATAAACTAATGAAGATCATGTTGAGACCTGTGGGAAGGATCGGTGTTTATACTAATAAACACTAATCACTAATAACAGGGCAAAGTAATGCTTCTTGACCTGAATCAGTGAAATAAGATAAATTTATGAGGTACCTGTCAGTATAACTTTTTGCTCTGCAAAATCTCCTGAGGCTGGCAGAAGATGAATATAGCCACTATGTTGCTTCAGAAATTCATTCCCACGCCCATCCTGTTTGCCCTTTCCCTTGTTGCACAAAGGAAATGATAGTAAAGCATCCCAGATTTCCCAGTTTTGTGTGTGAGTGCCCTTGTTTGTGCAGTTAGATGAGGTCAATGGTTGAAGTAGTTGCTTTGGTAGCAGAGATTGACAAAGTGCGGGCTTACACCTACAACCTTCTTGCCCTTATCCAACCTTTATGAAAGACCTTTTTCCAGGAACTCATAGTTTGAGCCATTTTTTCACTTTATTTTTCTTAGCTACATCAATTAGGTAAACTGAACTAAAAGTTTGTAAGAATAAGAGCCGAGAGATCCAACTAAGCATCCCCTGTCACTGGCATCCTGGGTAGCTCTGAGGAAGGGCAATTATTAGGATCAAGTCTGTGCTTCGAATCAGCCATAGGGTCCCAGACTACACCCTATGCTGGCAGCCCAGCTACTCAGCACCCCAGCCAACCAGCCACCCCAAATCTGTGCATTAGCTTTGTCTGGGTAGAATAGACCACCTTGAGCCCCACTGAAGCAGGACAGAAAAGCCATGTCTGATGTGAGAATTGAAGCAGTTTAGTACTGGAGGCCGAGCTGCTCCAGCGTGTTACATCCCTCAGCTGCTCTTACAGCAGTGCCACGTGTGGTAAATCCCTTTCAATTTCTCACACTGAGCAATCAAGTGGAGTTTTTATGACACTGAGTTTCGCAAGACTCTTAAGTCCTGTGGATGTTACATAAAATGGGATGAGAAATAAGCGTATTTCACCCTTCTGAGAAGAGTTGGAGTGTTGTTGACTTGTGAGTGGGATCAGGAGTGGTAGGTGCTTAGTATGTGACAGAATTCAGCCCATCAGTGAAATCTGATTGAAAGAAGGGGGGCAAAGTGTTTGAGATTTGATCAGAACATGCAGTGCAGGGCCTTTACACCCTGCCTGGTCTTCTTTGTTTCTCTTGCATTTCTCTGACAGCCTTGAACAATGTGCAGCAGGGGAGTAGGATTGACTTTTGGAGATTGTCCAGAAAATTTCTGGGTATTTACAAAACTAAAGCTTAATTCTTAACTGCAGTACTTGGTATTCTTTTCCATATCTACTGAATTTCTATGAAACAGTCATACTGAAAGTTTTTAGACCAGAAAGTAATACTTGTAAAGAATATAATATGGAAAACAATTCCTAGACTTCCTGTAATGGTGCTGCTGCATGTGGGGTACTGGGAAAGCTTACTTTTTGGGGCAAGAAGAATGAAGCATCTCTTCTCTTTTAGGAATATTGGAAGTCGAGCAGTACAGTTTGCTGTCATAATTACTTACATTTAAACTGTAGAAAGAAGAATTTTGTAAATATATTTGTGGAAAAACCTTTCAGATAGGAAATTTTACTTTCTTAGCAGCTGATTTTGGACTTGACTTCAGACAAGATCAGTAGCCTGAATGCAGCCAAGTTTCAACTCTTGTATGTCTCCTGTAGCAAACCAGCACTTCCATGAATATATTCATTTGTCTTGCAGAATCCCAAAGAGACTGTTGCATTGTTTTGGTTATGAGTAAAGCCATGCTTCTGTGAACTTGAAATTACCAATATACAGATGTACCTTCTAAAAGTCTGCAGCGTGGGAACATATTTATTTTGTTAATTTTGGATGTCTAGTGGGAATTATTTGAATGTATGTTTGCAACTAAGTGTCTTAAGTGGGAAGAAGATGATGTTTTTGCATGATTTCCCAGTGAAAATACATTGTCAAACTGTCCTGCAGCAATAAGAAAACCTTTTGAAAATATTTAACTTCTGGTAATAATACAACAGGTGTTTATTCTCCATTTGGATGCTTAAACAAGGCTTAGTTTGAGTAAGTTCTTGGAAGCCTGTTTATTATTTAACATGTTCATTCTCTTAACCAAACTTCCCATTCTTAGCTCCACTGTGAGTTGGACTTAACCCTTCCACATACTCTGCTGCCCTGTTACCTGTTACCTCAAAGAAACTATTCCTTTAAAAACCTAAGGAGAGCTAAAAAAGACCAGCATGTCAAAAGGAGAGAAGTGCAGGTTCTGGGAAGTAAAAGATGAGGAATAATGAAGGATTTAAACTATAGCCAAGTCCTCTTTGACCATGCTGGTGGGACTTTTTGAGACTTGATGTATTAAGATGTCTTGAAAGAAAAGTGTTATGGGCTGACCTCAGACAGCAGTTAAGCACCCCCACAGCTGCTCTCTCATTCCCCTTCCAGGTGGGATGGGGAGCAAACAGGTGAGAAACTTTGTGAGTCAAGATTATGAAATTTTAATAAATAGAGGAGAGAGGAAAAATAAAACAAATTATGCAAAGGCATTTATTCGTCACCTCCTACAAGCAGACCCATGTACCAGGAAATGGCTTCCTTGCAAGACAAAACTCCATATTTTTATTGCTGAGCACAGCATCGCATGGCCTGGAGTATCTCTTCAGCTGGTTTGGGTCAGCTCTCCTGGTTGTGTTTCCTCTCAGCTTCATCTCTGTTCCTCACCTATTTGCTGGTGTGGGACAAAATGAGAAACAGAGAAGGCCTTGACCCTGTGCAAGAATTGTTCATCACTGAACAAAATAATGGTGTGTCAACACACATGGATGTTGGTCACAGATCCAAGGCACAGCACCATATGGGCTATAATGAATTAAGTCCATCTCAGGCAGAACCACTATAACAGCAAATTGGGGACTGCATATCTACCTGATAACGAAACTTCGTTGAGCAAGTTGGTGGCAGCTGGGTTGGGGGTTTTTTTTATTTTCATCAGGAGGTAATTTCACGTAAACTGAAGCAGGCTTGCTCATCATCCATGCCTTGTAGAAGTCACTTTATACAGAATAGCTTGAAAAAATGGGGAAACTCTTCTTTTTCTCTAGAAATTTCACCTTTCAAATTAATTTTTTTAATTACTTTTTGGGAAGAAACCCTGATAGGCTTTCTCACATAGGTTACTCCAGATCTTTANTCTTAACTGCAGTACTTGGTATTCTTTTCCATATCTACTGAATTTCTATGAAACAGTCATACTGAAAGTTTTTAGACCAGAAAGTAATACTTGTAAAGAATATAATATGGAAAACAATTCCTAGACTTCCTGTAATGGCGCTGCTGCATGTGGGGTACTGGGAAAGCTTACTTTTTGGGGCAAGAAGAATGAAGCATCTCTTCTCTTTTAGGAATATTGGAAGTCGAGCAGTACAGTTTGCTGTCATAATTACTTACATTTAAACTGTAGAAAGAAGAATTTTGTAAATATATTTGTGGAAAAACCTTTCAGATAGGAAATTTTACTTTCTTAGCAGCTGATTTTGGACTTGACTTCAGACAAGATCAGTAGCCTGAATGCAGCCAAGTTTCAACTCTTGTATGTCTCCTGTAGCAAACCAGCACTTCCATGAATATATTCATTTGTCTTGCAGAATCCCAAAGAGACTGTTGCATTGTTTTGGTTATGAGTAAAGCCATGCTTCTGTGAACTTGAAATTACCAATATACAGATGTACCTTCTAAAAGTCTGCAGCGTGGGAACATATTTATTTTGTTAATTTTGGATGTCTGGTGGGAATTATTTGAATGTATGTTTGCAACTAAGTGTCTTAAGTGGGAAGAAGATGATGTTTTTGCATGATTTCCCAGTGAAAATACATTGTCAAACTGTCCTGCAGCAATAAGAAAACCTTTTGAAAATATTTAACTTCTGGTAATAATACAACAGGTGTTTATTCTCCATTTGGATGCTTAAACAAGGCTTAGTTTGAGTAAGTTCTTGGAAGCCTGTTTATTATTTAACATGTTCATTCTCTTAACCAAACTTCCCATTCTTAGCTCCACTGTGAGTTGGACTTAACCCTTCCACATACTCTGCTGCCCTGTTACCTGTTACCTCAAATAAACTATTCCTTTAAAAACCTAAGGAGAGCTAAAAAAGACCAGCATGTCAAAAGGAGAGAAGTGCAGGTTCTGGGAAGTAAAAGATGAGGAATAATGAAGGATTTAAACTATAGCCAAGTCCTCTTTGACCATGCTGGTGGGACTTTTTGAGACTTGATGTATTAAGATGTCTTGAAAGAAAAGTGTTATGGGCTGACCTCAGACAGCAGTTAAGCACCCCCACAGCTGCTCTCTCATTCCCCTTCCAGGTGGGATGGGGAGCAAACAGGTGAGAAACTTTGTGAGTCAAGATTATGAAATTTTAATAAATAGAGGAGAGAGGAAAAATAAAACAAATTATGCAAAGGCATTTATTCGTCACCTCCTACAAGCAGACCCATGTACCAGGAAATGGCTTCCTTGCAAGACAAAACTCCATATTTTTATTGCTGAGCACAGCATCGCATGGCCTGGAGTATCTCTTCAGCTGGTTTGGGTCAGCTCTCCTGGTTGTGTTTCCTCTCAGCTTCATCTCTGTTCCTCACCTATTTGCTGGTGTGGGACAAAATGAGAAACAGAGAAGGCCTTGACCCTATGCAAGAATTGTTCATCACTTGACAAAATAATGGTGTGTCAACACACATGGATGTTGGTCACAGATCCAAAGCACGGCACCATATGGGCTATAATGAATAAAGTTAAGTCCATCTCAGGCAGAACCACTATAACAGCAAATTGGGGACTGCATATCTACCTGATAACGAAACTTCGTTGAGCAAGTTGGTGGCAGCTGGGTTGGGGGTTTTTTTTATTTTCATCAGGAGGTAATTTCACGTAAACTGAAGCAGGCTTGCTCATCATCCATGCCTTGTAGAAGTCACTTTATACAGAATAGCTTGAAAAAATGGGGAAACTCTTCTTTTTCTCTAGAAATTTCACCTTTCAAATTAATTTTTTTAATTACTTTTTGGGAAGAAACCCTGATAGGCTTTCTCACATAGGTTACTCCAGATCTTTAAAATTTGTTTTTCTGGATTAAAACTCTATCCTACCTCATTTACACAAGTATGCCCTCAAAGTTCCCATGTGCTCCATATAAAGTTCTGGTGAGTTGGCAAGGTAAATAGAATTAGCCATAGGGTCCATTTGAGCTTTCCATGTGTTTGGGTAAGTGTGAATTTATAACATACTTTATTTCAGAACAGGAATAAAGTCCCCATCTCATGGAAAACTTGCATTCTTGTTGGTTGCTCTTTGTGGCTGCCTGTTTAGTGCAATGATGTGGTAAAATGATTGTATTTAGTGAAATTACAGTGCTGGCATTCAGCCCTTTCTGTAAGCCCTGGTGCAAGGAGACTTCCAGATACTACTTCTTGCCAAGTAGTAATGAAATTAGTTTATAATGTGGTGCTCTAAAGCAGTTGCCTCCACAAAGCCATTCAGCTGACCACACTAATGTAAGAAAAACCATGAAAACTTGTCTGTATTTAAAAGTGAATTTGCAAAGCAGTTACCATTGAGGTGATTCATAGAATCATAGAATGGTTTGGGTTGGAAAGGGCCTTAAAGACCATCTACTTCAACCCTCCCTGCCATGGGCAGGGACAGCTTTCACTAGACCAGGATTCTCAAAGCCCCATCCAACCTGGCCTTGAACACTTCCAGGGATGGGGCATCCACAGCTCTGATATTGAGCACATAACTGTCTTTTTGCCATCTCCAAAATTTGAATAACCTCAACACATCACTTCCTTCTGGTCTACTGAAACCTGACAGGATGCTCAGAGGAGCTAGAGGGGATTGTTGACAAAGAGACAAAACCAGGCTCACCAGTGATGAGCAATGGGATGGTGTGCTGAATCTCGAGAAAAAAAACCGTAACAGAACCCCTCAATCTGCTTCACAAGGTGTTGGCTATTATGTACCACACCTGAAATGTGCCCTGAACTGGAGGACCATGACTACAAGAATGATTAAATTCCAGCAGACCCTTAAATTGTGTGGGATCTGCTGCTTCAGCTGGATCCTTACAAATCTCTAGCCTGATTTTACTCATGCAAGAATTCTCAAAGAGCTAATTGATGTTATCACAAATCCCATCTTGATGATTTTTGAGCGGTCTTGACAATCCAGAGAGGTCCCAGCTGATTGGAAGCTAGTGAACATTGTCCTGATTTTCAAGAAGGGCAAGAAGGAGGACTCCAGAAACTACAGGCCTGTCAGTCTCACTTCAGTGCCTGGGAAAGCTGTGGAGATTATTCTGGGAGGTATTGAAAAACATCTGAAAGGTAACACAGTCTGATCACAGCCAGCATGGCTTCATGAGAAGTCCTGTTTATCAAATTTGATTTCCCTGTGTCCCTTGAGGACAAGGTAACCTACCTAGCTGATCAAGGGAAGACAGCTAACGTAATCTTTTTGGATTTCAGTAAAGGTTTCAATACTGTCTCCCACAGGATCCTTCTGGACAAAATGTCCAGCATTCAGCTGGATAAACATATCATGGGACAAGTGAGCAACTGGCTCATGGGTTAGGCACAAAGGGTTTCAGTGAATGGGGTGACATCAGACTGGTGACCTGTCACTAGTGCGGTTCCACAGGGCTCCATCCTCGGCCCTGTGCTCTTCAGCATCTTCATAAATGAACTGGATGAAGGACTGGAAGGGATACTGAGCAAGTTCACAGATGATACAAAACTGGGAAGAGCTGTTGACTCCCTTGAATGCAGGGGAGACCTGCAGAGAGACCTCAACAAATCAGAGGACTGGGCAAACATCAACCAGATGAAGTTCAACAAGGGAAAGTGCACGATTCTGCAGCTGGGAGGGGGCAACCCTGGATGTATGGACAGACTGGGGAGACACTGAAAAGCAGCCCTGCAGAAAGGGACCTGGGGGTCCTGGTCACTGGCAAGTTGAACATGAGTCAGCAGTGCCCTGGCAGCCAGGAGGGCCAACCCTGTCCTGGGGGGCATCAGGCACAGCATCACCCGCCAGGCAAGGGGGGGGATTGTGCTGCTCTGCTCTGCACTGGGGCAGCCTCACGTGGGAATGGTATGAAGTTGTGTCAGGGCAGGTTGAGGTTGGATATTAGAAAAAGATTCTTCCCCCAGAGGGTGTTTGGGCACTGGAAGATGCTCCCCAGGGAAGTGGTCACAGCACCAGCCTGACAGAGTTCAAGAAGCTTCTGGACAGTGCTCTCAGGCACATGGTGACCTCTTGGAAATGGTGCTGTGCCGGGCAGGGAGCTGGACTCAATGACCCTTGTGGGTCCCTTCCAACTCAGCACACTCTGTGATTCTGTGATAAAGTGTCTAAGTTCCCACTACCATTAATGAAGATCTAGTAAAAGCAATCAATGAACGATTCAGCTGACCAGCCACTATGTACCTACTTTATGGTGAGCTGAATTGCTCTTCAGGCTCCAGTGACTGTAATGGGAGTATAGGAGACAACCCAAAAGTACCTCAATTTAAGTCATTTTTTCACGCTGATTCTTGTACTTGATGTTCCCTAGTCAGCCAAGAGCATCAGACAATTTTAAAGAGTGTTTTGTTTGACCCATTTTAGAAGTCTGCCTTAGGGGATGCATTAATTTCCATTTATCTAACAGGAAATTAAGTCTATAGCTTTAAGATAACTATGAAGTTAAGCAATCCTAAAACTCTCCAGTTGATTCAATCCCCATATGGTTATGACCAGAACCTAAACCAAGATAACAATTTGAATATATGTTATCTACTACTTCCAAAAAGACCTGCAGAAAAAGCACCGTATGTATATATAACTTCAGGCTCAATCAAGGGCAGAAAAGGTTTTTGTTTTTCTCCTATATCCATATTTAAAACTAATTCTGTTTTTCATAAAATACATAATCAGTCCTGTGCTCATTCCTGTAAGATGTTGTCCAAGCTAAAAGTTTAGCAGAACACAAATGGCTGGGTTTTCGTGTGTCCTGTACATATAGAGCTAAAAATATGTGTCTCACTTGTGTATTATTAATCAGAAATGCCATGTTCAGTTGTAGTAATCTCCAATTCCTAGCAGGAAGGCAAGTCACCACACAAACTAAAGAAGTAAGGCCAACATAGTACTCTGTTGTTAGAAGATGAAGGTGTTTTTAGAAGATGAAGGACTAACAGGTTCTGTGGCTCTGGCCCAAAAAGGCACTTCACGTTTAATTGATAAATCCTCTCTTTAATGTATGGGCATGGAACATTCCAACTTCTCTGTTTTTCATAGATATTAATTTAACAATACTTTAATTATTCCTTTTGATATGAGTAGTCTTCGAGATGAGATTTTACTTCTACTGTAAAATGCCAGGATATTGGACTCTTCTGTAACTCTAAAAATAATCTTCATTATTCTGAAATCATGAATGATTGAGCAAAAGGTGTGTGATCAGTAGGACTTTTATAAGGCAGTCAGTATAACCAAAAGTGTTTTTCATTTAAGGTAAAATGTGTCTATATCAAATGATGCAATGGAAATAAAGCAACCTAGAGAAATAAAAACTCTTCACGGTCTATCTCTGGTGTTCACTCACAGGACTTTAGTCACTATTGAAATGATGATAGAGATCCTTTTATGCTCTAATTATTGACATTCACCTGACACTAATTCCTCTTTACTACCCAGTAGATGCATGATTAATTTTACTGCTAGGCCTTATAGTTTAATGGTGTCTTCTGGAATGCACATCAGAAGGAATCCATCAGTGCTGGAAATTAATGAGCTTTACAGGAACTTAGATTTAACAGAGCAGAAGGTGGATCCACTGGTAGCTGTTTCTCACTGAGGGTGCAAAAATTTGTGTGAACTGGGTGAAGTAGATAACTGAGCTAGAGATGTTCCATTATTTATTTACAGACATTTCCCTCGCCTGGCAGAGTTCCCAAAACTATTTCAGTTGTAATTGAACTAGTTGAAACTAGAGATCAGCTGCAGAACCGATCAGCTCCTGTCTAATCTGTACTGAAAATTGCCTAAGGAAAGAACCAAACTCTATTCAAGAATGAAAACAAGTATTGGTTACCTTCCAAAAACATTGTGTTTTACAATATGGTCTTCTCTAGATCATGACTCTGGTCACCTTGTGGCGAGTGATAAAATGTGGACACCTAAATCTTGAATGTCTTAGGCACTCACCAAGAGCTGCAGTGGTATCACTTGCTCTGTCCTAATCTTCATCTTCTATATATAAATATAGAATACATTTATAAATATATTTTATACTATAAAATTATAAAAATTTTGATTATAAAAATATATGTATATTTAATATATATATTTTCTATATATACAAATATAAATTAATATAAAATTTGACATTTAAAATTATATGTTATCTCACACCTGACTATTCTATCTTTTAGAACCTCTTAAAAATTATTCTTCCGGCTTTATGTCAAGAATGGCTGACTTTGTTCTTAGAGAAATACTTCAACAATTCCACTTTCCTTTTTTTTCTCCAAATAAAAGGAAAGTGTTGGCAAGAGTGTGCACTTTGGTGCTTGGTTTTTTGTCTGTCTTTTTTTCTATATTAATTCAATTTAAACAGACTTGCACATATGTATGTTATGCATGCACACACACACACACACACACAAAATCTATATTGGTATGAAAGCAAGTTCCTGCTAAACATTTTTAAATGTTTCTTTTTAGCTAAGATTCTATTTATATAGCAATGACAATTTAAAGAAAAGGCTAAAAGAGAAATTGTGACTTCCAGCAGAATAAATAGTTTCCTTAGAACAGCAGGCAAACTACTCAGTAAGAGAGTGTAAAAGGGTCGTAAACTACAGGCCTGCAAAATAAAATCCTCTCCTCCTGGCTAAACTGGTGAACCACCTCTCTTCAGTTCTGCTTGTAATTTGGATGATTCACCAGGACTTTGCAGTACCACTTATTTGTCTACAATTACTTCATAACTCTTCAGTTATGTAGGACTTCTTGGATTCCAAAATCTGCTTTAGGAGGGCTATGATAGCAGGATCTTTTTATAGACTGGGGTTTGCAGTGAGCAATCTGTGTTATCAGATGGAGACGGTCTCAGTGGTTGTGCTCCTCAGGTGGGCAGCGTCAGCAGCACTGAGCTGTGCTGTGGCTGAGCTCTGCTGTGGCTGAGCTCTGCTGTGGCTGAGCTGTGCTTTCAGAAGTGGGGAATTCCTCTAAGACAAGGTTCACACAATATGGGGTTGGCAGAGTATAGGGAGCTCTGTGAGCACGTGCATGTTTGTGCACAGAAGTTTGGTTGAACATAGATTTGGTGAACGTGAAAATAGTCAGTCTTTGCATAGCTTAGGTGAGATAAAGCTGCATGATGTGTACATTAATTCCACTGGCTCATTGTGATTTTTAATTTGAGGCTAAGACAGGAAACAATAAAGAACTGAGCTCTGTGCTTTGTACATTGCCTGTACGCTCCTGTCAATGATTACACAGATAACTGTTCAAGTGCAGCAAAATATTTTAGAATAACTCTGCTCTAATTGTTAATAATGATATTTTGTCTCAGCAAACGTGCCAAAGATCAGTGCCAAGATTTTAGACGTTAA
Organism: Aleadryas rufinucha; assembly: GCA_013397815.1. Lineage (NCBI taxonomy): Eukaryota > Metazoa > Chordata > Aves > Passeriformes > Aleadryas > Aleadryas rufinucha. The sequence continues at coordinate 9,746 of VZTH01007927.1, read as the reverse complement.
CTTACAGTCAATGAACAAGCACTGATTAAAGAAATCCGCTTATAAAAAGAATGCATGGATTTATATGATGTGGAAAGGCTAATATTTTATTTCTCTGATTATAATCTTACATCTACTTTTAATTCTAGTTTTATAGGCTGTATTTAGCAAATCACTTTCGCTCATGAATAAAATTAGCCTCTCACAAAAGGCCAGCTGCTTCAGAATGGGATGTGATGCCTGGTCTCCTTCATACCTCATCTTAACAGTCACACACAAAGCAGGAGGGCTGATGGTTGTTTTTCTTTACACCAGAAAGGAGATGTGAGTCTGCCTGGAGTCACAGTGCTTCATATACAGAGTGCCTGGAAATAATTCTTATTAATAAAACTGCTGAGAGCTCTGCAGCTAAACCTTGTTATGAGCATTATTTCAGCAGCTTCATTTTGGACTTAAAGGGACACTTCTTTTGCAGAATGACCTTTTTCTTTCTGCAGGGAGCTCTATATCTAGTAATTACTCAGTAATTATTCACTCTTTTCATATCTGAGTTGTGTTACTACGTGCACACAAGTCTTTGTGCATTGAAGCCTAAGCTCACCCAGTAATGCATATGTATAACTTGGAACAATAGTGTGGAGAAAACAACCTGCAACTCATATTCACACCAATAATGAAACTGAATTGAAAAACACCAGCCTGCTGAGCTTAGGGAGAACAGAAACCTAAATCCACCCAGCTTCATGTGACCTCACCCAGCTGCGGCTCTTTCAGGACTATCACCCACGGACCCAGGAGGGAGTGGGGCAGCTCTGCCCATCTGCCACCTCTAAAGATCCATGTGGCTGTGCAGAGAACTGGGGTGGGAGGTGGTCCTGTTCCCCTGTCCCCATATCACACTTCATCACCTTGCTTTGGTTTGTTACCCAGCCAGGCAAATCTCTGCCAGCTCTAGGCACTGGGCAGGGCTGGGCACAGGGGGCTGGGGGAGAGGGGAGGTTGCCAGGTGGTTTGGGCATGAGGGCAGTTCCTGCAACACATCTGGTGCATCACCTGGGAATAGGAACAGAGGGGACAAGAGCCCCACGTGCTGGTGCTGCTTCAGGAAAGAATAAAATGTGGAGAAAAACCTGAAGCTGTGGAAATGCATTCCCATGGGCTGTGTTTCCAGCTGAGTGGGAACTTCCTGTGGGCAAGAAGACATGACTGTTGGCAACTTCCCTTCCATGGGTTCAGGGAGGTAGCACCTTGGTGAACCCTGCCCAAGGAGCAGCACCTGAGGAGCAGCACCTATCTTGTGAGCCCCGGATTTCTGCAGTATTCCTGTCTATTCTGTCTGTCCAGTCCAGCCTGTGCCATGTGCTCTAGGATGACCCTGCTGAGCAGGGAGGTTTGACCAGATGACCTGTGTGGTCACTGTGGTCTCTTCCAGCCAGTCCGATTCCATGTGATTCTGTGATTCCCTGCAGGAAAGCTGTGCACCCAAAGCATGGAACAACTTCTTGGCTGGGACTATGGGACCCCCTGGCAGAGCACAGTGAAGAAATGTTGTATCCATGACAACTGCTGAAGCTGGCCTTTGCCTTTGATGGGTTTTTTCCATCCCTCTGAGACCATCCTGAGCCACAAACATGCACTACCCCTGGCTGGTGCTGCTGGTGTTGCCTTGGCCCCCAGGGTGAGGCTGTGTGGAGCTGCTGCAGGCGGCACACGCTCTGCAATGTTCTCTTGCCACAAGGCAAGGGCAAGAGCCAGCAAATTATAATGAGCAACACATCGCTGCAGCCTGTTTGGAATTAATCCAAAGCCCATTAAAGGCAATGGAAAGACTCCAAATTTCCATTCTGTTTTAAAAGCTATTATCCTTTATTTCTGTCAGGAGTCTTGTTTCACAGTGGAAGGCATGTACTGTCACAAATCACTCAGAAGCAGCAGCAAGTATTTATTTAATTTAGGGTATCTAAAGGTGAATATTCAAATGTTTCTTATCTGGCCAAAGCACATAAAGGTATTTCTGGACATTTTTTTCTGCAGAATACTGCCTCTGTGTTTCTCTCATCAGTTTACAGCCTCTCCTTCTGAAGTCAAAATCTCAGACTTAGGGCTTATTGGCACTCTGAAAAATGTCTGTCATGCTATCTATACATATCTGCTAATAAAATAATGACCAGTGTGCTGGAAAATAACTTTAATTTAAAGGTATTTCAAGTGGGTCACAAATTAATCAAAGCAGTTGTGACTCTCAGGTGTATGAGTTGCTGCTGGTACGTACCTCTCAGCTAACAAAGACCACAGCTGTGTGGGTTTTCAGTAGAATAAAGCTGCCTCTTGCAATATGTCTAAATCCCAAATACAAGGATAAGTCCAACCCTGTGCTTACTAACCAGCTCCTTTCCAGCTGCCCATTAAAATGCTTTGTATTGTAAAGGTGCAAATACTACCTCACCCATAAAGACAATGCTTGTTCTTTTGGGTCTCTTCAGGTCACAATTTATAGGTAGTAGAAAATTGCAGCTACCTTCAGTACCAACTATTTTTGAGCAGAAATCTAAACTAATCAACTCAACAGATGATACTTCTAGCTAGAAGAGAATATATAAAACAGAGCACTAAGAGATGAAGCTGTCCCTGCTGAACTGAGCTGTGGGATCTCTGCCTGTGTCTTGTATAAATCCCCAAAACTGTCTATTTGTCTAGTCCTCCATCTGAGTGTTAATATTCCCTTTTGCCAATTGCTCAGTTGAAAATCAACAAGACAGAGGCCCTTCCTCAAGCAGGTCATGCCACCAGTGCTCATTCAGGATTATATCTCCCTCAGAAAAAAACTTCTCTTGGGTTAAGTAATAATCCTGCTGGTTTTGTTCGAGTAGGAAGGACCAGCAGCTCCTCTCTGCACCACAAACACTTTCCTCCTGGTCAGAACTAAGAGTAATCCTGAGGGACAGCTGAAGATGCTATGCTAATAGCAGAGGAAAAAAAGGTACCTGCCATTTCAGCCAGTGAGACCAAGTTCCAAACTTGGATCCCTTTAAGACCCAAATCAATTTGCTGTTTGGTCTCCAGGTTACCCACTGCTGGGCACCCACATCCCCTCCAGAGCTGCAGTTTTCCCTCACCTCTGACAAGGCAAAAAAATATTGGCACAAAACTGGAGAATAAAGAAAGAGCACAAAAGCTTCTAGGAAAGGAAGGACCACTGGGGGTTGACAAAAATATTGCAAGAGCAGTGCCCTTCCTGTTGCTCTTTGTGGGCACTAGAGAGGAGTAGAGACCCAGCTTGCTCCTTACATCCATGCTGGTCCCCTGTATGCAGGGGATGTTGTTGTTCAAGTGTGTGTCAGACTGCAGGATCAGACCTGAAATGAGCAAGAAGTGATGGCCACTCAGGCTGTTGAAAATGAATGTAATTTAATGATTCTCTTTCTCTAAGCCTGTAAACTGTATGTGATGTGTTTCTGCCTGTTGAGCACAGGGGAGACACAAAGCCTTATTCACACAACAAATTAATATAATCCAGAACACAATTTCAAATAGTTTACTTTTGTATCTTAGGCTGCTAATTTCATTTTTGAGTTCCCACTACACAAATGCAAAGAAGAGAGAAGACCTTTGTAACAATTATTATAATAAACACACTTTTTACTTTTTTTCTCATGAAAACAATATATTTTGGGCTTCAGTTTTCTTCATAGCCCCTCTAGCTTTCTCACAGGCACCAAGAACCCCTCCTCCCTACCACTCAGACATGAAAACAGAAGGTCTGCATAAGGTCAAGTAGGTTAGCTGAATAAATCAAATTAGGAAATGAAGAGTCATTACTTTTCAAAGCAGGCTTGTGACAGAAAAAAAGCATTTTTCTTCATTATTTGATTTTCATAATCAAATACACTCAAAATCGTATTCTTGAAAAAAAGAATCAATCACCTAGAAGTCGAGCTAAGTTTTTACAGAATACACGTGGCTTTGAGCATCTTCTTAACTGCATCAGCTGTGGTGGCAGCTGCAGAGACTTGCAGAGATGACAGGTGTGTCTCCAGGGCATGGAGAGCTGACACAGGTACTTGTGATACCTTCTGAAAGAGCGGTGTGCTAGCACAGAGCTCTCCATTTGAACTGGAGGCTGTTTCCACATGTCTCCCATTCCTCTGAGAGACAGAGCTGATGCCTTTCACAACCCCTGAATGCAAAACATAAATAAGTGATCAGCTCTGGGATTTGTGCTGCCTCCCAAGCAGAGGTGGGAGGAGAGGCAGTAGCTCCCAGCCACCCCGATGCAGAGCCAGAGGGTCTGGATTTTGCCTTTCCCTGTAAACTGCAGCTGGAGAGTTGTCTTGACTCAAATAGTTACAGTTTTAAATTGACAAGATAAAATCGTCAGGAAACAGAATGCAAAATGTTAGAAAATACATTTTTGTTCATACCCTGGGCAAAGGTTTGGTTTCACCCTTCTAAGGTATGTGACTGGTTATACAACTTTATTTATATGATAAGTCAGAGATAGTTCTTGTAGCAAGAAGCTTCCAATTTAAACTGACAGAGCAGAAAATAATTAGAAACAAAGGAACAGAGAGATTCCCTTGTAAAGATCTGCAGCTTTTTACTTACCTGAAACCTGATGTCAAAAAGCTGTGTTCACTGCCATAGGTTCTGTTCCTAGGTGCAGAGAGCAGATTTGAGGAGCCTAGGGGAGAGAACTGAGCATTTGCTTGCACAGGTATTAAATGTGGAGATGTTTTGCAGGTGTAAGGAAAATGTATCTGCTGTCAGGATTTCAGTAGTTATAAAATTTTCTCATCTGCTAAAATGCTTGGGGTTGGAAACTACTATTATTTGGAAATTTGGAGTTGTGAGCTCTATCCTCTTAGTGCCACATAGTAAAACTGCTTTTATCTTGTGAAATGCAGTAAAATGGGGGAAAAAGTATGCTTACTTGAAACAATTTATTTGTATTTCATAAAATAATTTACAAGATTTTTATTCTTAAGCATGGTATGGAGCTTTTTCAAATCTAAAAAGAAGAAACTGGAAAAAGTGGCTCTGCTTCAAAGAGAGCTGGTCATTTGCCCTTCTCTCACCGGAAAACCTGAACAGAATGGGAAATATTCCCCTCAAAAATCAAGGTCAAAAAGTGAAGATTAGCAGGGTAAATTTGCAAAGCTTTGGGCAGGAAAGAAAGGAAATTTACAGTCCTTAAGAGGCGAATTTGAAAGAGCCAGTTGCATGTTCAGCCTTTATGTCCTGACATATAATCTTTCAGTCCAGAAAAATTCTACAATGCAAGTGATGTCAGCTCAGTTGTCTTCTGTACAGCTCATGTGTATGTAAGTCAAGGCTGTTCCTGGTATTCACAGCCAGGTGCTAAAGTTGGCTAATGAGGAAACCTATTGATCTGTAGCATTTTCTTTCAAAAGTTTAAAAGCAAAGGAGAACTGTGAAAATGAAGTGATCACTCTCCTCTAACACGACAGCTTTCTCATCTCTCTCCCCTGTTTGCCATTATTCTGGTGCTCCTGGTACACTGCACCCTGGAGATTGCAAACAAGAAGTGGGAGAAGTTCTTTTTTTATTCACCCCAGATGCAAAGATTGCTTTCACCTTTCTTAGCATGCGACCAGTTATACAATGTTAATTAACTGATAGGAGAAAATAAGAAATTAAAAACCTAAAACTAAAATTTGATGTCTGTATTTCAAAAGAAAGTTGTAAATCTTGCCTATGGGAACTGCTTACAGAAGAATCCTTCTGTACCCAGCAGCAATTCTCTCTGCATGGTAATATTAATCATTTAGTTAGATCTCTTGCTAATCTTGGGAAGGCTAAAGAGAGGGGGCCTGACTCTGCCTGCCTTTGCACCAGCCTGGGAAGGATGTAGTCCTTACCGCTCCTGTGCTGTTCTAGAGCTGCCTTTTCTGAAGGAATGAATGGTACCAATGAGAAGAGCTGCTGCTGTTCAGCAATTGAAATATATGGTCTTTATACTGGGGATTTCAACTGAAAAAGTATTTTTGAAGAAAGGAAGCATGAGAAATATTTACTTCATTAACTATTTGGTCAATAATGCTGATTTTTCATTAGAGTTACAGAAATTGTATTGAGATGTAAAACTCATTACTTCCATTTGACCATTTTGTATTTTTTTACATTTACAAAACACATGTGACTGGAAGCCACAGAAACATGAGTGTTTAAGTGATGAGTTTGATTAATGCTTTTTGTTTATGGCATGAAGATAAAGCACGTTGATCTGCAGAGGAAAGTAAGAATTGACTACTAGGCCTAGTTCTTCTCTTTCACTGTGAGCAGAAGTGGGACAAGCAGCTCAGAAATTCCTACTTATTTCTTATACTGCCATGCATGCATACAAGTGACAGGACACAAGAGACTAATTGAAACCCACCAGATTATATCTCCTGTTCGGTAAGCTTTTTTTTTTTTTTTTTGACTACAGCTGTCTCAAAACTGTCATCCACAATCTAGAATAAGGATGGCTTTTCCCCTCCTCAAAGCATCAGCACTTTGGAAACACCGTTCAGGTGTTGTTTCCACAGCGTCGATCCTGTTTGCATTGTGCGTTTTTGGAAATTACTCCTGGTGACTTCAGGACAAACAGGACAGGACGTGGCAAAAATAATTTAATCCAAATTCCCTCTTCTCTGGCACTGACAACCCCTCTGTTAGGACCTTAGGACCCCATCTCTTAGAAGCAGTGTCTGGACCCTCAAGAGCTTGTGTGCTGTGGACTAGAAGTGCTTGCCCTTGGGTGCCCTTGGCAAGCAGTGGCTCTTAAAGACCAGAAATTCAGTGGGTTGGTACAGTACAGCCCATCCTGTTTGAAGCATTTTTAGGTATTATTAAAACTAAAAATAGTGCCAATTGTGCCAATTGTGTTATCAGTGATTTTACCATCTGTCCTCAAAGTTTCCCTTTGATTTGTTGCTAAATGATGGAAGTTGGGGCACTTCATATGGACTTGGCTCCTTTTCATTATCAAATTAATGATCCGTTCAGGTTTAACTGTGCAGCTTCTTAATATGTGAGTCTATTCCTGAAAGGACTCTCAGGCAGAAACCCTGAGTGCCCCCACTTTGTATCCATCATTACTCTGGCATGTTCTCTTTCTCCAGGGAATAGTAATGTGCATTCTTACTGGGTGGTTGGAAGATGAAGTTCCCCAGCAATACAGGAGCTCACCTAAAGGGATAATAATTTTGTTTTCAATGTTAGGTATTAATTTAAAATTTTCCCTATACTGCATTAGAGACAAAATTTTTCTTGATTTTTCTTGATTTACTGCTAAAAGTTGATCTTAAGCCCCTGTTTTCACCTTCTTTAGTCTCATTTCATTCTGAGTAATCAAATTTCAGGGGGTAAAAGTCTTTCCTTTCTCAAGTACTCTGTGCCAACATTCATTGGTGAGCTGGTGTCAGTATCGTGAACCTGCCAAACTACACAGAAAAGCTGTATCCCACAAGCACTCCCAAGCAGTGCAACTTTGGTCTCAATGAAGACAAGTGACATATTGCTTATTAAAGACAACATCTTGCCAGCTCCCATCCCTCAGTCCTTTTTCATTCTGCAGTTGCAGAGCTAGTGAAACCAGGCTTCTGTACCTAGACAAAATGGTTTTATGGATTTTTTTTATTTTTTATTTATATATCAGAAAATTTGCATAAGGTTAGTCCACAGTGTGGGACCCTTTTAGAGGTGAGGACTGCAGCTGAGCAGTACTTATTAATTTTAAAGTCTGTCCAGTAAAAACATCTGCTTTTCCATACTGGCATCAGGAAGTTGAAGACCTAGGTTCAGTTTCTACTTCTTCCTAACCTGAAGGAAATCCCCATTCCCTTCCCCTCTTCCAGGTGAGCACCCTGATGACCAGGCAGTTACATCAGCACCCACCTTCCTTGCTTCTGAAGCAAAGTGCCTCTGTACAGATCACAGCAGGGGAGAGAACCTAAGGAGAGGGAGGTGACACCACATCATAGAGCTTCAGAGCACTAGGGTGATGGTGGGGAGGTCAGGGAGAGCAGGAATCTGCTCCCCAGGCCCAACTTACAGGAATGAGAACTCTCATGACTGCAGTGTCTTTGGGCTGGAGCATAGGCTGTCACCATGCAGTGTCTGGGGTTAAGCAAAGTTAGAGCAACTCTTGCATTATTCCCAGATCACAACACTTCTGTCAGGAGCTGGCTTCTGACTCCTGAACTTGTACACTGTGGGATGCACATATCAAGCTAGGCTAGGTGGCCACTTTATTTTCCAGGTTACACTGAAAAGAGCATCCAATTTCTCTCCAAAGTGTGATTCCATGGCCATCAGAAAAACCGTCTGCACTATATATGTGCAAACACTATGGGTTTTCTGAATGTTGCCAGAAAGTAAATGAGAACTTTTTCTGCAAATGTAGAAATCATTTCACACAGAGAAGCTCAAACAGGACATTAAATGTCAGCAAAGCAGAGAACCTTGTTTTTATGCTGTGTATGTCTCTGGCTACATCTAGCATTAATATATTTACAGTAAAATGTTGGGCTCCTGTTGTGATTTTTTTTTAAAACTGTGTTTTGAGAAAGACTTATTTGCAGCTATTTCTACTCTGTATTGTTGACATTTTGAAATAAAGGGATATATTATTAACTTGTGTAATTTTTATTAGTTCAGCAGCTTGCCTATGAAAGACACTGCTGAGGCTATGAAAGTGAGTTGCACAAAAGCCATTTGGGAGTTGAGCTAGTAAACTAAAAGATACTATGAAAACAAATTGAATAATACAGAAATGTTTGTCAAAGCCGAAAGTCAGGGCTTACAATTACATGCTTCTAAAATTACTGTACATGTTTATGCAGTTGATTCATTGAGAAATACTAGGGAAGAGTTGAAAAGGCTCAAATAACATATTTTGAAATTTTTTTTATAGCATCATAGAATCATTTAGGTTGGAAAAGACCTCTAACATCATTGAGTCCAACCATTAACCCAGCACTGCCAAGTTTAGCACTAAACCATGTTCCCAAGTGCCACATCTCTTAAATACCTCCAGAGATGGTGACTCTACCATTTCCCTGGGCAGACTGTTCCAGTGTCTGGCAACCCTTTCTGTGACAAAATTTTTCCTAATATCCAATCTAAATCTTGCCCAGCTCAACTTGAGGCCATTTCCTCTTGTTCTATCCCTTGTTACTTGGGAGAAGAGACCAACTCCCACCTGGTTATAACCTCCTTCCAGGCAGTTGCAGAGAGTGATAAGGTCACCCTGAGCATCCTTTTCCCCAGGCTAAACAGCCCCAGGTCCCTCAGCTGCCCCTCATCAGACTTGTGCCCGACATTCTTCACCAGCTCTGTTGCTCTTCTCTAGACTCATTCCAGCCCCTCAAATGTCTGTGAGGGGGCCAGAATTGGACACAGCACTCCAGGTGTGTCCTCACCAGTGCTGAATACAGGGGGATGATCACTGCCCTGATCCTGCTGGCCACACTATTCCTGATACAAGCCAGGATACCATTGGTCTTCTCGGCCACCTGGCACACACTGGCTCATTTTCAACCAGCTGTCAGCCAGCACCCCCAGGCCATTTTCTGGTGGTCAGGTTTCCAGACACTCTTGGGAGGAGCTGTTGACTCCCTCGAAGGCTGAGAGGCCCAGCAGAGAGACCCTGATGAATTAGAAGACTGGCAATCACCAACCATATGAAGTTGAACAGAAACGAGAACCAGATTCTGCAGCTGGAACAGGGCAACTCTGGAAGTAAGGACAGACTGGGGAATGAG
>VZTH01007926.1:0-94951 GCA_013397815.1 Aleadryas rufinucha | reverse complement strand
CCCGTGACAAAGACGCAGTGAACCGGGGCAAGGACAAAGACCCACACCCACACAGAGCTCCAGCTTAAATACGGGGGCTGGGAGAGCTGAGGGTATGGGCAGCACATAGGTGGGGCTAAGGTATGGGGACTAATAGGGAAACAGTGAGGGAAGGACTAAAGGACAAGGGTGAATGGGGAAACAGGGAAGGGAGAACATTCTGGGTTAGGGCCATATAAGGTAGAAAGGGGCAGGGGAGGCCAACGGGCCAATAGGAAAGACAGAGCCAGGGTACATTTCTGCAACAGAACAGGGCATTGTGAGAGAGACTTTTCTAGTCACTTCAACCTAGGGAGAATTTCTCCACTTAGCTCCAGGGGGTTCTTATAATCCCTGTTGCCATGGGACACCTGTCTACGACAACTGAGTCTTTTCAATTAAACATTTGCCACACAAATAATAGAGAATCTCAGTCTTTACTGTCTTGACTGTGTAATTGGCAAACAAGAAACATTGAGGGGCTGGAGCGTGTCCAGATGTGGGAATGGAGCTGGAGAAGGGGCTGGAGCACCAGTAGCAGCTGAGGGAGCTGGGAAAGGGGCTCAGCCTGGACAAAAGGAGGCTCAGGGGGGACCTTGTGGCTCTGCACAACTCCCTGACACGAGGGTGGAGCCAGGTGGGGGTCAGGATCTGCTGCCAGGGAACAAGTGATAGGACAAGAGGAAACAGCCTCAAGCTGTGCCAGGGAAGGTTTAGGTTGGACATCAGGAAGAATTTCTTCCCTGGAAGAGTGGTGAAGGGTTAGAACAGGCTGCCCAGGGCAGTGGTGGACACACCTACCCTGGAAGTGTTCAAAAAATGAGTTGACATGGCACTTGGGGATATGGTTTAGTGGGCATGGGCGGATTAGCTTAAAGGTTGGACGTGATGGTTCTTAAGGTCTTTTATAATGCTAATGATTCTATGATAAGCAAATACCATCAATACTGGTTGCCAACTAAAACTGCCCCAGGTGTTAATCCATGTTCCCTTCCTGAATGTTTGCTGTTAGGACAGGCTGTGGAGTAAGTTCCTCTGCTGCCAGGCAGGACCACAGCCCTGCCCAGTGACCTGGACCGCACAGGGCCAGAAGGGACAGTTCACCTGGGCCAGCAGCCACAGATGCTCACATGGGAGTTTGCTTTCCAGTAGAGCTCACTCCACAGATGAATTAGGCTTTAACTATACATGGCTGAGTGCTCAAAAAAAACCAAAAGAAACAAGTCAAAAAAAGCTGTATTTAACAGATCCAGCTCCCAGGCAGAGAATTAGAGATATGCCAGTTTAGCATCACCCTGCAGCCAGGCAGTTTGTGAAGACAGACTGACTAATGCAGGTCAATCCATGGTATAACACTGAGGCCACAACTGATTAGACATGGAACTAAGATAAAGTCACACAAATCAGACAGAAGATGCCAAGCAAATAAACAAATAGCTCTTGAATTCCTAGCAATTAAGGATTTTAAATTGCTAAAAGCCTTCCACCTAGCATGACCAGCCCAACTCTGTTCTCTGACTTAGTATGCTACAAAATACCAAGTAAATGCTGAATTTTTGTAGGTATTGTTTCAATTACAAAAATACCCCAAAACTATTCTTTTGTCTGTGTGGACAAACCAGCAGCAGCTCAGACCCCAGGAGTTACCACAGCCATGCAGAGCATTCCTGAAAGAAAGTATAACCCTGCAGTTTCCACCCTGCAAATTTTATGGCAGAGCTGATTTAGAAAGCAAATAAATGATCTTTTCATGTGTCCCTAAGTCACTAACTTAGAACCCTACTTCTGCATTCAGCAGCTCTAGTTCACCGTTAGTTTTAAATTAAAGCCATACCATGCAGATCAGCCGGGTCATGGCAGTGGGGAAACTCATGTAGAGACCCAAAACTGAAGGGAGAAAAAGCATTAAGGTCCATTAGTTGTAACAGCCAACAGAACAAGGTCCCTAAAATGATGTTGTTAAATTGCATGAGGAAAACTGATTTAAGAACCTGCTCTAAAAGCCTTTATCACATNTATACAAATGTTGTATCCATTGTGATTAGAAGAAAGAAGCGGGATGAGGAAGAACCCTGAGAAGAAGAAACAGAAGAATTGAGACGGGTGATTGATTGACGCACAATGCTCAGAGCCAATGAGAAAAGCTACTAGAAATCGTATGACGTAAAGGGTATAAATATATGTGCTTTTTGAAAATAAATCGGAGTTTGCATTACCAATCACATTGATTGTATCGCAATTCTTCCCACTCACCGCACCGAGGAAGGCAGAAAACTATCACAGCATTCCTTCTCTTGCTGTACCTCCATCGCTCGTGCATATTCTATCCTGAGGCCATAGTTCACCTCAACATTCAAATAATAGAGCTTTTATTTTTGAAAAGTCAACATTTGCAAAGGTTTTACAAATATTTTATAGTGCCATTTGCTTCCATGCTTAGTTATTTAACTGCAAATGTGATGTTGTGGCAAAAGTTACTTTTTCCAGCGTCAGAAATTATTGAAACTGGGTCACTAGCAAAAAGTTACATTTAAAACAAAACATTTTAAAATTCGATACTAGTATTACTGTAATAATTTCAAGCATTAGTTTCCATTCATGAGAAGAGCCTTGAAGACAGAAACACGAATCATCATGCCTTGTAAAGAGACTTCAAAGGGTATAGAAGAATTTGTACACTCAAAAATCCATAAACTCAAAAAGCACTGTGCTGTAAGTCTTTAAACCCTGACAACTCTCCATCCTCCCCAGACAGAGGATTCGGTCATTTGAAAAGGAGGCTGGGTCTACATCGTGGCCTTGGCTTCAGTTTATTATCGGATTTAGCTCTTCAAATAAACCAAACCCTGAAGTGCAGGTATCTTCTAATGAGCAGGGTAACACCTTAAGAAAATAATGTAGAGGTGAAGATCTTGTCACTTTTATCAAGAGAAATTATTTAGTCAGTTTGGCTTTTTTCCCCCCTTTTTACACAGCACTGTTATTAAAAGCTGTTTTAGAAGCTTTATCTAATAGCTAGGTAAGTAGCAAAGATACAAACATCAAATGCATGGAGTTAACCTATAAAGTAGGGAAAAATTATTTTTTATTGCTCTCAGGCAGATCCTGAAGCACTGTGATGTCACAGGAGAGAGTCTGACTTTCTTCAGCAGCCCAGTGCTCACCTGGTTCAAACTGCATTGCACCTTTTCCCACACCACATCATCCAAGCATTAGCAGCAACACCCACATCCACTGCTGAACTCTGACTGAAACACAAGAGGTCACATTGGGACACAGCAGACCAATAGCACAGGACAATTAATTATCATATAACGGTCATATAAGACAGGTTATAGGTACCCACATCACAGCCAGCTCAGCAGGCTGCAGAGGAAGGATGGGAAGGGCCTGTCAGCATCAACACTGGGATGTAACACCATCTGAAGGCCACACTGGATGTGCCTGGGGCCATTCAGAATCAGTTGGGGCCATAGCCGAGTGCTGACACATGACCATGGTGGCTGATAATGCCTCAGCTTCAACTGGGGATGATTTTTCCCCAGGAACTCCAGTGCTTTGCAGCATCTCCAAGCTGTTCTTGAGAGGGATTTTTGAGAGATAGCGTTTGGCTTCTGTCATGGAATCTTATGAAATTTTGCCAGAGGAAGTTTAGGCTGGATATTAGGGAAAGGTTCTTCTCCCAGAGGGTGGTCGGGCACTGAACAGGCTCCCCAGGGAATGGTCACAGCCCCAAAGCTGCCAGAGCTCCAGGAGTATTTGGACAACAATCCCTAGGGTGGAATTGTTGAGGTGTCCTGTGCGGGGCTGGGAGCTGGACTTGATGATCCTTGTGGTCCCTTCCTACTGAGGAGATTCTATGAATCTATGATGCTATGAAATTATATATTCAAATGATATTTATTTTTTAAGCCATTTAAAGCAGATAAATCAATTAAAGCTTGGCCAGCTTTTGAATACAAATTCATGATGTCAAATGGAGCTGGTGCTGCCCAACAGACTTGAGAACTCTAAACATTTTAGAACATTTAGTCCAGATATGGAATCCCTCACACACTGAGGCAAGGGCTCTCAGCCTCCAGGAGTTCCCTTGGGCATCCCAACCCACAGGAAGAGTCCTTGACTGCAGACCCACTGCTCCAAGGAGGACTGACCCAGCCCTGGCAGGGCTCCACCATAGCCCGGTCAGATCTGACCTGTGGTCAGATATGGTCATGGTCACTCTCCGTGGTAGGCTCTGACCTGCTGCCCACCACAGCCACTCTGAAATGTGATGGGGTCCAGCCTGCATAGAGCGGTCAGTGATTCATCCCTGAAGCCACACCACAGCTCAGGCCAGTCGCAGGTCCCTGCTGGGGGAGCACCTGCACAGGTGCTGAGGACATGCATCTCCTGACTGCTCTAACACCTAGCAAGCTCGTGACTGGATGACTGGAATTTCTGAAGTTAACCCCTTTGAGAGGCACAACTAATGTGGGTCATGTGAGCAGACATCCTTAAGACACTCCACCTATTCAGAAAAGTGTTCAGCATGTAAACACAGACAAAATGTAATGTTGGAAACAGGAGCAAAATATCCCAACCATCAGCTGTACCACCGGACAGCCACACACACGTGACACAGCAACCGGCAGAGCCACACACTGACTGGCACAATGTCCTTCTGATGTTGTTCCCCAGGGCTGGGGCAGCTCTGCAGGTGGGGTCTCATCTGAGCGGGGCAGAAGGGCAGAATCCCCCCTCCCCTGCTGCCCACGCTGGGGGCTCAGCCCAGCACAGGGGGGGTTTCTGGGGTCAGTGCCCATGGCCGGGGCAGGTTGAGCCTCTCACCCACCAACACCCCCAAGTCTTTCTCCCCAGGGCTGCTTCTGATCCATTCTCTGGGTTTGTGCTTGGAATGCTTGATTTCAAGTCTAACAAACCACTCTCCAATAACATTACTGAAACACACATCAGGCTCTTCAAAACTCCCTACTGCTAGTTCATAGTACCACACAGTACCATAGTGAGTGGTAGGTTTTGTCAAACATTCAAAAGTACTGAAAAAACAGGTGCTTTCCCCAAGCTGTTGGGGAAACAAAAAGAGTAAATTGATCAGTGTGCTTACCATGCATTTTACTACTGCTTAACATCTTCCTGGAAAATGGGGACTGGAAAATGATGAGAAATGTAATTAATATTGTCTCACTGACAGTCTGACAAAATGTTTTTCACACCAATACCTCACTGGACAGATACAACTATGCTACAAATTCATTCACAAACAATAAAACCACACACAACCACAAGCTTCATAAATTATGAGCTTGGAATAAAGATGACTCCTGGCAACCAGGAAAGCTTCTGGGTTGCTTCCTTGCATTTTGTTGTTTTTCTGTTAAATCTTTTACCTACTGATAAATTTTAAAGGAGATGATTTCAGAAACTGGCCTAATAGATAGTGGCTGCTGCACAACAAAAATCGAAGGGGGAACATATACAGAGGTCATTAATACATAAAGGAAAAGGGAAATCAAAGAAAGTGAGGGAAAAATCAGCTGCAATAACAGCTTAAAATAACTGCACATTTAAACTGAATTAAAACATTTTCACATCTATCCGCAAATGATTAAGTGTGGCTGGTTTAATTAGAGCAGCTCAGTGCAGAGAAACCTGAACTGACACGTTCCTCAGCCAATGTGCTGCTGGCGGCAGCGCTGCTTCAGAGCTCACACGGCCATGCCCGGCATTTTCTGCATTGACCTCAGGAAAGGCAGAGAAAGCTCTCCTACAGATCACTAGGAATATAAATGAGGGTGATCTTTTTGCAGCACAAACATGCTCCAAGTGACATAATTCACCTCACAAGTGAAATGACAGCACAGGCAGAACAAGAACAGCAGCTACAGGTAACCTCAGGGTAGGTGACTCTCATGGGATTGAAGTGGCAAGGGTGAGTCCATTCTTCTGCAAACGGCCAGAAAGGAATTCCAAAGAGGACAGGCTGCTCCAGACAGTGGATATTATTCCTCAGGGGAGGAAATGACCCTTACAACAAAGACAAAAGCATCAAGGAACAGGACACCAGGAAGACTGAGGACAACACAAGGGAACACCAAGGAAAGAAAAAGCAGAGTTATCTAGAAGGATGCTGTCAGTGGAGCAATACAGGAGCCCTCAAGTCTGGGTGATGGAGACACAAACCAAAAGATGAGGTGTCAGAAAGCGTCCATAAGCAAAGCCTTGGAACAGTGTTGGGGCATGTGCTGAGAGAGGCAGGGGTGAACCAGAGGGTAATGGATAACAGAGGCTGAAAGCCTGTGAAGAGCAAGACATAGGAGAGTGAAGGTGATTGCATAGAGGTGAGAAATCAGAGAACAAAGTGAAACTCTGAAAGGACAGAAATCCAGACACTGAGGGGACAAGGAGGAATGGCTGGAAGGCGCCATGGCACCTTTCCAGGGGGGAATCATAGAATCAGGGAATGGTTTGGGCTGGAATGGACCTTAAAACTCATCCCATTCCACTCCCTGCCATAGGCAGAGACACCTTCCACCGTCCCAGGCTGCTCCAAGCCCTGTCCAGCCTGGCCTTGGACATTTCCAGGGATCCAGGGGCAGCCACCGCTGCTCTGGGCACCCTGTGCCAGGGCCTCCCCCCCCTCACAGCCAACAATTCCTTCCCAATATCCCATCCAGCCCTGCCCTCTGGCACTGGGAAGCCATTCCCTGTGTCCTGTCCCTCCATGCCTTGTCCCCAGTCCCTCTCCAGCTCTCCTGGAGCCCCTTTAGACCCTGGAAGGGGCTCTGAGCTCTCCCCTTCTCTTCTCCAGGTGAACATCCCCAGCTGTCTCACACTGAACAAGGGCGAGAGATCAGAGCAGTGGCAGCCGCCCAGGACGCTCCAGCACCCGCAGTAGCCTGTGCCCTGGGGTCAGAAACCTGTGCGGGACCAAGAGAAAAACACCCAAAACATTCCCCACCAAGACCGGGCGGTGCCGCCATTTCACCCCTGAGGGCTCGGGGGGCGGGGCGTGGGCGGGGCCACATCAGACCCCGCCCCCCGCGCGGCCCCGGCACTCCCGGCCGCCATTTCAGAGCGGCGCCGGGGGAGAGGGCTGGGCTGTCCGGCAGCGGCGGAACGGCGCCACCGGGGCTTAACGGCGTTACCGGGGGTTAACGGCGCTGCTCTCCGGGTCCTCGCAGCGCTCACAGAGCGGCCGGAGCCTGGGCCCCCAGGGGCTGCAGAGCCGGCACTGCCCGCTGCGAGTATGTCTGGGGGCGGCCGCTCACGGCTGTGAATCGGGAGAGTACACCCGACGTGGGGCGGCTCCTGGAGCCTCCCTGCTGCTCTCTGTGTGGCGTCTGCGCCGTTAGGAAGCAATCCATCCATCCATCCATCCATCCATCCATCCATCCATCCATCCATCCATCCATCCATCCATCTCTCCTTCTGTAACCTGGAGTGCTCAGCTAAGGGCACTTGGCTCGTTCAGCTGGAGCAGAGGAGACTGAGGGGAGGCTCCTCGGGGGCTGCAGCTCCTCCCGAGGGGAGGCGGAGGGGCAGGGGCTGAGCTCTGCTCTGGGACAGGGACAGGAGCCCAGGGAAGGGCTGGAGCTGTGTCAGGGGGGTTGGGATGGAGCTCAGGGAAAGGTTCTTCCCCCCGAGGGTGCTGGGCACTGCCCAGGCTCCCCAGGGAATGGTCCCGGCCCCGAGGCTGCCAGAGCTCCAGGAGCGTTTGGACAGCGCTGCCAGGGATGCGCAGGGTGGGATTGTTGGAGTGTCTGTGTAGGGCCAGGAGTTGGGATTATTGATCCTTGTGGGTCCCTTCCAATCCAGGACATTGTGATTTTATGATTCCATGTTTGTTCACAGCCAGGTACAACCATTTGTCCCTTTGCAGCCGCTTCCACCTGTCAGTTCCCGCTGCACATTTCCCTCCCATGTCACAACCACGTTCACCAATGGCTTTCTGGGTTGCCCTGTTTGCACTGAGCTTCTTTCATGTTTCAAGATACCCCAAGAAAAGGCATGACCAAACATACCTGTGGCATTCATGTTGCATCATCTTGAGACGATTTCAGACATGACACCTGGCTTTACCTTGTTAAAATTCCACATTATCATGAAACTTTCTGGCTGATTTGTTCATATTGAACTGAAACACTGTAACAGACCGTTAATATATTTAGTGAAAAGAGATCATTCCTTTAAAAACTGACACAGTTTCAAAGGACTACATCTTTTAAGTGCCAGAACACCTTAATAAGTGCTTATGGTGATAGATGAAATTATGAGATTGCAAATATGCTGTCAAAAGATAAAGGCATCAACGCTCTGTGCAGTGTTGTGCTCATGGCCTCAATTTTTTAAGATTTGAGACCTATCTTATGTCCAAGAATGGGATTGTTAATTAAAACCTGGATGATACAAGGAAAACATGGAATTTGCAGTAAAAGAAAGCTGCCACTGATGTGAATGACAATATTGTGATTTTGGGGCTGGCAGGATGAGCAAATAACAGATGCACAAACGTCTTTAATGTTTTATGAGGCCTTGAAGGATATTTCCAAACCTGTCAGGCTTGGAATTTTCATGTAAGGATTCCCCATCTGGCACTGAGAACTATTGTAGAGAGGAAAAGAAAATGGCAATGTTTTTAACATCGCTCTTAATCTAACATCCTCAGTGGGCTCTTCATGGAGCTGAACATTAGGATCTCTGTCACACTGTGCCCATTGGATATCGAAGTGGATGGGCTGTCCCTGGCTGTCACATGTGGAAGATCGGGACACAGCCCAATGTAATAAGGCCACTTGAAGGGGTTTTTGGAAGAGGTTTCTGTGCAGTTAAACCAGAAAACAGTGCAACCATGTTGGGAATTTACTAGAAAAGGTCTTGCTAGAGGCCACATCAGGATAGGCAGAGAAAAGATATTTGTATTTTTTTGTGTAATTTGCCATGTATTCCAGTGGACAGGGTACTTTCACATGTGTGCACAGAAATGCCAAAGAACACAAACTCCTGTCTTGCTGCTATATCGCAATTCCCATCCTTCAGGTGAGATCTCACTCTTCTAGACTAGAGAAAGGAGCTAGAGAAGGAGAAAATTGATTTTCAGGTATGTCACTCAACTAAGTAAAACTCAAATCATGAGTTGTCTGTGAATGAAAAGGAACATCACGTATTGTAATGAAGAAGTATTCTGATTTTTTTTTCCTGAAGTTGAGTACCTTAACACAGAATTTACAGACCTGAAGCTTACATGTCACACACTAAGCATGCTGCTTTGTACCAGGGTATTATTGCAGAATACTGTTGGCAATGACAGAGTCTTTTTTCTTCTGCAGAATAGTGGAATTTACTCTCACAGATTACTTCTGAGCAGTGGAAATAGGTGCAGATACAAAGGACTGCCCTTGGCTACAGAAAGTGGCAAGGGAAGGGGGAAAACTCTTAGGCAGCTCGTCCCTTCAGGGCGCTGCAGAATTTCTCAGAGCACAGGGAAGTGCTGGCCACCAGTTTCTTTGACAGATCATCATTTGCATCTCATTTACACAGGAAGCATTTAATCTCGTAACCAGTCACCAGCATTCCCGTGGGTTGTGCCCGGGGGGATTCCCTGTGCCCAGGCTCTGGCTGGCACTGGCCGTCGGGCGAGGGGAGGCTCGGCTACTGGGAGCGCTACCCGCAGCCGGCGGGCCCAGGGCTGCCGTGCTCCATCTTCCACCCGAGGCTGGCTCCCTGGCACACGGCACCACTCGCGTTTCTCCTTCTCCAAGAGCCCGGCCGGCCACAGGAGCCACGTTCTTCTCCGGACTCCTTTCCACAAGAGCAGCCGGACCCGCGGCCGGGGCGTTGCGGCCCTTCCCGAAGCCCCGAGCCGTCGCGGGCAGACCGCTCCGGTTCCACCGCCGGCCCCTCCGGCCCCGCTCCCNGGCGGGAAGGCCGCGGGTCGCGGTGCCGCGATGCGCTGCGGGTCCGCGCCGCGTCTCAGGGCCTTTCTCCGTCCGGCTAATGGCCTCATCTCTCATGTTTGTTTTTCCTGTGTCTGTGCGGACAGAGCTTTTAAATCTCCCACGTTGGTAGGACTGGCATATCCTCGTTGACTGGCGGTACCCGAGGGTCCGTGCCAGCGCGGTCATTGCCGGTTGGCATCAGTGCTGGCAGCGGGTCCGGTGATGGTGTGGTGAATGGGGCTGGAGGAATCACGGCTAAAGCAGCAGCTACTGTTGTTTGTGCTCGTGGGAGCAATTCAGAGCAGAGCGTTAGCTCTGTTTTAGGGGTTGGAAGAGGCAGGACGGTCCTCGGGGCCCTTTCACGGCAGTACGCATGAGAGCTGGGGTGGGACAGCCGTGAGGAGGCGAGTGCTCCTGCTGGCTTCTGCACTGCTGGGAGTGCAGGAGCGCTTGCTGGGCACAGAGTTGTATCCGAGACTTGCTCGGAAAGGAAGCCCAGTTTGTTGCGTGAGGACTTGCACTGGGATCCTGGGATCCTTGCACCCGTGGAGAACAAAAGAGGAAAGAGTTGGGTAGGGTGGAGGTTCATTCCTTTTATTAATACCTGTTGTTGTTACATTTGATAACTTTTTGAGGTCTTTGTATTTTTGTTCATTTTATTCCCTGATTGTGGGTGTTGACTGCTCATATTGCTCGGCTCTCACCTCTTTACGAGCTGTTGTTTCCCTGTACTCATGTTTTAACCACTTTTTTTTCTAGAGCTGTGTGAGCCGTTCTAGCACTTGTGTGTTCCACTTTACAGCTAGGGCGATGCACATGTTCCATAGTCTTTATCAAACCTGTAGAGTTGATGGGATTTCTTAGATTCTTGTTGACTCTTGGGTTATGTCTATGTGTGTGATGGATAATAAAATCAAGAGTCCTGAGCCTGTAAGTCTCTGCGGCATGAAATGTTACTGTGAATGTCCTGGTTTTTGTTCTGAAGCAGAGTAACCGTGTGTGTATAATGATCCCAGTGCTCCTGTGGTTTCCATTATTCAAGGCGTTCAGCGGTCCAGAGTTACAGCTGTCATTGCAGTACGCTCTCCCCAGGCTTTACTGGAATATGAGTAGGGACATCTTAAGGTGGTGTGATTGTTAAATGTATTGTACAGTGAGTATATAGTCCTGCTGTGGGTGGTTCTGCAGGACCAGATGAACTCCTTAGGGGAGTTGTCTTGTGCAGTACCAGGTTTGTGAAAACAGCAGCAGCAGTAAGCACAGTCTGAATAGAAATGTGAATGTTGTGTGTAGCAGCTTACTCATCTGTGTTTGTTGAACAGTGTCTGGTGCTGACATGAATTTAATGTGAAATATGCTCTATGATCTGAATTCAAGCACTATTTTCTTTCTGTTTCTTGCATGTTCTATCACTTTTTTTTTTCCTGGAAAAAGCCCTCCTTGTCTTGACCTGAGACATGCCATTTTACTTTCAGAATCCATCTCTTTTAGCTGTTGTACCAGTCTACTTTCTTTCCTGAAGCTTTGGTCTCTGTCTTGTTTCTTGCTTCTTTGTTGTGAGCTCTCTGAACTGATTCCCTAAGTTATTGGCCGTCACTGACCACACGTGGATGAGCTGCCTGTAAAATTGGTAGACTTTAGTCATAGAAGGATCAAACTCATTATGTTTGCAGACTTCAAGAAGAAGTTTAGAGAAGCTGTTCTTTCTGCACTTCTAGGTACTTTAGGAGCAGCCTGGAAGACAGTGGCAGGAAAGTCCTGCCAATTTAAGCATTTAGGGAGAATGACAGAGTTCAGCAAAGGAGAGGTGATAAATTTTGACTTGTGCTGAAAATGATCAGGGCACTTCTCCTGTCTGATGTGCAGTTCTGTGATCAGGCACCTGCAAGCTTCAAACTGCTGGCCTAAATGATCCTTTTGATTATACAACCTTGTTATATGTAGGTGATGTACACAAAAATAGATTCTAATCTTTTTTTTTTTCTGAGGGGATAGGGTGGAAATAAGCTGTACTGAGAAGGCAGAGATTTTCTTCATGTGCGTGGGTTTGCTGCCTTTGGGTTTTTGTTTGGTTTTTAATATTAGTAGCAGTGGTATAGTACTACAAAGGTATAATTTTCGTATCTCCTACTGCTTCCATGGCCTCCATGTAGTAACACAGCAGCAAACCATGGTGTCTCATCAGGCCCTCAGAGATGGATTTCCAGCTAGTTGTTTTGTGCTGGTGAACAAATTGGATGCTGTCTTTTCCTCCTGCTATTCACTTGCCTTCCTGCCCCATCAAGGTGAAAGTATCTGAAGATGGGTCAAGTGTTATCCAAGGTTGGATCAATGTGTGGGGCAACTGTTGTCAGAAAGTGTCTTCAATCTATAATTCTTATGTCCACTTGTTCTCATCTCCTGCCCTCTCCCTCAGAAAGGAATCATTCCCTCACAGTGCAGTTGTCTCCAGATGTTTTTGTGTAGGTGAAAAAATTGCCAAAGGCAATTTATGGAAAATCTGACACTNGAGCCCCTTTAGGCCCTGCAAGGGGCTCTGAGCTCTCCCTGGAGCCTTCTCCTCTCCAGGTGAGCACCCCCAGCTCTCCCAGCCTGGCTCCAGAGCAGAGGGGCTCCAGCCCTGGGAGCATCTCCATGGCCTCCTCTGGTCTCACTCCAACAGGTCCATGTCTTTCTTGTGCTGGGAAGGGTATTGTGCTGCTTGGAGGGTGTTGACGTGAAACTCTGGGCAGAGCCTGGTATCCTCTGTCTGTCAGGGCTGGCTGTTAACCTGGGAAGATGGGGAAATCTGGATCTAGCTGCAGATGTTCAGTGTCTCAGTCACAGGTTTCTGACTGCCCTTGTTCAGATGGCTCGAGCTGAGAGGGGCCCCGATCCCCACCGTGTGTTGGACCAGCAGTGGATGGTAATTACGGCCAGCCTGTATCTAATTTCTGACAGCATCCCAGTGATGATTATTTTTGTTCCTAGGAATTGAGACAGGTAAAGTAGGGTCATTGCTCTGAAGAATGCAGCTCAGTTTTTGGCCTCAAATGCTTTTGTCTTTGAATGGCAGTTTAAATATTGACAAAACCACCTTGATTATGTTATTATATGGACATGAATAAAATCAACTAAGAGAGACATTTAAAACCCTTCCAGACAAATCCGATTGCTAAGGAACATCTAAAACCGATTTGCTGAAATATTAAAATTATGACAGTTGAGATTTGTTAGACCAAGAATATGCTCAAAACTAAGTTTATGCCCAGTGTTTATGAAACACCATCAAAAAAAAAAAGAGCTTAAAATATGCTGTACTGAAATCAGTGATTTAGCATATGGAAATAGAGTTTGTGGAAATGCAGCAGCTGATTTTAGTAATGGACACTTCTGGTCCTGAGCTATTTTTACTGGCAAAAGTGTTGGAATCTTAGGTGCAGTCAAGCTGAGGAGAACAAGGGTAGTGTTCTGGTTTCAGGTTTGCAAAGGGGAAAGAATCAAAGAGATGAAATCTTTTACCTCTGNTTTATCATAAACCTGTATTTTAAAAAATGCCAGTGCAGAAGGTGAGATAGTCCAGGCTGCACAAAGTTCTTTGGCTGTCTCTTTCCTGTGAAAGAACTTGGTGGTGTTAACTGGCAGCAACTTCGACCCAGGGGCAAATGACTGTGGAATCATAGAATCCCAGAATGGCTGGAATTGGAAGGAACCTTAGAGACCATCTTGTTCCACTCCCTGCCATGGGCAGGGGCACCTTCCACTATCCCAGGTTGCTCCGAACCCCGTCCAACCTGGCCTTGGACACTTCCAGGGGCAGCCACAGCTGCTCTGGGCACCCTGTGCCAGGGCCTCACCACCCTCACAGGGAAAAATTCCCTCCCAATATCCCATCTAGCCCTGCCCTCTGGCACTGGGAAGCCATTCCCCCTTGTCTTGGCACTCCAGACCCTTATCCCAAGTCCCTCTCCAGCTCTCCTGGAGCCCCTTTAGGCCCTGCAAGGGGCTCTGAGCTCTCCCTGGAGCCTTCTCCTCTCCAGGTGAGCACCCCCAGCTCTCCCAGCCTGGCTCCAGAGCAGAGGGGCTCCAGCCCTGGGAGCATCTCCATGGCCTCCTCTGGTCTCACTCCAACAGGTCCATGTCTTTCTTGTGCTGGGAAGGGTATTGTGCTGCTTGGAGGGTGTTGACGTGAAACTCTGGGCAGAGCCTGGTATCCTCTGTCTGTCAGGGCTGGCTGTTAACCTGGGAAGATGGGGAAATCTGGATCTAGCTGCAGATGTTCAGTGTCTCAGTCACAGGTTTCTGACTGCCCTTGTTCAGATGGCTCGAGCTGAGAGGGGCCCCGATCCCCACCGTGTGTTGGACCAGCAGTGGATGGTAATTACGGCCAGCCTGTATCTAATTTCTGACAGCATCCCAGTGATGATTATTTTTGTTCCTAGGAATTGAGACAGGTAAAGTAGGGTCATTGCTCTGAAGAATGCAGCTCAGTTTTTGGCCTCAAATGCTTTTGTCTTTGAATGGCAGTTTAAATATTGACAAAACCACCTTGATTATGTTATTATATGGACATGAATAAAATCAACTAAGAGAGACATTTAAAACCCTTCCAGACAAATCCGATTGCTAAGGAACATCTAAAACCGATTTGCTGAAATATTAAAATTATGACAGTTGAGATTTGTTAGACCAAGAATATGCTCAAAACTAAGTTTATGCCCAGTGTTTATGAAACACCATCAAAAAAAAAAAAGAGCTTAAAATATGCTGTACTGAAATCAGTGATTTAGCATATGGAAATAGAGTTTGTGGAAATGCAGCAGCTGATTTTAGTAATGGACACTTCTGGTCCTGAGCTATTTTTACTGGCAAAAGTGTTGGAATCTTAGGTGCAGTCAAGCTGAGGAGAACAAGGGTAGTGTTCTGGTTTCAGGTTTGCAAAGGGGAAAGAATCAAAGAGATGAAATCTTTTACCTCTGGAAAACCCAAAAAGTTGGCAAGTAGAAAGGGTTTGCTTGGTTGCCAAATTTACAAACAGAATTTACGTATCAGTGTGGAAGGATCATATATGTACATCATCTGTGACAACAATTTAGAGTTTCAGGGTAAATGAATCTTCCTATCTAAAGACAAACTTTTTTTTTTTAGTGACCTTCAGTAGCATGTGTCAGCCCTGAGTTAGGTTCATTTTTGTGGGGAGAGGGGGAAGAGTTAAAATTGAATTGAATCAAACTGAATATTGAATTTAAAGTTTTCCTGTTTGCTGATTTAAAATATTGTGGCTGCAGGGCAGAGGAATTCAGATGAGCCAGAGAATATTGACCTGATTGATTGCTGTGGGACAGTAGAAGGAGAACTAGAGTAACTAGTTTGGGGAAAGAATCTGTGACACCGCACTTTCTGCCTTTAAATTTCCATGTGTATCCAATCATCATGTTCACAGTTCAGGAAGATGGCTTTTCCAGCAGAACTTAGGATTCATACTCATGAAACAGAGCTGCCACTCAGCATGAGCAAGGAAAGGTGAGACCAAGACTCTTGCATTGTGGTCATGGACTTTTTGGAAACAGCATCAGGCACCTCTCGAACATAGACACACTCCTTCATACCTGATTTGGTTTTATTAATAAGCACTACCCCCTGCCCTCACAAATGAGCAGCAAAATAATCTGTTGGAAGACTTAGACATGTTGCTTGGATCTGAGTTGAGGCTTTGCAGTGTGTGACCTGTACATGCTGGGATGACCTTTGATTCTCAACTTCATGCTGTTTCCCCTCATACACTCTATAAATGCTGTTCTTGAATTTAAGAGATAGTCTGGATTTTGTGATATCTCCCTCCCCGCAAATGGCTTTTGATGTTTGGTCAAGATTTGAAGAATTTTGAAGGAATTTGAAGGAAGAGTGCATGAATGCACAGTGAATCAAGTAGCAACAGGGCTTGCACTGCCTGGGTGTTCATGGGGTGTCATATGCAGAGCTGTTGGGGACATTAAAATAGTTTGTATAAAGAATAAAAGGTGTTTTCTTGGACATTATGGGGAAAGGCTCTGTGATGTAGAGAGGTCTGGATTAAGTAATTGAGAGAGATGTGTTCTGGCTGTGGAGCACTAGGAAACTTTTCTTTTTCTTGGGAGGCAGGTAGGCCTAGGGGAGGGTTTTCTGTTGGTGTGGCTATTCAGGTGAAACCTATTCTGTTCCTTACAGTGATTTCAGAGAAGAAAGTACATTGCTTTTTCTTCCCTCAGTGTCTGTCCCTTCTCTGTTGTGATTAAATTCTTGCTTCTCAATCCTGACATGACAGCTGGCTGCAAAGCAAGTTTTTGCATGACAACGCTGTGTTGGATAGTTCTTGAAAACTGTTTTCCTGAAGCAGTTTAAATTCATGGAGGATCTTCAGGCCCTTCTAAGTGTGTGGCATTGGTTTTGGCATGTGTTCCAGCCTGGACATCTCAGCACCTCTGCACCTGCCTTCTGGATTGGTTTGGCACTTGCCTGAATGTAGTAGTGTCCTTTTTGTTCTGTTTCAGGTGTGGTCTCCAAGAAACGGCTTGGCAGCTTCAGGATTGAGAGCCAGAGCAGTGTCTTAAGACAAAATTGTTGCCTCTTAGTCAGCCATGACTCTGGGGGGGAGGCATGTCAACAAATGCAACAAATGTCCATGTGCTGGAGAAACAGGAGAAGGGCCTCAATCAATAGCCTTGAGGTTCTACTTGAAGCACCCTATTGAGATTCATAAATGCACAGGCAGAGCTCAAGAACAGACCTGTGAGACTGAAGTGCGTGTTGATAAAACAGCTCATGGGCAGAACTCTGCAGCATCACGGGTTTCAGGGTTCCTGTTCATTTGCCACTGACAACACCAACGAGGAGATTTCACCAGTTCAGGGACTCTGTCAGGCACTGTCAGCTGAAGCCCTTCCTGTATAGAGTGCCCTGGGTGATGCTGACTTGCATGTCCTTGCAAAGGAAGATGGAGGTTTTGGGTGAGTAGCTGGGTCAGCAGCCTCAGGTCTGCTGTAGTTTAAGGACCATGCCGTGCTTACTGTGGCCCACTCCCAGTGCTCCACTCAAGGTGCCACAAGCTCTGTGCCACAGAGCTCATTTAGCCAGGAAGAATTTCCCATCTTAAGTTCTGCGCTAGCTGATCCATCATCCATCCCACCTGAAGAGCTGCCTCCATCTCTGGGGACCCCAGCACAAGAAAGATATGGACCTGTTGGAGTGAGACCAGAGGAGGCCACGGAGATGCTCCCAGGGCTGGAGCCCCTCTGCTCTGGAGCCAGGCTGGGAGAGCTGGTGGTGCTCACCTGGAGAAGAGAAGGCTCCAGGGAGAGCTCAGAGCCCCTTGCAGGGCCTAAAGGGGCTCCAGGAGAGCTGGAGAGGGACTTGGGACAAGGCATGGAGGGACAGGACACAGGGAATGGCTTCCCAGTGCCAAAGGGCAGGGCTGGATGGGATATTGGGAAGGAATTGTTGGCTGTGAGGGTGGTGAGGCCCTGGCACAGGGTGCCCAGAGCAGCTGTGGCTGCCCCTGGATCCCTGGCAGTGTCCAAGGCCAGGTTGGCCGGGGCTTGGAGCACCCTGGGACAGTGGAAGGTGTCCCTGCCCATGGCAGGGAGTGGAACAAGATGGTCTCTAAGGTTCCTTCCAACCCAACCATTCTGGGATTCTGTGAGCATCTGTTTAGGTGTCTACATTCAAGTTTGTGACCTCAGTAGTAGTCTGGTGCCTTTTTAGTCCTGCGAACAAGGTGAAGGTAGACAAAGCCTCTTGCCTGATGTTGAAGACGGACAGTTCTTCTTGCCAGTGTTCTCATTTCACATGATCTCCACACATCCATACAGGTCTTCCTTCTTAGCAAACATCTTACAGTGAAATAATTAATAGAAGTGATTCCTAGAATTCTGGATGAAGATACAGAGTGTCATTGGGGAAAAAGCTTTTATTGGTCTTTTGCCAGAGCCAATAAACCTCTGGGATCTGGTGCGCTTTGTGAGAAGGTGATTGTCATGGTCAGTGCAACATTTCTGAAAATAATGCCCTGGAGAGCATTTCAATCCAGTTCTGGGAGTGCTGGCCTGGCTGAGGGTGCCTGAGCAGTTGTTGGCACAGGTGGTGAAGTGTTGGACTGTGTGGATTTGAGCACCTCCAGAATTAATGGAAGATTTGGGCACAGCACATACAGTTCCTGTTGTTGCTCCGTGCGCCCTTGGCATTGTAAGTTTCAGGGCATCTTACCCAAGGGAGAAGGTGGCTGCTGCCTTTTCAAACAAGCTTCTGCAGCATTTGTTTATTTTTTAAAAAATTGTCATTTTAGGAACTGCAGTGCAGTGGAACCTAGTCTTAAAGTTTCAGTTTTTTGGGACATAGAATTGAAGGCCTGTTTTGGAAAGGTTGCAAACTACCAGTCTCTTTTCAGTCAGTCTTCCCAAATGGAGCCACTGGGCCTTCTTGCCATCATTGACCTGTCCACTGGGAATAAAAATGCATTCAGTCTTTCGATTTATGTCATTGTGGATTGACAAATGTCAGTTAATGAAGTTCTAGATGCAAATTAGTGTCTAGGCCTGGTTCCCAAATCTGGAATACTTACTGATAGAAATGGATTGTTCTCTCTTTGGTAAAGAAAGATCAGGGCATTCCTTCAGCATATTTCAGTGAGAGCAGAATAAAAACTTGTTTTCCAGTGTAGCATTGCTTGTTTCATCCATGCTGACTATCTTATAGCACCTTTTTAGAAATCTTTTCAGTATGCAGAAGTTACAATTCTTCAGGGGTTCTTTTTAACTTTGCTGGCACGAGAACTGTTCACCTCGTGAGGAATACACCTGGTGCAGGTGGGCAGCAGCAATGTGAGCTGCAGGTTGTTCTGGGAGGCGGTTCTTCAACTCTGACAGACTTGGGGCCATGACCACTTCCCTGGAGAGCCTTGTTCCAGAACCTTTTCCTAATATCCAACCTAAAACTCCCCTGACACATTGAGAAGACCCTGGACTAAACATCAGCATCAGGATGGTCACAGGCTGGGAGGGGGCACAGCCCAGGGGGGCTTTGTCCAGGGTCCCACCCCAGGGGCACCAGCTCGAGCTGTTCTGTGTCACTGCACCACAAAGGAACCGGAGTCTGGGACTGGGCTGTGGGAAAGCTGGGGCCGAGCCAGTGGGAGGAGCTGGTCTGACTGGGGGAGTGTGGGGAGTCACACGGGGCCTGTGGGGTCTCTGGAGCCACCACTGTGAAGGGGCTTTGATCCCAGCAGTGCCAGTCTGGGGCGGTGCCAGTGGGAACCCCAGAGTGGCATCAGACCAGTCGGATGGGGAGTTTCCTTAACACCCCACCAGCGGAGGAAGCGGTTTCCCACGTGGCTTCCAGGCTGGCTGGACAGTGTTAGTCCTGCAGCAGATTGTGTAAATGCTCAGCGAGAGATTAGGAAGAAAGAAGCATCTTCTCTCTCAGCGCTCTGCTCCTTTAGCTCTTCACTGTGCCTTTATTTCTCCTGCATGCTTTGTTCCTGGTATCCCATGGAAACGTTTGCCAAGCCTGTATGCAAGGGCTTCCTATGTTTTTTTCTAAAAGCCTGAAGAAAAGCAGGTGGAAGCTTCCTTCCCACCTTCTAATGGCTCTGAATCAGCACTGCCCCAGGCACTGCTTGAGTATCCTGGGAGGCGTAGACTGTGGATGTTGCGAGCAGGTTAAAAGATGGGGGACAATGATGGAAAGTCAGTAGCCACTTGCCAAACCCTTGTCAGTTCTGCTTTATGCCAAATATAAGTGTGGTAACTTGCCATCATGATGTGCTGGGAGTGTTTCTCTGCTTGGTATAAATGTCTGTTCTTGAAATCATTACAGTATATAGCAATTTCTTAATCTCAGGAGCAGGAAGGATTTTTATCATAAATAAATGTCAATAAAGGGCAAATTTGGTTAAAGTGAAGGAATTTTTAACTTTTTCCTTTTAAAGGTGGAAAAATGTCAATGTTTCTTCCTTTGCTTACTAAGTATTCTAGTTGTGCCATTCAGCTTGCAGACTCATCAACATATTGGTGTGTTCTGCTTGTAGGGCTTGAATTTTGTAGAGGACAAAGGCAAGCAAAGTTGCCTTCTATTAAAATAATTTTGAAAATGTGTGTTACATGGTTTTATAACTTAGATACGGTGACCAGAGACAGTTCAGCTGTTTGAGTTTAACAGAGCAGGAAACTCTCTGAGATTGTGCTCGGCCAGTTCTGACAGAGCCAGGAGGGAATGTGTATTTAATGACAGAATTTGCAGTACAACTGAGATGACCTGGCAGCTTAAAAATTGTCTGCTGTGGGGAGTCTTTTCCCCCGCTTCCAGCTTTGCAGTGCCCCCTCCTGCTCTCCTATCCTATGGCATTAACTGGTGCTTATCTTGCTGCAAGGAAAGCAGATTAAAACTGCTGACACAACAAAAAGGGCTTCCCTCCTGTGTAGTTTTCCATTGCTTTCACAGTACAGGTTGGTTATCCCATGGGCAGAGGGTGCTGGGATGGGCTCATGTTGACACTTCAAACACAGAAATAGGGGTAGAACCTGATCTGTGGGTGAAGGGAAGCAAAAGCTGCCAGCTCTTAATCCTTCAACACATATTGAAAAGATAAAAATTCAGTTCAGATCCGCACTGTGTTAAATCTCAAATTAACATAAGTCTTCTCATGGTTTATTCTGTAATGATGTGCTCAGGTATTGGTTTAAAAATTTGACCTTCACTGTCAGACAGGAATTAACAGCAGCTGCTGGTAAAGGGCCTGGAAGTCCCTTCATGCAGGGAGCATTCCTTTTCTAGACCAAGGATTTCTGGTTGCTGTTTCTGACTTCTTCCATTATTCAACTTCTGGCTGTCAGTAGTGGTGCAGTCCCTGGAAAGGCTTATCCTTTAGCAGATCCAGATCTGTAGATCCTGTTGCAGGAGCAGGGTTTAGTTATCCTGATTTTGACTATTTCAAAGTGGTTGAAGTGCTTTAAAAACTATGATTCTGGCAAGCCATGAGCAGCTTGAGTCTGGTGTGAGTTTTAGTTGTAGGTCAACTAAAACATCAGGATTCAGTCCCTGATGGTGAACTGAGGCAGAGTGTATCTTCCTGTGATAGGAATTCTGGATGTTTTCTCAAGGCTTTCTTTAAAAGGCTGCAAAAATAGAAACTATCAAATACTCAATATGCCCCCAAGTCAGTGTGCAGCACAGGCTCACCAGTTTCATACACACAGGTAAGCAGCACCAAAGGCAGCATTGAACAGTAATAGGCCTTGAGGTGCAGGATGGACAATGTTTATTGGGGAAAACATTCAGAAAATTAATAGTCCCCAGCTGAAACACTGAACTGGGTCAGATCTGGCTGCTTCTGCTTTCCCTGTCTGAAAGAGTTCTGGGCATAACACTGGAATTCAGGTTGAGGTGGCAGTTTGGTTGTGGCTGGTCAAGTACCTGGACATGGGGGACCTGATTTTTACCTTGGCTGTTGCGAATACTTTGGTGTTTACAGGAATGTCGTAAAAATCTGTCTTGATGGTTTTTATTAATGTAAAAAAATAGAAATTCCGAGGAGCTCTTTAATGGTACATAGTTCTGTAATATGTCATGTTTGTGCTTTTGAAAGAATGAATTGTTCTGGAATTTTCAACAAATAATGTTTTGTTTTGTGAGTTGAAAAAATGCATTGCTAAAGCAGCGGCTTGTTCTCAGTTTTTTTAAATAAACATTCAAACTTATTTCAGGTGGAGGAAGTTTGGTTTATGGAAATGTGAAGATCTAAACCTCACTGAAGATTTTTTTTCCCTTGCAGATATATTGTAAAATGTCCAATGGTTATGAAGATCACATGGCTGAAGATTGCAGGGATGATATCGGTAGGACAAATTTAATTGTGAACTACCTCCCTCAGAACATGACGCAGGATGAATTACGGAGTCTGTTCAGCAGCATCGGCGAAGTGGAATCTGCAAAACTTATTCGGGACAAAGTTGCAGGTATGATTTACTGTTTCAGAAATCTCACCTTGTGCTAGACTGCTCAAGCAAATACTTGATTGAATACAACTTAATGTAGAAATATTCAGTATTTGTGTGTGTGTGTGTGCGTAATCAAACTATTGACAAGTTTGCCTGGAACTCCAGTAATGCCAGGATTGGGTATTGGGAGGATGGAATGCTCAGGGTTAAGTTAATGACTATTGTGTGTATGGCTAAGAATTCCAAGAAGTACAGTTTCCAAATTTGAACATCAATAGACAGGTCTAAAACTGGTTTGGATTTAGTCCCCAGCTGATTTATTCTTCCTACAGTCTGAGTGGTTTTGACTCTACCAGAGCTCTGAATATACAAACAAACCTTTTGTTCTGATTTTGATCAGTAAAATAAAGGTGTGCTGAGGTTCTGAAGTGGCTGTAGGTCTTATCACTGTTGCGGAATTTAACTTGTAAGTTCCTTAAATAGGATTAGTAGTAGTAGCTTTAAAATATGAGAGGAATGAATTATTCTGACTTGTGAAACTTTTAAGTTTCCTTGAAGCAAAACAAATGCTGACAGAGCAACTGTTTGCTTCCATGAGCCATATCTGTTTAGTTGCAGGAGCTTTTAGCTGCTCTCTGAAGAGGTTTTAATCCTTGCACTGTTAAAACACTTCTTTTACAAGTTTTCGTTTTTCTTGTTCAGAAGTTGCAGAATGTTGGATTTAGTGAGAGCACGTGGTTGTTTCTGGAGGGGAAAAAAAATGTGCTGTCAACTAGCTGTGCACTGGTGTTTGTTCCCAGCCTGCAGCTCAGTGCTTGTGGAATTCTCTGCTGCACATGCCCAGTGTTGTATTTCAGAATCCAGCAATACTGATCATTATCTAATCCGTAACAGAACTGGCATGAGACTGCTCCCCAGTCTGTAAAAGCTGCATGGGAGCTGATGGAATGCATGAGAGCTCTTTGTGCGTCATCTTTAGTGCTTTATTTGCTTGAGAATACCCATGAGAACTGAATAATTAGAAACTTCAGAATTTCCTTTCTGAGTAGCCTCTCTGATTTCCATGTCTCTGGCTTTCCTGATATCTTACAGATAAAGTATCATATGATGTCTGTCTGTCTAGATCTGT
Organism: Aleadryas rufinucha; assembly: GCA_013397815.1. Taxonomy (NCBI): domain Eukaryota; kingdom Metazoa; phylum Chordata; class Aves; order Passeriformes; genus Aleadryas; species Aleadryas rufinucha. The sequence goes on along the minus strand of VZTH01007926.1, from coordinate 71,918 downwards.
ACTTAAAGGATGTATATGTTCAGTCACGATAAAATAGTTACATAAATAGTGATTTCTTTGAATGTTTTGGAAGGTGAGTGTTCAGCCCAGATGTTGTCATACGCTTTGAGGCACTTAGAAGTTGAAGCTTACTCTGAAGGCTGGCTTTGCAAGGAAAAGACCCCTTGCCTAATGATAGCAAGTCACAGCTGACCCACACCTTAGACTGTAAAATAAGCACAGACTCACCTGTGCGGGAGGGAAGGATATTTTCAGTGAGAAGCAAGAGACTCATTAGTGCCTGAAGTTGAGAGTCTGTTTCACACTGTTTCCTGTATCATCAAACACTCTGGTAAAGTCTAGTTAACTTTAACTTGGGACTTGACAGTGCTGGCTAGTTTAAAGTCCAAAACATACACTTGTGTGCTCAAGATTGTTCTTAACCTGAAGAATCAAAAGTAAAATTGCTGTTATTGTTGCAGAGTCCTTGAGTGCCTGTGGACAGAACACTGGCTTTTCTCTAAAGTGATTGCAGGTGCTGGATTCTGTGTGGCTGCTGTGGTCAGGCCACTGAATTTTGTTGCTACCTAGTTTTTCATTTGCTTGCAACACTATTAGGAGCAGTTACCAGTCGTCTCCGTGCTTACTGGTAGTCCTGGGCTCTCTTTCTAAGCATTTTTTCTTCCTCTTGCTTTTGTTTCTGCCCCTTGATGTTCACATTATATGTCTCTATTCTCAAACTCTGTTAAACAGATGGATGGGTGGCAGTCCCTGAACAGAACAATCCTGTGGCAGAGTTCTGCTTTTCTTGTGCCTCCCCTTGTGTTTCTCTGATTCCGTGGCAGACAGCAGGAAACTGGAGCCTGCAGAAAAACCTGTTCAGCTCCCTGACCTTGGTTTTTGGTCAGATAAGTCATGATATTGGCATGTGAGATAGAGTGGGTTGAGTGGCCTAGACAGGAGGGAGGGAATCTTTGCTTTTGTTGGAATTAGACTTTTTGGATCAGTTTAGTTCTTTTCAATGAAGTCATAGCTTTTGGTGCCCCTATGAAGTTCTAATAATCAAGAGTATTTTGTCTTTGAAGTTCCCTTTATTCTTTTGTATTTGTAGGGTTAAAATCAGCATTTAGTTGATAGTGCTTGCTTTTTGTAACACATTGAATGATACGTACATTTCTTCTCAATTTGTTAATGAAACGTGGGGCAGAAAATACTTCTGCCTGGAATGCAGTTTTTCATGACTTACTGAATTGGCATAAACTGTCTGGAGACTGATTACTGGGATTCAAGAATTGATTTGAAAGCCGAAGTTTGGGTTTGTTTGAGCAAAGTATTTCATTATGATCGTTACATATGTTGTTGGGTTTTGCTTCAAATGCAGCGGACTATTGAACAATCTGTGTTCCATGTGTTAGACTGTGGTTATAAAATGTAGAGAAACTCTTTGAAGCCCCCAGACTGCTTCCTTTATCTCACTACTGATGAGCATTACAGGAAGGTGAAAGTAGCAGCAGGCCATAGTGTCAGTTCAAATTCCTTACCAGGAGCTTTTGGCTTTGTCTACATATGGGTTATAACCATTGTGTGTCTGGTTTGTTGTTTGAGATGTGACAACTTTTTTCTTTTTCTGTTTCTGTTTTTGTTTGTTTTTTTTTTTTTCCCAGTAACTGTACAGAGAAGCTTGTGCACAGTAGATGAGCATTAGAAGGGTGCAGGGCTCCTCCTGATCATACTGGAGGAATAGAGTGCTGGGCTCTACATTCCCCAGTTGGTGTATTGCATTCCTCAGCACTTCTAGACATGGCTTTGCTTGACTTGTGATGAGTGAATCAGTACTGGGGGTTAGCAGGCAAATACTGGATTGTTGCTGTGCTGCTCACTGTACTTGTGTTTATGGCAAGTATGTCTTGGACATGCAGGATTTTCATAAGAGAATTACAGAATTCATTGGACACTGTTCTTTCTGTCAGATCTTAATTGAACACCAGCCATACCTTGGGGCTCTGAATCCTAGGGAAATGTTAGAAAGCTGATTCCCACTTCCCAATATAGTATGGCACAGTGTCCAGCCTGCAATGTAACTTTTCACTGGTGCATCTCCTGGCCTGTCATGATGATTGCTGAGGTCTGCGAGTAGCCATTGACCTGATTCTATCAATGAAATCCTCTCTTCCCGTGGCTCTGACTCATGAGACTGAGAGCAAGAAGTCTGGGGTTGGTCCAGTTGGCCTGCACTGATCAGACAGTAGCCCTGCAGCATTGACTGCAGACACAGTGGGGCCAGATTTGTGCTCTGCACTGATTGCCTCTCCAGGGATATGATGTTCAATGTTCTCTTCCTTGGAGCAGCAACTGCCTCATGCCAGAGATGATCCAACAGAAGAAAGATGTCTCGTGCTGTATTTTGCATGGGGGGGGTGTTTGACTTTGCTGCAACATCCAGGTTCTGAGGTCTGGGTTTCCAGACAGTGTGATGGGCTGGACTCCTCTAACAGGTGAGTTTTTTAAAAACATTTCTCCTTCAGCACCTATTAATGCAGGAATGCAGGCCTCTGGGCCCCTCTGGGTTTGCTCAGTTTCTTGCAGCACAGATGCTGATGGCTCGTTTTGTCAGGATATCTGGCTGTACACAGCACAGGTGCTTCTGCTCAACAGCTCTAAATTTTCCAAGACAGCCTGGTCATCTTTAGCGTGCTGTCCATGCAGCTGTACACAGGCTGTTGGTTCTTCTGGACCAAAGCTGAAGTTGAAAGTTAGTCTGTCATGAGTGTTTTAGTTTCTTTGTCTTCCCCTTACTCTGCTGAAGTATTGGTACTTTCAAACCTGACTGTCCTAAAGTTCTGAAAAGGTTGAGTTAAACTTCTTTTTGTGGAATTATTCAAAAATAAAAAGCTGCCAAACTCATGTGCAATGGCAGCACATGGTAGTATTAAAAATAATATTTCTGCTTATTGGAATAATTGTGTGAGCTGTGGGGTGCTCCCACCTGTGATACTGTAAGTAACTGTCCTCAGCGTGCAAGAGAAAAGAATTCAGCAAAACTATCACAAAGCTATGTTGGGGGAGTTTAAGCTGGATATTAGGAAGAGATTCTTCCTCCGGAGGATGGTCAGGCACTGCCCAGGCTCCCCAGGGAATGGTCCCGGCCCCGAGGCTGCCAGAGCTCCGGGAGCGTTTGGACACCGCTCTCAGGGATGCACACGGGGGGATTGTTGGGGTGTCCTGGGCAGGGCCAGGAGTTGGAAGGGACCCACAAGGATCACCAGTCCAACTCAGAATATTCTAGGATTCTATTCTAGGATTCTATGAACCTTTTTCCCCATGTGTTTATGGTCACAGACTTCTGTGGGGTCTATTTATTGCTGCTGACACCATATCCCCGCTCTGAGTCCCTGGTGACAGGTTGTTGTGCACACCTCTATGAGGGTTCCTTCTCACAGTGATTGATTTTGTAAAGGAGGCATCCAATTTCCTGAGGTTTCCTGTTCCTTCCCTCACACCTTCCCTCACACCTGCCTGAGCAGGGAATGTTTTCCCTCTGGTACTCATGACTTTCTACTCTATGAAGTGTAGGATATGATCCTTCACACTGTTCCAAAGGCTCTGTCTGTACCTGTCAGCTCCCCAAACATGGCCCCCTCTGTGCAGAGGCTGGGACGGAGACGTGGTCTTCCTCTGCACCCTCTGCCTTTGCTTGTGTCAGTGTGAGTTCTGGTGGAGCTCGCTGAGGTCAGACTCTGTGATCAGCAGCTTGTCGGGGCAATGGGATCTCTCCACTGCTGCTGGAAAGTGTGGAGAAGAAAGGACATTTTGGGGTGACTTGTTAAGGTTGTATGCAGGAATCTGGGGTCCATCTCAAACATTGCTGTCATGGTGGTTCACTCTGTGCAGGTGTACCTGGGGCATGTTGCTTACAGGACCAAAAGAAGTCACTTTCAGATAGTTGCAATTCCTCAGGAATGGATATAAAGCTTTACCGTTTCCCTGCCTTTTTCTTTTCATGGTGTCTTCTCCGGAAGACTTGCTCTCAGAAATTATGCAGCAAAAAAAGAAATTAATGTCCTTGTCCATGTGAGCTTTTCAAGCAGAAAGGGGAGGAGGATTTTACTGCCCAGCTGTCAGGTGCTGCAGAGTGGTGAGTAGCTCAAGTTCATGTGACAGGGCAACTACTCATTTTGCCAGTGCAGTGAACTCAGTCTAGAAACAGAATTCTGAAATGTTCTTGTTTGTGGAAAATACTTAAGTATTCTTTTTGGCTGAAATAGTTTCCTTTTGCATGCAAATTCCTTTTGCATGCAATTGTTTATGCAATTTTGCTGTTAACTGTGGAATTTGAATGCATTGTTACCTCTGGATTCTTTTTTTCTAGCTCTTTAATCACATTTGGTGGTATGTGATTTCTTTAAATGTGCATTGAAGAATGCCTTGTGGCAATGGTTAACTTAATGAGAAGTGCAAATACTTTGCAGACAAATTGCCCAAATACTGAAAATGTGAACACCAGCTTTGCCAGCTCCACTTAATTCCCTTTGTCATAAAGGTGACCACATAAACTGCCTCAGAGGTAGTAACTGAGTTCTAGCAAGGGTATAGGAATGCAGTTAACATAAATCGGAGAATCCTGGAATATCCTGAGTGGGAAGGGACCCACAGGGATCATCAATCTAACCCCTGGCCCTGCACAGACACCCCAACAATCCCACCCTGGGCATCCCTGGCAGCGGTGTCTGAACGCTCCTGGAGCTCTGGCAGCCTCGGGGCCGGGACCATTCCCTGGGGAGCCTGGGCAGTGCCCAGCACCCTCGGGGGGAAGAACCTTTCCCTCAGCTCCATCCCAAGGCCTGACACAGCTCCAGCCCTTCCCTGGGCTCCTGTCCCTGTCCCAGAGCAGAGCTCAGCCCCTGCCCCTCCGCCTCCCCTCGGGAGGAGCTGCAGCCCCCGAGGAGCCTCCCCTCAGTCTCCTCTGCTCCAGCTGAACGAGCCAAGTGCCCTCAGCCGCTCCTCAGCCCCTTCCCCTCCAGACCCTTCCCCATCTTTCTAGCCCTAAAGGTTGCCTGGCTTCTTTCAGAGGGATCTGAGCACAGCCAGCAGAAGCAACAGCTGCGGCAGCAGTTCTTGGGCTCTGCTTCTCAATATTTGGGGCATGTCTGGGGTTGTCAGTGGATTTCTGGTACCCCTCTGACGACCCAGAGTGCTGGCTGCTGTCAGGGCGGGATAACTGCAGGACACCTGGACTTGGAGCAGGTTACTCCAAGCTTTGTCAGGTGTACTTGATCAGAAGGATATTGGAGTTTTTGTTCTGGTTGACCCCTGCTTGGGGAGAGTCAAGCACTTGTTTAGCTGTTGCTTAGGCCAGGCCTATGTACCGATCTGGCCTAGAGCAGAACTCCCGGAGCACTGTGAGCAGGCAGAGCAGGGCAGGGACCAGGGCACTCTGCTGTGTTCAGCCCATGTGCACTCAGGGCTGGTGGTTGACCTGCTCTGGTCTCCAGCAGTTGTGGCAGCACCTATTCCTGGAACAGCAGAGGCCTTGGCCAACCAAAAGCTGCCTTGACTGAAAAGGATGGTGGAGCTGTGCAGGGAGTGCCTGGGGCCTCTCACTCAGGCTGGTTAGATGTCTTAGTGCTGCAAGTGAGGAGGACCTGTGTCACCAGGTGAAGGGCCTGTGGGAGAATTGAAAACCCATCCTCGAGGTTGGGAATCATCAGCATAAGGTGCAGCTGGAGGGGAATCACAGGTGAAGTACCCAAAAGTTTGACATCAGGGCCAAATCTGTTAGAAATGTTGGTCACTGTGCTGGCTGATGGTTCCGATTGCAGCCTTGGTGTGTGCACAGTGATGTCAGAGTGGGAGCAGTGGCTGGTCACCAGGTGGTGGTGCTGCCACTCAAGGGGGACCCTGAGAGTGTTCTCTGAAAGCCTTGAGGCAGGGCTGGCACAACCGGCAGTGACTCCCTGCGGTTTTGGGGTCGTGGCCATCCTTCTGCTCTGTCTGGATATGGAGAGGGTTAAATATATCCCTCCTTATGTTACAAAAGTCGAAAAGGCCAAGAGAGCTGTACAGGCCATTCATGGCTCTGTTTCCTTTGCTTTTCTTTTCCGTCATCAAGCCATCCAAATGAGCCATGTAGCAACATCTTTAGTTGTGTTCTAAGTCCAACCAGCATGTTTTTAGTGGGAGTTATTGTTCCACATCTTACAATACTTTCATTCTCTTCCAGTGGAGCAGCTGCATTTCTGCAAAGTAAAAGTTGGGTTCAGCTCAGCCTGATTAGGGTGACTGAGCACTCGCTGAGGTTTTGTACTGTAATGTTTGCAGCTAAAGTGTCAATATTTGAAAGCTGAAGTTTCTTCCTCAAGAGATGGAAGAAGTGAATTTTTGAGCCCTCAACATCTTGAGCAGTCAGATTTTTGTTCCAACAACAGGTGAACAAATTCTGTCCAGTTTAAAGAAATGAGATCTTGCAGTAAGTGGGCAGGCATTTTCCTCCTAGACTCCCCCCAAAAAACAACCTGTGGTATTTCTGCACAATTTTGGGCCTAGTGTTTTCTGTGTTTACTTTACAAATCCTTTTCACTTCACAAAATCTCAGATGGTGACAATTCATCTGGAAAAGGAGCCCTGGAGCAACTGAAATTAAATCTCAATAGAGAAATGTTCTGGAACTGAGAGAATGGAAAAATAAAAAGAGAACATATAGAAATGATAATTATGCAGAGAGGCTTTGTGAAATGAAATTAATTACTAAAAAAGCCCCACCCTTTTTTTTTTTTCAGGATTTAAAGCTGTTACTCTTATGGTTGAATTTTTGCAATATTGTGGAGATGGTGAGATCCCTGTGAGCTCTCTGAACCAGAGTTGACAGCAGACTTGTGTCAAGTTAGCTTTGTAGCTTTTGACTTTTTCCCAAAGAGGTGCTGTTTGAGTTGCTTGTATTCATCTTTGTTTCAAGGCAAATACCACTGATTTTGCATAAGAAGAAGAGGCTGCTTTATTTGTAATTTGTAATGTTTCGCTGAGTTGTTTGAAGGTCAGGCTTTCCAAACCAGCTAAATGTGCTTTTGCCCTTAAACTTCTGTAAATGAGACTCTTCATGGTTTGGCCATGAACAGAAAGAGAGTTGTGTCCTAAAGCCAGGGAAGCAGTGGGGACACATTCTGTTTTGGAAAATCGTTATCAATATAACTAGATATTTTCTTTGTTTTCTTGCTAGTTCCTTTCTGTTGCCATCAAGGGTCTGTTCGGTAGGATGTGCTGGTTTGAAGTCTCGAGCAGAAGCAGGAAGTGGCTCAGTGAGCAGTCTGGGTCTTAGTCGCAGGAACTGCAACAAAGCTGAGTTCAGGACCTGTAGAAGGAAGATCCTGAGCTGCTGCACAAACTGACCACAAAGAGTGAAACATCATGGAAATGCTTAAATATAAACCTAAACTTTCAGCTTTGTACTCTGTGTAGGCGGAGCACGGTGCAGTAATTGCTGGTGCAGTGTTGGTTTGACTGACCCAGCCCTACAATAGCACAGTGCTTCCCACGGTTCTCTCTAGGTTAGGCACAGCTCTGGGCTATTTGGCTATGCTGAGCTTTGCCCCCAGCCTGACACAGACAGGACTATGTGGGGTTCCTGGTGCTGTCTTGGTGTTTCAGTGACTAATGATAGTTTTGGACAGCATTTATGACTTAACTGGAGATGAGGCAGATGAAAGTATTTCAGAATGATTAATTGTTGCTTCAACAAATTCTTTGGGTAAACAAAAAAATACTTGCTTCCATTTCCCAAAATCTGCATAGGAGATGGCAGAATATTTTTGGCACACAAAGTAAAAGTGAAGTTTACGATTAATGGCGTCAGTACCTGCACTGAAGCTCTTGTACTCAGTTGTCTCCAGTAGTGTGTTTTCTGTGACACTATGTGGTCACCACAGCACAAATGGTTGTCAGAGACACAGTAGCTGCTCAATGTCACAGGTGGGGTGGGTGAGAGGACATCGCTGAACTGTGGGACTGGATAGGAGAAAAGTTTTGGTTCAAACTGTGGGTTTTAGCTTCAGTTTGATGTGTTTCCAGAGTAGCTGAGATGCATCATCTATACCATTAAAGAAGGATTGAGTGCAAGGCTGGAGCCCCTCTGCTCTGGAGCCAGGCTGGGAGAGCTGGGGGTGCTCACCTGGAGAGGAGAAGGCTCCAGGGAGAGCTCAGAGCCCCTTGCAGGGCCTAAAGGGGCTCCAGGAGAGCTGGAGAGGGACTGGGGACAAGGCATGGAGGGACAGGACACAGGGAATGGCTTCCACTGCCAGAGGGCAGGGCTAGATGGGATATTGGGAAGGAATTGTTGGCTGTGAGGGTGGGGAGGCCCTGGCACAGGGTGCCCAGAGCAGCTGTGGCTGCCCCTGGATCCCTGGAAATGTCCAAGGCCAGGCTGGACAGGGCTTGAAGCACCCTGGGTCAGTGGAAGATGTCCCTGCCCAGGGCACGGGGTTGAATGAAATGGTCTCTAAGGTCCGTCCCAACCCAACCATTCCATAATTTCCTGTATTTTAAGAAACTTGTGATGAATTGTATGCTAGAAGTTATTCTGTTTATTACTGTCTATGTTGTGATGATGGAATTTGATCAACATAGACATGGAATGGAAAATCATGCCCTTCAACTAGTTAGTTTTGAAAATGGGTAATTAAATACTTCAGATGTTTGTTCACGTCCAAAAATGTGTTTGACAAAAGTCCTTCATGAAGCTGCTTTCTTTTTCTTATAAGGACACCTTGCAGTATGAAAACAAAACCTGCCAAGGATGTAACAAATAGCAAGTGCTTGTCTCCAGAGTCAAGTCAAGCAGCACCTGGAGAACATGTCAGGTTCTGAAGCTGTCATTTTAGAACATGAAAATGAAAAAGTGGTTAAAATTATCATGTGGAGCAGATTTAATGTTTGGCTGAAGGATATCAGGAGGAGCTAGAAACCAGCATCATCTCCCTGGACCAGCAGACAAAAAATGACAGAAGAAATCTTGTGGAGACCTATGGAAATGGGTTTTCACACAAAAATAGACTGCGGGAGGGCACGCTTCCAAATTGTGTGATAGAGTAAGTAGTCCACTCAACGTTGGCAGAGTCTTTGTTCCAAGCTGAGTAGCAGTTTTGGTAGTTTTAGGCTTTGATTTAAGGACTACACTAGAAAAACCTCAAAATTTAGACATAGTTCCATGAATGGGAGAAAATCCCAAGAGGCAGAAGAAAAGTGGGATTCTTTACTTTTGCTAAACTTTTCTTTAGTATTTAGTTCTGTTCAATCCCTCCTTAGCTGAAGGGTGCATCTAGGCTGTCAGTAGAAAAAGACCTTGTGCCGTGGAACTGAAAGAACCTGAGGCTGGCATAGTGTTGAGTTCCTTGTTCTGTCCTTGGGGATCACAGGATGGGGCAGTTCCAAGGAACACTAGTCCAACTTCCTGCTCAGAACAGACTCAGCTGTGAGATCAGACCAGCTCCCTCAGGCTCTGTCCTATGGGGGAACTTTTACATTTTCTAGTCTGCTGAGCATCTTGGTGGTCTTTTCCTGTGCTCAATCCAGTTTATCAATGTCTTTCCTGTGTTGGGGAATGTCAGAAATTGGATGCAGTATTCAAGATGTGGTCTAGTGAGTGTTGAGTAATGGGGGATGATCTCCTTCCTTCTGTCTTCTGTCTGTACAGGATGCTGTTACCCTTCTCCCTTGGGCCACTGCTGGCTCATGCTCCATACCCTGATTCCCAGCTCATTTTCCATAGAGTGGAAAATTCCCACTCCAGCCACTAAGTGTCCAGTCTGTTGTTGCCAGGGTGTCTTCCTCCCCACAGTGAGGACTCTGCATCTGTCATTGCTGCATTCCATGAGGTGCCTGTTGGCTTGTCCCCTGTGGCAGCCCGACCCTTCAGTCTATGACAGGTTCCTCCCAACCTGGTGTCATCTCCAGTCTTGGTGAGAGCACACTCCCATCACCTCCTCCACGACGTGGATCACGAGGTAAACTGCAGGTCCCAGTAGAGATCCTTGCAAACTCCACTAGTTCCAGGCACACAGGTAGTGTGTGCGCCAGGGGTGTGTGCGTGTTTTTGTCTCCTTTTGAATATGGACGGGGTGCTTACCTTTCTTCTTCCAATTTCCTGAGTATTCAAAGATGAAACAGTTTTGGCAGGGACATGAGCCTGGTGCCTCAGCATCCTGACAAAGAGCCCCTTTCAAACCCCCAAGCGTTTGACTGGGACCAGTTCACTCAACCGGTCAGTCCCTGGCTCAGTCTTCATCCACTGGCCCTTCTCTGGGAGCTCTTTCCAAAGTGCAGAGGCCTGTTAGACTCTGCCGGTGAAGTGAGGCACAGAAAGCATCCTGTGCCCCTCTGCTCAGATCACATGCTAAATCTGCTCCCACACTTCCAGCCTTGTGCTGCTGGGACAGCAATAGAATATTTTCTTGTTACCCTTTATATTAGTCTTTTGTTTCTTTGCATTCTTTTCAAGTCTGAACTGCAGTTGAGCTCTGCCATTCCTGAGACAGAGTGGACAGTATTTCTGAATTCCTCCTTTTGTAGCTGTCACTTCTTCCATCTCCTGTGCTCTCTGTTTCCCTTGGAGCTCTGCCACGGGCTCCCTGCTCAGCCAGGCTTCTCTGCTCACACATCTGCCTGTTTTCCTGGCTGTTAGGAAACAGAGGATGCTGTATATGTTCTGTGACTCGCTCAGGAGTTAGAGTACAGTCTCTTGATCATCTACTCTTCCAATCCTACCTTGCTGCACTTCTCCATTGTCATAACACTTTTCGAGAAGTTTGATGCAGGATGGTTGCGTTTTTCTCCAGTCTGATGTGGTTGTGTAGCCCTGGCTGTACAACAGTGTAACTGTGCTAAAGAAGCCCACACAGGGCACGTGTGAGCACTTTAATCCGTTCTTATCCTCAGAAACTATAGTCACTGCTTTGAATTCTGCTGATGCCTGGTATTTTACGTGGTGCTTCTCGATGCATTCACACGTATTTAGGCTCTTTGGTTATCACTCTCACAGCACAGTTTGTAAAGCCAAACAAACTCAAACCTGGCTCACGTCCTCCAAAAACCGATTCCTAGTTCAGAAAACAAGTTCTAAACTGAGTTGTCATTGTGCTGAGGTGCACTGATGTAACAGGAGCCAGGTTTGATTTTGGAGTTTCTTATGAAGGACAGGATGGGGAGGATCTGAGTTAGCTGCTCTCAGTGAAATGCTCAGGTGTGTATCAGATTCCTCGGTGAAGCTGGAGTTGTCAGCAGGGGGCTGAGAGTAAGGAAGGAGCTGGTGACTGAAGCTGTGTGTCTCGGGAGCTGGGAAAGGAAGCAGGGGCATGGACAGAAACCCAAGTGATGCACGGAAAGAAAACCAGTGCCCTCTCTCCTGAAAGGGCCTTTTATCATGGAAACAAAACTTGATTCTTTCTGCTGAAGGACTGTAGTATTTTGCTTAAAACTAGGCTTTATAGTTACTTTGTTAATTATTCATCCAGATAAGGACCTACTTGTTGCTCTTTTTTAGCTTCGTCTCTTGAGTAAATTTGCCTTTATGTGTACGCAAACTTTTAAAAATATTTTTTAATTCCTATCCACTAAAATGTTTTGAAAACTGTTACAGCACCAATTTCCTTTGCACTGCAGGTTTCTATAGCAGGCTGGGAACATCAGTAGAAAGCAAAAAAAACTTGTCTCCTTGCTTGGGGTAAACACTTGACAGCAGTCATAATGCTGTGTAAATGCCAGTTCCTTATATATTTCCTGGCATCCCTAGCAGAGAGGTCGATTGTACTGTTTTGGAGTAAAACTGTGAAGCAAAGAGCATTCCTGCACAGGCATCCATTAGGTGGAAATGCCTCCTGCAGTGACGGGACTGTTGTATGTTGGCCCAGCCTGTGTAGAGATGAACGCTGGGCACTGAGTGGGAGGAGATGGCTGAGGCCAATGCTATTGGGTATTTTAGAGCAAGATAAGTTAATATATGCTGTTGATTTTGCATGGGTTGGGTTCTTCTAGCACTTAAGGACTATAAGGTCATGTTATACTAATGTAGTTTAGAGGTGGTAAGTACAAACTAAGAGGGAAGGTCTGCATTCTAGATTATTGTAGAGAAATACAAGTAATTGATAGTTTCTTACCCATTGTCAGGTAAAAGTTAGTGGGACTGTAATATTTGGGTTCAGTACAAACTTATTGTCAAATGCCTAGAGGGAATATGGAAATGTCTGACCTTTGTGATCCTGCCACTTTCAGAGCCTTCTTTTTTTAATCTGTGTTTGTTTGAGTAAACCCCATTACATCCCTGCCCCCTCATTTCCCAGGACGTTCAAACTGTTGGATAAGGAATAGTCATTGAGCAACCTGTATAAAACTGGAAGTGGAAAAGGTGCAGAATTTTGCTCTGACAAAAACAGTAAAGAAGGCCAAGAGGATACAGTCGCTGAGGGTACTTTGGGGACAGACACTTGGAAGGAGAAACGTGTGTAAGGTCCAGGATAGGACTTGTGCAGGAACGAGTGGACACAGAATATGTAGACCTGAGTTTGGAAAAGGAGACCATTGGCTGGAGGCTGTAGAATGTGCTCGCAGTCAGAGTGCCTGGGACAAAAATCAGAACTGCTTTTAATGTGGACTTGTGTGTGTGTTAGGGCAGCTTCTGATTCCAGAGACTAGACCCAGGTCTTGTGGTGTATTTTACTCCTGGGTGTCCATGAGTGCTGTTACTTAAGTTTGGTTTTATCCTGTATATAAGTAACTTAAAATTCCTCATCACTGATCTCAAATGATGCATCAACACATAACCTGTGTGATGCTTTGGAAGGAAACAAAGGAGTGTGGACAGCAGGAGAGGGGGGTATTCTATTCCTCTACTCCACTCTGGTGAGACCTCATCTGCAGAGCTGTGTCCAGCCCTGGGGACCCCAACACAGGAAAGACATGTACCTGCTGGAATGAGTCCAGGGAAGGCCATGGAGATGCTCTGAGGGCTAGAGCCCCTCTACTCTGGAGCCAGGCTGGGAGAGCTGGGGAGTGTTCACCTGGAGAAGAGAAGGCTCCAGGGAGAGCTCCGAGCCCCTTGCAGGGCCTAAAGGGGCTCCAGGAGAGCTGGAGAGGGACTGGGGACAAGGCATGGAGGGACAGGACACAGGGAATGGCTTCCCACTGCCAGAGGGCAGGGCTAGATGGGATATGGGGAAGGAATTGTTGGCTGTGAGGGTGGGGAGGCCCTGGCACAGGGTGCCCAGAGCAGCTGTGGCTGCCCCTGGATCCCTGGAAGTGTCCAAGGCCAGGTTGGCCAGGGCTTGGAGCACCCTGGGACAGTGGAAGGTGTCCCTGCCCATGGCAGGGAGTGGAATGAAATTGTCTCTAAGGTCCTTCCAAACCTGAACCATTCCATGATCTACACTTCTGTGCCTGCTGTGTTCTCTGGGAACTTTTTGGAAGGGACTGGGGAAGGATACTCAGCGTACTGAAAATAGCATAATAAATTTACATAAGTGGAATCCTGCTCTTCTTCACCTGTCAGGAAAATAGTCCCCCAGTCCTCCCCAGTGCAGCATCCATCGAGGAAGTGACAGTCCTGACTGCCAGGGCTCATGTGGGTCACACTTGGAGGGATTAATCTTGTTTGGAGTATATTTCCATGGTCTTTAAGTGCCTATTTCCATAAGTTTTATTAGGACCTGGTTCTGTTCGGTAGTTTGCTGGAATATTCATGTTTATGTGACTTTTGGGACAGACTGAAAATACCCATAAAGCAGCTATTGCTCTGAGCCTTCAGAGCAGGACTGGAGCTGTGAGGGATGTTGGATCCTTCCCATCCTTGCGAGAGGGAAAAGTCATTGCCAAATGTCCCCCTGGCATTTTTTCCCTCTTAAACTTACTTTTGTTTTCTTAGTCAGACTCTGGAGAAATAAGGTAGGGTCCAGGTGCTAAACATTTTTCTAGTTGTTCAATTTTTCATTTTCTTAATCAGAGGTAAATAATCTCAGGTAAGTGGGTGTGAACCAACCATATTTGATCTAAATGATTTACCTTTTTTGACTAATAAAACAAAATGAATGTTATAAAGAAATCACAAAAAACATGCTGTGGGTACATGTAAGAAACATTGATCAGAATTTTGCAGGTCTCCAGAGGATGGAGTTAAATCCTACTTGACTGGTACAGAGCGGTTTGCCCTAAGTTGTGTGCTGTGTCTGGTGTCATGAGAGGCTGACTGGAGCTGGTTTAACACCACGTCTCTAAGGGAACAGGACGTTGTTTCTGTGCAAGAGTTGAACACAGTGGATCTGGCTTCTCTAAGAGCTTTAGCAGACAATTACCTGTGAGTGTTTATACAAAGGGTCTATTAGACAACAGGCTCTGACATTGCCTGGGTTCAGCTGAGTTACTGCTGGATCAGGTTTCACGAGGAAGCAGCCAAAGACAGAGGCCGTGCCAGGAGCTGGTGCAGTTCTGCAGTCTGTTGGCATGAAAACACTGAGGGTTTTTTGGGATTTCCTTCCATTCCCGTGTGGATTTTATACTTGCAATCTCAATGTCTCAGCAGACTGGGCATTCTTTTTTTCAGTATCTGGAGTTAATCTGCAGTTCTCTTGCAGCCCTTTTCTTCATTTCCTCTGACATTTGTGCCAGGATATCATCATTTGACACCTGTGTCTGTATTTGGTGTTCTGAAATGTCTGGAAAGCGTAAGGAAACTTCCTTGTCAGCTAAGACCGTTGCAAAGCCAAGCAGTGTAATTAAAAAAGGGCTATTTCACAGAATCCTTTACCATAACAATTAGCTTTGTCTTCTAGTGTCCTCAAGCCTAACAATGGAACTTAATAACTTAAAAGTAATATATTGTTAGAGGAAAATAGCACATTTTCCTATGCATGCTTACAATTTTCTTTAGAAAATCCTACAGATCTGACAGAGACAAGAAGTTTGCTGAAAGAGGTGTGTCTTGGGTTGAATTGCAGTTGTTTTATTGCTCTGAGACAGTCTTGAAAGTATTTTAGTTATTTTTAGGTCTACATTGATAAGAACCTCTAGTAGTTGGAAAATTGCAACCCAAAATGATCTTAGTATTTAACGTTATAATTGATAGTAGCAATTGTGGAGATTGGAGATAGAAGCAGAACAAGTAAGTATCCAAATAAATATAATTTTCCTTAAATATTTTAAGGATTTTTATTATTAATATCAAATTCTTCCTGTAAGAGTTGAGGGTAAACTTAGATAAAGTGATAGTACATGAATTGTCTGCCTTAAAGAGAATTTTTCACTCTTCACTTTGATGCTGTGTTTGGGAAACTTGCTGCTTGTTAGCTGCAAGTTACCTTGGTAATGAAGGCTTGGATACTTCTTTTTCCCTCTTGCCCCCAGAGGTGGAGGTTGGAATAGCCAAAGAAATCACAAGGCTCTTCCTTTCTTACCTGACATTTCATCCGTTGACACTTTCTGCTCTCTATCCACAAGAATTTGTACTGATGAACTGGATTAAGTGATTGCCTTTGTCCCACACCCATGAAGTTTGCAAGAGTGGTCAGAGTTGGTGTTTTAGTCTTAAATTTCTTGCTGTTGATGTGTGCTCTGTCCAATGTCTGCTGTCTGTGAAGGCAGAGGGATGTCCAGAGTGGAAATGAAAGACCTCCGAGATATTAATGATGTGTGCCAGCCTTGGGAAACCTCCTTGGCTTACTGAAATACTTGCTGTGTGGACTGTGTGTGTTGAGTTCACTTCTTGTTTGCATTTTCTTTCATTTTAGTTGTGATAACATTCTTTTGTTAGGATTAATTTTAAAAAATATTCTTCCCTTTAGGACACAGCTTAGGCTACGGCTTTGTGAACTACGTAACTGCAAAAGATGCTGAAAGAGCAATAAACACACTGAATGGTCTCAGACTTCAGTCAAAAACTATCAAGGTAGGAGCTCTTCAGTCTTCTCTGAGAATGGCGTTGTAATACACTTCATTCTGATGGTAAGGTTTGTGTGCTCCCAGCTGCAGCAAGCATGAATCTGGGAGGAGAGTAGTGAAGTGTTTTGAAACAGCTTAGTGTTTGAAGATTCCCTTTCTTTATATTCCCACCATTTTTACAGAAGTAGAGAGACCTTTCCAAATTGTTGCCAGGCTTTTTAACTCATGCACATCTCGGATGCTTCATAATTGTTCATTGCAAATCTTGTTCATGCACATGCACTCCTTTCCTTATCCAAAACAACAGCCTGTGCTCTATGTGTGGGATTCACTCCTACTTAGGTGACCTATGCAGCTTTCTCCAGTAGCAGAAATTAGGACAGAAAACTGCATTCTACTCATGCCATTTTTTTATGAAGCGTTAGAAAATAAACTGGCAGGACAGGTTCCTGATGTGAGCTGTGACAGGTCCAGTATCCAGGTCAGAACTCAGGATTCTTCACATGGCAGAAGTGTTTGCTGGGAGCATTGGTATTGGTCTCCTTACAGCAATGCTGATACAGTTGTTATCTCTTGGGTAAGCCCAAAATGAATGGAGTTGTGTAGGGACATGCCCTTTCTCCTGTTGTTTGGTTGGTTTTCCCCTACTCTCTCCCAGTTCCATTTTTCTGAACTTCAGTAAAAATGTATATGTTGGTAGTGGGGAAGTAAATTAAATTGGCTCATGACAATAAATTGATCTTCCCTGTTAATACCCTGAACATGTATTTTTATTTCTTTTAAAGGTTTCCTATGCCCGCCCAAGTTCTGAAGTTATTAAGGATGCTAATTTATATATCAGTGGCCTGCCCCGGTCAATGACACAGAAGGATGTAGAAGATATGTTTTCCCGTTTTGGGCGCATCATCAACTCACGTGTGCTTGTGGATCAAACCACAGGTGAGTTCTGGGGCCTTGGCTGCAGAAAACTGGAGTGTACAGCATGTGTTTGGTGTTTTTCTGAGACTAGCAGTACCTAAACTTAAGTAAATTAGACTTCCACAAGCTAATGATGACATCTGGTACCAACCACCGATAGAATTTTAACAGGACATCCACGTTCAGTGATTTTTTTTTTTAAATACAGAATGACTTATGCTGCCTCTTTGCCAGCTTACAGCCCAAACCTCGGACCATATTAAAATAGGATTATTGTCATTTTTATCAGTTACCGATTTGCCAAATCTACTTTCTTGCTCTGACACTTGCTGTCACTGCAGTGCACTGTGTTTCTGGGCCATGTGTGTAACCTGGAGTGCTGACCTTACTTTGACTTTACACACATGCAGCTCTTACCCACAGGTCAATTCCAGGCCATAGTTACAGATTTAAAGCAAAACAAGATTGTGTTTTGTCTTTTGTACTAGCCTGGAACTCACTCACTCAATTTTCTCATATTTTAAACCATTTGAGATGTCTTACAGGCCTCTGTGGTTACTGCTAAGCAAAGGAATTAATTTCATACACTTAGTACTGCCCGGAAAGTTCTAAATGTATTTTCAGTATTGGGAAAAAAAAAAAAAAAGAGAAAAGGGAGAAGTTACTTAGTTAGGCACTTGGCTCAGGGGAGACCAAAGTTAAGGTTTTCTTTATGATGCTAATTCTGACTGTGTTACAATGTGTTTTCAGAGTTTTAATTTCTTCCCCCATTATTTCAGACAGTATAACTGCAGAGTCTGGCTTATTCTGTCACCCAGGTGTTCTGTGGTTTTACCAGTAGCCCATATATCATGTATTAATCTGGAGAGAGTTTTTACAAATACGCTTTTTCATTGATTATGCATGTCCTGTATTAGAATAGAAGACAATCTAATTCTAGCAATTCTGCATTTAACATTTGTAACTGGGATGTATATTCATACACATCAGCTCAGAAGCAGCTTTTCTGCTCTGTGAGGAATCTGCTGTAGTTTGGAGTGGGCCACCAGCAGCTCCTGGTGGGCTCAGTCTGAGTGCATGCTGAGGTCTGCAGGGCTGTGTCCTCATCAGAGCCAGCTCCTGGTGCAGGCACCACTTGCAGGTGTTTGGTCAGACCGTGCTGCAAATGTGAGTGTGCATCAGAGAAACCTGAGGTGACTTGGTGAGATCTGAGGACTGACATGGCAGACACTCCATGGCTGAGTGAGGAAAATCCCATCCTGCCTTTCCTGGAGAAAATGGTTTGTTTTGCCCAACTCTGATACCTGCATGGTCCTGTCTCTAGAGCTGGTTATCCAGGGCACAGCTGTAATGAGAAGCAAGAAAAAGACTTGTGGAGCACAGCAGACTTATTAATGGAAGTGTCCAAACTACTCATCCCTCTCTGGCAGTCTGGGGAGTCTGGAGAGCATCTGGATTTGACAGAGCTGTAAAATGAGATGACAGAAGTCATACAAATAAAATCTCCCCAAGAATAATACAGTTTTCATGGGTGTGCTGAGGCCTGATGCTGTGCAATTCAGCTCAGAACACACCACCTGCTTTCCAATAGCCTTAATAATGCATTGACTGAAGAGTGGGTTCTGTTACATCTCACAGTTAATGCTTGCAGAACCTGGCCTTGCCATCCCACCAGGAGTGTAGCTGTGCCTTGGCTTTAAGCTTGCCTTTCATATCTTGGTCTACTCCCACTTAAGACACATTTTAATTTGGACTTAGCTGTACCTTCTCACAGAGGTGGTGCTCTAGCTTTTGAAAATTATTCTGTTTAAAAAGACACTTTCTACTATATTTGTATTTTAAATGAATGCTTTGAGAAGCACTAGGATGAGCAACATGAAAGTGGAGGAGTCACAGTAAGCTGAGCTCTAGGATAGGACTTGCTGAGTTCTGAGTGATGCTGCTACTCTGGGCCTTCCCAGGGTGGGACATACTCTTCCCCCTGGCACGGGAGGCTGGTCTCAGTGGTACCTGAGCATATAGTGCTGTCAGCTCTACTCTGGTGAGCCCATCTGTTGTTATTTATCAAAATGCAAACATACCTTGCTTGCTGCAGGCCCAGGTTTTGACATATTGCATTTCTTTCTGTGAAACAGAGAAAATGATCCTCAGCTGTTATCAACAACCTTGTGATTTATGATAAGCTTTACTTCTATATCTGGCTTTGAAGATGGTCCTGGGTAGATGTGAAGAAAACATGAAAGTATCTGATATGTCCCTTTCTGAAACAGAGCTAATGAAGTCCTACATTTAGTCTGGCCACAATATCTGCTTTGGAATGGCATTTAAACAAAATGTGCCCTTTTAGCTTCACTGTGATAAACCGTATTTTCAGCGTAAGGTCATGTCACAGATGAGAAGCAAGGGGAGGAGAGGAGAGCTCACAGGGCATAACTTGTACCTCAGTCAGAAGGATAACAGCATCCAGGGGCTGGGACTAGGAAAAAAATGCAGATGTTTAACAGCTGTGATATTGGTTCAGTACAGCTACCAAGAGGTAATTCTTAATTGATTTTAATGAATAAAAATAATGTATGTGCCAGCTAGAAAAAAATGTATATGGTGCAGGTGAAATTGTGATCTCTCCATCAAAAAAGGTGGAAGTCCTTTATTAAAGTCAGACATTTATTCCCTCATCTCTGAATCTGAGTGTGTTTCTAGCATGGAAAAATGAAAACATTTGCAAAAGTGTGTCAATTCTGTGTTTGCAGATGCTCTTTAGTGATAAAGTAATTGAAATTGAGGGGTTTGGGTTTATTTTCAAACATCTGGAATTAATTCTTTTTTTTACTTAATTTAAAATGTTGAGAAGTTTATTGTGAATGGAAATGTCAGTTGGTGATGAATATCATGGAATTCTGCCATGTATTTTTTTAAGTGTTTAGTAACTGTGGTTGTTATAGCTGAAATGAGTGTGCTAATTTGTCTTTGGTTTCTTAATTTTGTACTTTATCCTCCAGCTGCTGAAGAAATGTAAATGTAGTGAACTTGAAAGCTGTGACCGTAGTAATCCTGAACTTTTTTTGGGTTTTGTTTTCAAAGTTATTTTGAGTTTATCCTGAACTTCAATTTTTTGTTTGTTTGTTTGTTTGTTTGTGTTTTTTTTATTGGTTTGGTTACAAGGTTTGTCCAGAGGGGTCGCATTTATCCGGTTTGACAAAAGGTCAGAAGCAGAAGAGGCAATTACAAATTTCAATGGTCACAAACCCCCAGGTTCCTCCGAGCCCATTACAGTGAAGTTTGCAGCCAACCCTAACCAGAACAAAAATGTGGCACTGTTGTCGCAGCTGTGTCATTCACCAGCTAGACGATTTGGAGGGCCAGTGCATCACCAGGCGCAGAGATTCAGGTAGGTTAGGAAGAATAAATGCATTTAAGGCTGTGCTCCTGTTCCCGTGTCCGTGTGGGGAGCTGTGCCCCCGCAGCTGGGCAATGATACCTTCATTGCAGCATGTGTGAATGAATACATAGTGCACTATGTGTCCTGCAGTGTTATGTAAATAAACTGTTGCATTAAAATATGATTAAAGTAAAATTTTACTTGTAAAATTTATATTGAAGTTAGTATGAAAAGGTACCTGCAGTCTGGTGTCTGTTTCCTCTACTGGGTTACAGTGAGGGGACAGCAGCAGCAGGTTCCAGGTGGGTGTTGGTAGGTGCCTGTCTCAACAGATCCCCATTCTGTGGTCTGTATATCTGAACACAGATAGAATTTGGCAACTTAATTAAAGCTTTGAATGGTTGGTTCCAGCAGGGAGGTGTTACGGTAAGAGGGGAAAACCTTATTTCTGATGAGGAGGTTCTGTGGGATTCCTGCCTGCATTGCAAACTGTGCAGGGTTCTGCCTTCCTTCGAGGCCTCACGAGTTCACTGATGAGAATATTGAGTAGTTGCAGCATCCTGTCTGCTTCCAGGGCTGTGGAAGACACTGTGCTTTGCCATAGAAAATTGCTTTGGTTGCTTTGAGTATGAATTGCTTGAATTGGAAATGCCTTGAGTGCTCATGGAGGAAGCTGATGGTTCGAGGGTGCTCTGGAAAATGCAATATATTGACTGTCTTGCAGGGAAGCAATGGGCTTTGAGATGATACATGTTTCTGAGAGTAGTGGTTCCCTGTTGAGAATTTACTCTTTTTTTCTTTTTTCTTTTTCTTTTTTTGTATTTTTTTTGTTGTTGGGTTTTTTTTGTTTTGTTTTGTTCTGTTTTATTTTTCTCCTGTGAGGGATCCAATGAGCTCAGTAAAATTGGACTACAATCTCAGCAAGCTTTTAGCTGTGCTGCTGTTCAGTATTACTGTCACCTGTCCGTAGTACTGTAGCTCGGCATTTCAAGCACAGCTCTGTGTAATGGGTCCCCAGAGAAAATTGGTACTTAGTATAAAATCACAGCTGACTACAGAGAATGGTTAAGAGTTTGCCTAAGGAGACAGTGAAGTTTCCATCCTTGGAGAAGCTGAAACCTGTCTGGAATTGATACCAAAAGGGTTAATCCAATTTCTGCTGTGCCTGTGTAGTTTTAGCAGGAAACGGGGTATGCAGGATCTGCCTTCTCAGCAAGGACGGTTGGAAGATAAGGGGAAGACATCTGGCTTAGGAATGCAGCCGCAGCCAAAACAAGGACTGAACCTGGGAAATTGGGGAGGGCTTTATGGTAATGAGCAGAACATGCACGTGGTGACTGTATATAAGCAACACACTTGTTGAAGCTCACGTGCACGCAAAGGGGAGTTATCCACCATGCAACCAGGCCTGTAATGAATGAAGCCCTTCTTAACGCTGTATTGGTGTTAAGGAGTTTTATTTGACCAGTTTTCAGTGAGTTTCGGTGACAGGATGAGCCTAAGCAATCTGCTCCAGGTGCCCTGCTTTGGGCAGGGGGATTTATTAGAGGATTTCCAGAGGTCTTTGCCAGCCTCAGTCGTTCTCCAGTTCTCTTCTTCTACTTCAGCTGTAGCCCAGGGAAGTTTAGCTCAGGCAGCTCGTTTCCCCAAAGCAGACACCCAGATCTCCACACCAAAGCTTCTGAGCCACGCCGAGGAATGAAATTCTGCATTGTTTGCATTTAGGTGAATTATTAGAAAACTTAACACATCTGCCCTTTGTCTCAGCCAGGGCTTCAGTGTGTCCTGATCCTAGTAAAATCTTGAGGCTTACGGCTCATTTCTTCATTCTTAACATTCTTAATTTAATTGGACATTTTCATCATTCTTCCCCGTAAAATTTATGTCAGGATCAAAATGCATCAGAATAAGCAGTGTAAATAATATTCACATCCATAATTAAGAGACCAAATACCTTTAATTCAGTCCTGTAATGATCACTCAGGAACAATAAAAATGATTAATGTATTTATGTTAATAGTTGCTGGTGAAACTAAATTTTAATAACAGTTTTGTTCATTATTCTCTTAATGTATCATTTAGAGCAGCATTAATGTCAATTGTGTGCATTTCATAGAATCACAGACTGGTTTGGGTTGGAATGGACCTTAAAGCTCATCCAGTCCCACCCCTGCCATGAGGGACACCTTCCACTATCCCAGGCTGCTCCAAGCCCTGGCCAGCCTGGCCTGGAACACTTTCAGGGATCCAGGGGCAGCCACACGCAGTGTTCCTGTAGGCTTGGGATGTCATAGTGGGGGTTAAGATGAAGAAAATCTTCTGTCTCTGTTCTGTTCCTGCTGCCATGGGAGCTGTGTCCCCCTGGATGTCTGCGCCCGGTGCTTGTTGGTCAGCACGCTTTGGCCGGCTGCTGCTCCCAGTGACAGACTTGCTGGTGGGGAAAGAGCTGAAGATTTTGAGGTCCCACAGCCTGGCAGAGGTCAGAATAGAACAGTTGGGGGTCAGGCTGTGCTTTCAGGAAGATGCTGTGGACACAAGAGCCACCAGTTGACTTGCAGACACAAACTGTCCATCTCTGCCTCATCACAGACTTGCAAGAACTCCAACACTTATTGCAAAGCTTCCTTCCCTCACTCACCCGTGCAGGCACATCTGCACACGTATGCACAACACCTTGTAGAGTCATGGAATGATTAAGGTTGGAAAAGACCTCCAACGTCATCAAGTCTATCCCACAGCCTTTTGTATTTTTCTTCCCTCCTTTAGCGTTAGCTTCAAGTTTTTCTAGTGAGTCTGTCTTCCTTAAAGGATACTGATCTGAAGGAGTTGTGATTACTCATGCTGTGGCTAAGCTCAGGAGCCTGAGTTTGGGCTGAGTCTTGTTTGTTTTGGTAGTGAACAAGACATGATGAAGGGATAAGCAGCTTCCACAGAGCTCGCAGTCTGTATAAATTAAAGTTGTGATCTCTGCTCCACAGAGGTTGAATACTTAAACTGATATTTTGATTACATTTCATCTCGTTTCATCATAATCCCTGTAAATCCAGGATTAAGCCTTCAGTATCTAATTTGTAATTATTAATTTCCTACAGAAATTTCTCCAACCCTTTGTTTAATGTTCTGTTAATCCTTTGGAGTTCTTGTGGTATTTGTGGCTCCCATCAGGAACTGGTCTTAATGCTGTGTCCCACTGGATTCCTGGGCTAATTCAAAGACCTGGGCTCTGCTTCCACCCAGAGGGAATGATGCCGCAGCATGGGGTTGTGTGTAGAGGGCAGACATCTGGGGCAGGGGTTTCTTTAGGGTGTGAGATTTGTTTACTTAAAGAGAATAGCAAATCTCCAGGTTCTGAGCTGTGATGAAACGGAGGGGTTTAGCTCCTGAAGCATGAGGAGACTGCCCAGGCCCCTGGAAGTCCTGTGCTTTTGCAGCTCACCAGAGCTTTATAGTAGTAGAACGTTCTTTCAAATATGGCAGTTCAGCTGCTTTTGCTTTCAGACTTGTTCAGGGTTGGAACCAGTTCCCAGTTCCTGTAATGGGCATAACTCTACCAGTATCAGCCCGTGAATTCTGCCCTGAATGCCTGAAGGGGAGTAAGTTCTGATAGTTCTTTGATCAAGGGGAAATGCAAGAAGACTGTTTAACCCTGTCAGTGATAATGATTGCTCAGACAGCTCCTGTACACCTGTTTGGTTTCACTCCAGTGAAATTGTTTATTTTCAGTTTTTAGACCAATTTGTAATTTGGATGCAAGCTGTGTGTATTGAGAAGAAACTATTTCATCCAGAGTAGTATTTCATCAAAGTTCTGGAAGAATATGGGATTGAAACCCCAATTGCTTCTGTTCTTCCATGTGTGGCTGTTTGACTCAACACCCTGATTTATTTCAGGCTTAGAGCTTGTGTCACTGAGTTCTCAACAAGATTTCTGGTGGCCATAGCAGATTATTTCTGTATGTATCAGAGAGAGCAGAAAAAGTTGCTTGTGAGAAGGACATTGTCAGTGTAGCGGAGCTCCTGCTCTTTGTGGAACTATTAAAAAATAAAAAGCTGCGAAGCTCAAATGCAATGGCGACACAAGCTGATATTAAAACTAATGTTTCTGCTAATTGGCATGAAACCTGTGATGCTGTATGTAACGGTCCTCAGAGTGCAGGGGAAAGAGTTCAGCAAAACCAGCACAAAGCTGTGTTAGGGGAGGTTTAGGTTGGATATTAGGGAAAGGTTCTTCCCCCCGAGGGTGCTGGGCACTGCCCAGGTTCCCCAGGGAATGGTCCCGGCCCCGAGGCTGCCAGAGCTCCAGGAGCGTTTGGACACCGCTGCCAGGGATGCGCAGGGTGGGATTGGTGGAGGGGACCGAGAAGGGCCAGGGGTTGGATTGATGATCCTTGTGGGTCCCTTCCAGCTCAGGAGTTTCTGTGATTCCATGAAAAGAATGTATAGGACTTGCATAGACCTGAAAAGAAATTGCTTTCATTTAGGAGTGTCATTTCTTAGATTACATCCTCCGGTGGGTTAAACTAATCACAGGATTTGTTAAACGAAGCAGTCTGTCTGTCTAGTGGCAGAGGAGCAAAAGGTCATTCATAGAAACGAGAAGGATAAAGTGAAAAAGAGTTACAATTGAAAATACACTGTTGTTGATACTTAATGCACCAAGATGTTGGAGTTTTAGGTTAGCACGGCTTGAAAGAACCATCCACAACACTGGCTACTGACTCTTAGGGAGGGTTGAAAAAGCAGTGTGGAGGAGACAGTATAAAAATAATTACAACAGAAATGAGGACACCAGCTCTAAGACTGAGATTGTTCAAATTACAATATTAAAGGAATTTTAAATCCACTTTCTCTGAAACATCCTGGATCTCTGTTGGCCTTAGTGTTTGCCCAAGTTGGACAGTCTTTTAAACATCCTTAATAAGTATAACTTCCTAAAGGTCATCTTAAATTGGTATGGCCACAAAAATCTGTCCTGGTAGGACAGAGAGCTGTGTGTCCGCTGCTCGAGGCCCTGCTCATGCAGGCTGTCACCCTGAGCTGAGTGAGAGATCTGGGGTCCCTCTTGTGCAGAGTGAGAACTGAGATTCATCAGATTGACTGAATTGTATTTCCTAGGGTTTGGGGTTTTTTTGAAATTACTTTTCTAGTCTTTTAGGGGACTTTTGTGGTTTTACCCTGTTTTGTTTGGTTTGGGGTTTTTTATAAACTTGTAACATTTTTGTGAGTCAAAGCAGGAAGAGAGGAAGATCTGTTTGAACATAAGTGTATCCAAAGAGCAGAGATAGTTGCTATTTTAAATTATTTTGTCTGTAACAAGCATTTAGAATTGTTGTTTTCTTGCATTTAACACCAGTTGCTCTTCTACAACTGATTGCAGTCCTTGATGTGGTGTTACCTGGGCCCATGGGCAGAGCCTGAGCCTTTGGAGCAGGCAGGGGCAGAGCTATACTGACTGCTGGAACCAACATCAGGCAATTCTGAGCTCAGTGGTTTGAGCAGGGACCCAAGACTGGTGATCTGTTGAGATGAAAACTTGACAGATATTAAGATAAATTCATCCTACCAGATCATTACTCACTTGGAAAGAAGCTACAGAGCTGAAGGTGTCTGTCAGAACAAGTAAGTGTATCAAGCATGCAAGCACAGGAACGTTTTTATACAAAGCCAAAAGAAATAGCAGAAGTGTCACCTCATCATCAGATCATGCGGGTTGGTACGTCCCATTCACCTTGTGGTACTTCTAACTGCTTTTTCAGTTTGGCTGTAGTACAAGGCTTCCCAAACTTGGATTTGCTTGGGGCTGGCTGCCAGTGAGTCAGTGCAGCTCAAGAGTGTCCCACTGTGCTCCAGGAGCATCTGGGCTGCAGAGCAGCAGCGAGGGAGGCACAGAGTGATGCTTACTCTGGGGACAGGAGAGTCCAGGAGCTCAGGTGTCCAAGGCAATGAGCTCTGAGCACCAGAGAGCCTGGGGGAAATGGGCCCTGTGTGGGTGCACTGTGTGTGTGTGTGTGTGTGTGTGTGTGTGTGTGTGTGTGTGTGTGTGAGCGTGCGTGCACTGCTGCCCCTCTGCTCCCCTCCCTCCCTGTACACCTCCTCGAGTCCTCCCTCCTCAAGAAAGGCAGCAGCAGCTCTTTGATGCAGGGCAAGAAAGAGTCAGAGGGGAAGCATTTGGCACTTACTGCAGCATTCACTGCCCAGACATCCCTTCCCTGTTTCCTCCAGGTCAGCAGAGAATCAGGATCTGCCACCGCCCTGCTCTTGGCAGAGAGCAGCTCATGTACTGCTTTTAAGGGGTTTGCAAATCACCAGTGGTACACCTCAATTTGGGAACCCCTGGTATAGTATCATTATATTTCTACCATCACATGACCTCATATTTTTAAATCATAAATAAGCACAAGGGTTCAAAGTGAGTTTTTGACCTTAACTTTCACATTTCCTGGCCTTTGAGTGCTTAGCTGTGCAACCTTAATATTGCACTAAAATATTGAGAAGCTTTGATTTTCTGGAGTGTAAGCCAGAAATAAAATAAAGGGGAATTAGAAATGTGGGTTATAGGGAAAAGAAATTAGTATAAAACAAGACATAAAAAGGAGAAGATTTTTGCATTTTGTTATGTGTGAATCCTGCTGAGGTATTGTGAAGGAGACAGGATTCAGGAAGAGTGGGTAAGTGATTTAAAAAATCCAGTTCGGTAAAGTCAGATCTAAGTTTTCCTGGTATGAAGTTGGTGTAAAATTAATAAAAGCATCCATACACACTGGAATAGTAAAACTGCACTGAGCCTGCTCATGTTGGGAATGTTTGCCTGTACCTGCTGCCTTTGGGTGGAACGGGAGTAGGTTTTGTTCTGTTTCACAATCGAAGAAATTAATACATACAATCTCCACTGCTAAGAACCCAGCACACTCATCCCCTGCCCCAGCAAACCTGAAGAAACTCTTTGACTTAAGAGTTTCCCAACATGTTCTTTTGGAGGCAAGAAAAGGAGGATGGGGTGGGAAAAAACCTCCTTCTGTGAAATAAGTGGGAGATGCCCGGGGGTGTCTGGGGCCTCTGGGGAGGTGCTGCCTGTGCCCCGTACTGGAGCAGTTCTGCAGCAATGCTCTGGACACTCTGAGCAGCCTGGCTGGGTTCAGAGATCCATCCAGGCCCCCTGGGAAGGTGATCATGTAATCTTGTCTTGCCTGTTTCTAGGATAGTTCCCTGTTAAAGCAGTTGGAATTCTTAACTTTTTTTTTCCTGGCAGCTGTCCATTTGATTGTCAATTTGAATGGGGAAACATTTATGTGGCGGTTTTGATGTGCCATGTATAAAATATTCATTCTCAGTTGCTTCCCATTCAAGTTAATTTGCTTAATTGAATTGAACTTTTACATGAAATATTGTGCTTTTTATTTGCTAGGTTCTCTCCTATGGGTGTAGATCACATGAGTGGGCTTTCTGGTGTAAATGTTCCAGGAAACGCATCTTCTGGCTGGTGTATCTTCATCTACAACCTTGGTCAAGATGCTGATGAGGGAATCCTCTGGCAGATGTTTGGCCCCTTTGGTGCGGTTACCAATGTGAAAGTTATTCGAGATTTCAACACCAACAAGTGCAAAGGTTTTGGTTTTGTGACCATGACAAACTATGAAGAAGCTGCAATGGCCATAGCAAGTCTTAATGGCTACCGCCTGGGGGACAAAATCTTACAGGTTTCCTTCAAAACCAACAAGTCCCACAAATAACTTGCTCGTGCTTTTTGTATGGAATAGATAATGGAGTGACAGAAGTTGAAACATTTTTGTTAGTGTAAAACTCATTTTGCGCCAATTTTCACAAGTGTTTGTCTTAGTCTAAATGAGAAGTGAAAAGGTTTTATATTCTGGGATGCAACTGACATGTTCAAATGTTTGAAATCCCACAATGTTAGACCAATTTTAAGTTCCTTTAAGTTATTTCATTTAAAACATGTTAAAAATCCCCTGAAATCTTAAGTAGATTGCATTAACTAGACCCTCTGGATGGTGGTAAAATTGAAGCATGCTTTCACTTATGAGACTAACATTTGTTTCATTGAATGTTGTCTGCAAAAACTGGAATTTTCTGAAAAATATCAGGCTGAATTCATTGATTTTCTTTGGTTTAATTTGTTTTTCCTACCCATCCCCCTGTCCTTTTGTTCCCCCCCAGTTTCAGTAGTATGGAAGAAAAGTTGAGAAATACTAATGTTTTAGTTGACAGTAAATTGTTTGATCAATTAATATTCATTATTCTGTGTCTAGTTGAGGATCAGACTTTTTAAAGTCAAGGTCTTGTAAGTAGTAGCATGCCAGCCTAACTTTAACACCATTGAGGAGGTAAGTTGCACACTGAGCAGTGGCCAAGCTGTCCAATTCACAGGTTTTAGAAATGTGACTTTTAAAGCCCACTTTGAGAGGAATGGACCAAAGAGTTTCAAAGAAACTCCGGGAAGATTTCAGAGTCAAAATGAAACTCCAAAAAAGCGAGTGTGAATATATGTTGCTACTTTATCAGACTGAATCTCTTCTGTCCAAATATTTAATGCATGGTGCACTACTTACTGGTACATTATAATGCAGCAAGATACTTACTCATTTTCCAAGATCATTGTAGTTGGAATTCCTTTGGCAGTTCTATTTTGTAAAGAAAAACCAGTTATAAACATTTGAGCATTGTATTTCTCGCATCCCTTCTAATGAGTGCTAGATTTTTCTATTTTAATAGGATTTTGTTTTGACAACTAGCTTTACTTATTGAACACTCAGCAGAAAAGTACTTACAACTTGCAAGTTAGATATTAACCAAAAAACCCCTTTGATTTGTAGATTTAAAGATTAATCCCCCAGGTTTTCTGCAGACTGCCTTGAAACTTTGAGTTGTTCTGTTTCTGTTAATTTTCTTTTGCTTTTTTGTGTTTTTTGTTTGTTTTTACTTTTGCATTTAAGAACATTAAATTTGATTTTGTTTTGCTCAAATTTTGTTTTGTTTTTTATTTTCTGTTCTTTTTTTTGCTAAGTATTGCACAAAGTGTCTAGCTTTCAGAGTGTTGTTTTAAGGAACTGTAGCTCCTCTTTAAGAGAATTTTAATTTACTGCTTTGACAGATGAGTAGAAGAAAAAGAGTTTTGAAACAAGCACCACAATAAATCTGTCACATAGAAATGATGTGCCACAGACTGATGTAACCCTCAGGTGTGCTTGGGTAGGAAACTGGGAAGGCTGACCCTGCCTGTACAGGTGTGTGAGCTGCCGTGCACAACTAGAGACTTGGCTCTGGTGTTTATGTAGGTAGAGCAGGTGTGGCAATGGGGTCTGTGGCAGTTTAATGCAGTGTCTCCTTGTTTTGCCTGAATCTCTACCAGCCCCAGAGTTCATTTCCAGACTCCAGAGGCCAGTCCGTGCTGCCTGCTCGTCTCGCTCCACCTCCAGCTGACCTTGCCTTGTGCTTGCTGCCATTTGTCCTCTCCTTGTCCTCTCCTTGCTATGGAATCTGCACAGCCCGAGGGTTCTCTCAGCCTCCACACGTGGCTGAGCTGCTGCCCAGCTCCAGGGATGACCTGTGGGAGCTGCTGATGTTCCTGGACCTGCCCAGGACATATCTAAACCCTACAGATAGGCCTTGGCCCAACGAGCAGACTCCCGCACAGGTTGGAGCTTGTGCGCAGTGAATGCAGGTGGGATTTTTCCTGTTAAAACATCCAACCTTGCCTCTCCTGCCAGTCTGTTCACTCCCCATCTCTTGAAAGCTCAGTGGTCTGTGAAACAGTGACTGTGACACAGCAGCCAGCCCACTCCCACCCCACAAAGCTGCTCTTGGCTGTCAGAGGTTTCCTTCCACCAATTCATCACCATCCATTTATTATGTCAATGATTATTTCTTTTCTGCATACAAGGAGAGATTGGGAAGCATTCTGGGGGTTCTCCCAAGTTAAAGCTGTGTAGTACAGAGAAATTCTCTTACCGTGTCCCATCACTGCTGAACCCTGCACTGTCCTGTTCCACAGGAGTGGGCTGTAGTCATTCCCAATTCCTGTCATTCTCTCTTGCTTTATTCTGTTTAAGGTAAATTTGCTACTGAACTAAATGGGAGTTGCTGTTTATCACAATATTTAGCTGGGGGTTCAGACTCCCAGCAAGTGACCCCTAAACATGGCTGTATCAGTACTGGTTCCAAGCGCACTGGCTATGACAGCAGCACATTGCTGTGCTGCCACTTCTGAAAAAAAACCCCTTCTCTTGGATGCTTTCTGGCATCGCTGTTCCTTGCTTTTTCCACTGCTTCCCTATTTTTCCATCTCTCATTTTTTGGTAAATAAGAAGGAAATACAGGATATGGTTTTGTACCACTACTACAACAATCTCTTTTAAAAAAGGTCTGATTCCAGCTTTCTTTGATCGTTGCTCTGATAATAATTTCCAGGCAATTGGTATGAGCAAAGCACTGCTGCTTGAATTGGGAAAAGAGGAAAAACTTCTGCTAATATCCAGAGCTCATACCAGAAGTTGTGTATGATCTGCACTGTTCTAAGTCAATAAAACCTTGGCATAAATAGCTGAAGTCCAGAAAAAAATTGTGTATGTATTCTTGATGCTTTTGGTCCTAAACAGCAGCCTGTGCATCCTAGTAGTAAAGACCAAAAGAAAACTTCTGCAGGTGGAAACTAAATTCTAACAAGACATCTGCTAGGAGTTTTTCTACCCAAAAGGTAGGAGCAACTGGTTTCCTCCTCACGCCATTCAGCAGACCCTGCTTTGAAGCTCTCACTTGAACAGATCTGTTTCAAGAGAGGTTTCGGCCTCTTAATTCTTAGAGTGTTCTGCTTTTTCATCCATTAATTTGATGGAATCCAGGTGTTTCTGTCAGGTGATGCTTCTATCCGTCATTGCTTAAAGGATCTTTGTAGAACCAAAGGACTGTCTCAAAGCAGAGGTCTCACATTGCTCGAGAGATGCAGTGGTCTCATGGAGGTAGAGAGTTCTGGCAAGTCTTCATTGCTGGATTAGGATGTGATGATCAGATTTTGAAGACCTGGATTTTTTGGTCTGTACTGGAGATGTGCTACAGGAACAGCTGTGATGGGAGTGTTTTGGGGTCCTTTAGAGTAGGTTAAAAGTCTCTTGGGGCAGCTCCAGGTGTAGCTTCTGAAGGGCCAGGTGTAATTCCTGCTGAAAGGACAGTTGTCCATGCTGCTGTCACAGGGTCTCGTGTGTAGATGATGAGGGGAGTTACTACATTTGCTTCCCAGATGTCCACATGAATGGCATTCACCCTGTGCAAAATGCTGGCCACAAGCCTCATCACCTATAAACCTCCTATTAACCATCAGCAGATAGGGAAATCTCACATCATGTGGAAGAGAAATCTGTGATGTTGCCGCGTGTGTTTGGTATGAGCCGGCAAAGGCACATGCAGATCGTTCAGGTGAGGGGATGACAACACCAGAAATCCAGACATGAGCAGAATCAGAGCAGCTCAGTGTGTTCAGTTCTCAGCGATTCCCTGTTAGATGATATCTGTGCACTGAAGTGTTGGATTTGTTTTATTTTATTCTTCAAGCTGCATTATTGTAAAGTTTGGTTTACTTGAGCTGTTCCACTCTCCTGTCAGAGACTGGCCAGTGCAGTTACTGCTGCCTGCTGAGCCCTCCTGCGCAAGTCCCTGCATCTGTTCTAGTGCTGGGACTGGGAAAGGCTTGAGGATCCAGCTCTTAGGGTGAGAGAAGTCACCATCACCACAGTGGTGTGTGGCTGCACAGCTTTTCCTTCCCTTTGCTTGAGTATGTTTTTTGTACATCTGTATCATGTGAGCATGAAAACCACTGAAAATCCAGAGACAAGTCACTGGAGCAGGATAAATTGTCACCGCAGTGAACACTGGTTGGTCGGTGTGTGGTCAGTTGCCTTGTCCAGATGACCAAAGGGTGTTTGCGTGGAGAGGACACCTATTTTTGTAGGGAGATTGAACGTTGTAGTAATGTTATTTATACAAAGCAGTTAAAAATCTTTAAAAAAAAACCCCCAGTATCATTTATAGAAAGAGTGTCCAGCAGTCAAAACCAAAATGATGAACTGTAAAGGTGATCCATTATTTTAAGGCTAAGTTTGGGAAATGAATAGTCCTTAAGGTCCTTCAACATTTGTTACAATTCTATGTTGCTTTAATGTTCTGGGTAAGGTCAATAAAGTAGAAATTCTTCAAATATTTCAGGAGAGATTTTTTTCCAGTGCATTCTAAATGGCAATAACTTAAGTTCCTTTTTGGATGGTTTATCGTTACATATGTACTTTAAAACAAAAACTTGGAGAATGTCCCCACATTTACTTTTCTAACACAATATATACAGGTCATATGATAAAATAAACTGTTTATTCAAAGTTCCTCCTCTGATACCTCTGCCTGCAGAAGGTTGGGGTTTGTGGGAGGTTTTTAACACATGGCTCTTGTGAACTGCTGGTAGCCTGGTTCAGTCACATGAACACGGAGCAGTTTGTCCGGATGCTGCCTCTGCCAGAAGGTCACCATATTTTTTATTTCCATAATGAAGAAATGTGTCCTTTATAACTCTGTCAGTGAAGCACCTTATTGTTACATTTCTACATTTAGGCATCCACAAATAGCTTTAGAGGGAAGGGACCAAATCCACCTTTAGCATAAGGAAACACCAACCCCTTGAGCTCCCTGAGTGGAGTTGCACTTGTGTTTTGGAGGTTTTTTTGTTTTGTTTTTATTTTCCAAGAGCTGAATTTGTCACCTGAGCTACTTTAATCTCTATTCGGAAGCAGGAGAGTCTTTTTGTGCCTTCGGCAAGTTCCTCTAACATAGGTCTGCACTTCTCAAGGTTGGCTACTCAGCACAGTAAAACGGATAAATCCAGAGCTCAAGAGGCCAGTGGTTATTTTCTCTGGTTATTATACCTTACTGGGTTTCTCCTTATTAATATAAAAAATAAAAAATGTGGAGTTCATAAGAAGGTTCTCAATTCCCTCCCTCTCGCTTGGAAGAGGCGGTACCTCCATGACAACAGTGGATTGAAAATCAGCGTTAATTTCTAAGCGTCCACTCATAGGTTGATCAGGTATGGCATCGTTTCGGTGGTTGCTTTTTGTGGTAGTCTCACGTAGTCAAAACCAAAGCGTTGCTTTCTCCTCCTGTATGATTTAAAATCAGTCAAAGACTTTATGATCTCTAAAGCATAACCCACCACCCTGTGAGCGGGTTTGACGTTCAACCCTGGTGATTCCTTCTAGAGCACACTCGATCAAACAGCAACAAAGGTTTAGAAATATTTTTCTGTTGAGTGGACTTTTCAGCACTGAAATTCTCTTTTGTCGCTAATGATGGGAAAACAGTAATGGTAGAACTGCCACCTGAAACCTTGGAAAATTGCTTCTATGTTCACATTTTAGAATCTCAATATTCTCCTACTGTTGTTCCTTATCTTAAAACATTTTTGAGCAAATTTTTAGTGGTATGGCTGAACTTTTTCACTTGGTCATTGAGAAGAAAATGACTTGAGACATTTGAAACATAAGTTGGGATAAACCTTTATTTGATGAGTAATTTGAATAATACTGTACTTCTAGTCTTTTTATTGATTTCCTTTCCTTTAACTTATGTAATCTTTTGTTTATAAATTAATCTGTTTGTGGGACAGAAGGTTTTATCAATTGCTTTCCATACTGTACAGTATATGGTTACACATTTTGTATATTTAGCGTGTTTTTAAGTTATTGATTTGTTTTATATCAAATAATTTATTTTTCAGGTACCATTTTCATTTAAACTTTGTTTTTACATGGGTTTACTTTAAATAAAGTATGACACTGCTTTCCAAATGTCTAAAATGAAGTTGAATCCCATTGTGTTATTTTGAGATGATTTATGTAAATTAACTTATTTTAGAAACAACTGCCAAAATGTATCAAGTTCATACTTTGGTTGTGCTTCAATTCAAGTGCTTGGAAATTCTCTGCAATGATTTTTGAGCAGTTTGAAAAAATGGAATTTTCATATTGAAACAGTTCAAAGATTTGTTGATGAAGCAGCAGCTTTGTAGAATCCTGTGGATGGAGTTATGAACATTGTTTTCTATATGGATTTTCAAAATTAAATGAAACAACTCGTAGATATTTTACACTGGTGTTAAGACTTAAATGACATTATCTATGTTAACAGTGCAAAGGAGTTTTGTACTTTTGCCACATGTTCATGGCTGGTTTTGTTGAGCACTTGTTTGGAACATACTTGGGATGCTTTTACTTGAGCCCTGGTGAAGGGTGATGTACTTCAAAATAGAATTAGGCTTTTACTTAATTGCTCATATTTTGTCTTTTTTTCCCTGCAGGAATTGGATTATTATTGTGCAGTTTGGAATTTGACATGTTTTCAGAAGAATCTGAACTGTGTTCAGGAATAGGCCAATCAAGGTTCCTCCACTAAAGATTTTGTAACTTGTGGCCTTGTTAGAAAGATGGAATTTAAAGAAGTGGCTTAGTTTCCTTCTTATTTTTCAGGAAAAAAGTTGTTATCTTTATCTTACATTTTTCTTCCTGATTAAACCAAACCCAAAGCCCAGCTACACAGTTACTCAGAAATGTGTAGTGAAACTTCTTCAGGGAGCTCTTGGGGAAACAACCTCAAGTTAGTCCAGTGGAGGTTTAGATTGGATGAAGACTTTCTGCAAATTGTGCCAGGGTTGTCAAGCCCTGGTGCGGGCTGCCCAGGGCAGTGGTGGAGTCACCATCCCTGGGAGTGTTCAGACAACTTGGGGGTGTGGCACTTGGGGTCACGGGCTAATGGTGAACGTGGTGGTGGTGGTGCCAGCTTGATGGTTGGACTTCATTACCTTAGAGGGCTTTTCCAACCTAACAACTGTGATTCCATGAGAAGGGACCATCAGTGCAGGTCAGGCTCCCTGGTTCCTCAGGTGAGGCTGGGGCAGGACAGACACCCCCAGCCCTGGGGGAGGTTCTGTAAGGGCCCTTTTTCAGAAATGCTTCTGAAACCGCATCCTTTTGGTTGAAGGAACACGTATAACCCTGCTGGCTCTGCACAGACTGTGTTCCAGTCTCAGTCCCTTCTTCACCAACACAAACTTTTAGTTTTGGTAAACTGAAGTCTGTCCTGCTGTGTTTCAGCAGGTGCCTCCTGTCCTTTAGTCACAGAAATAATCCCTCTCAGAGCTGGGCTAATTGTTGGATCATTGAGATGTTGCCTCTGATTTTTCTCTTAACAGCTTACTGTGAAAAGTGATGTAAAATAAGAAATATAAGTAGTATTTCATGTATGATGTCACGGAACGTGTGGCGATGCTGCCGCAGCTCAGGATCTCTTCCAACTCAGGAGTTTTTAGATTTGCAGGTCTTTTTCTGTGATGGGAATTTGTCAGTTCAGCACTGTTCACCATATGGAATTATTCATTGTGCTAAATTGGTAAAGAGCAGAAGTGAGAATTTTCCATTCCTACCAGTATGTCAGTGGATTGTTGAATGTGCAGCAGCCGGTGTACTCAGGAATGCTTCATCAGGATTTAGACCTTTCGTGGGTTTTCCTCTGCATAGAGCTGGAACACCTCCATTCTTGCTCCCACCAGAGTTCATCCCATGTGGTTCACTTTGCTCATGTTTATTTTGACCACTGTTGTATTTTCCGTGTTTTTCTTCTATGAAAAATAATGAGGGAAAAAATGTATTAAATTCCAAAAAGCTTAATAACAGACATGGCCATGTAAAGTTCTAGCCCCTCAGAAATGGCTCTTTTTTTTAAAGCAAACCAAAAAACTTAGTGTAGACCCCTTAACCCCCAGGCAGGGACTCTGGTTTTGCAGAATTCCTGACAGACTCTCTGGCTTTTGACTATTCCCTGTCCTTCCTCTGCTGTTTTGGTATCCTGCTTCCAAATTTCACCTCCTTTGTTTCCAGAACAGTGAAAGAGGGAGGGGGGGAGAAAAAAGGTGTTAAACTGATATGTCAGAGAAAGATGTCTGAATCATTTTCTCTGTGTTTCCTATCCTTAAAAAAAATAGAAGAATATGACTGTAAGAAATGTGCTGGGTCATGCTAACGGTGCACTTGCTCTGGATTCTGTCCCAGCAGTGGCAGTGAGCAGCTATTTAAGGAAAGCCTGGCTGCCATCCCCCCTCCCATCATTCCCCTCGTGCTTCCCCAGCTTGGCAGTAGCTCAATGTCAGAGAGGCCCTGCCTGTTCCCCAAATATCTCTTCATCTTTAGAGTCCTGATTTTTGAAACTCCCTTTCTTTTCCCTAAACTGCCCTCTGCTTCCATCCTGTACTGACAGCAGGAAGGAGAAGTGGAACGTTTGGGAATGGTTTTACACGTGTGTGTTACCTGTGCAGCTGAATGAAGGTGAATAAATCATGATGTTTTGCTCTTGGCACTGTGACACACTTTCTTTTTTTGTCCTTTTTTTTTTTAAAGTGTTTATGTACAGAAACAGTGATGAGCAAAATGGGACTCTGAATCTAGTTTGTCAGAACATAACTTGTACTAACATCTCATTGGCAAATAATATTTCATTGCAACAGAATTAATTTAAATCAAATTTGGCACAGTTAAAATGCAGACTTTCTTTATTTGAATTTTAAGTGTGGTTTATAATGTTATAAAGGTTGAACTTTCCAGAATGGGTTGACCTCTCCCTGCAGGGCTGGAGCTCCATGCTTATAAAAGAGCTTGTGCTCAAACTAGAGCTTACAAAGAACTGAGTTTAATAAAAATAAGTGTGAGGCTTCCTGTGTTCTCAGAGTAGGGATCAGAGGAGCTGTTAAACCTACTTTAACAAACCTGTTAAACCTACTGTTTGAATGTGTTGGAACAGATTCTGCCCCAAGAGAAGGCTCATAGAGGAGAGCAGAGCAGGAGTGGTTTGGCTTGGGAGCAGAGTTGGGGCAGTGTCAGCAGTGCTGAACTGCTTCCTGCCGTGGGCCTGCCGTGGGCTCCAGCTCCGGTGTCACAGGAGGAGCAGGCATTGCCACTGGCAGGACTCCAAGGCTGTCTTGCACCCCATGAACAGCTGTGGTAAGTAGCTCATGTGCTTCTCAGTCCTGGCACAGAGGGGTTTGGTCTTGGTCTAACCAGACTTGCAGAATTCGGGATGAAACACTTTTGTGACCATGTATCCTGCTTTACCTTTCTGTCCCAGGTTGTTCCTTCTGCTTTGCGTCTTTGAAGAGACAGAGTGCGCATACGTTTATGTGTGTGCACACACACATGTAATACCTGTGTGTAGTAAAACACATGCAGACTGTATTTATGCGTTGCTTGGAGTACGTAGACAGACCTGTCAGTTATGTGTGTTCCTGCTGCGTCTGTCTGTGTAGGTGCTATATATAGCACATGTGGAATGGCACATCTGCACTGTCCCACATCCTGCACAGTGCAGAGGTAATTCATGCAGAGATGTAGCTCCTTAAACAAGATTATATGAAGCTTTCTAAGGCATTGGTCACAACTGTACAATGATCTGAGGAGTGAGCTGTGGAGGTTTAAGAAGATTAATGTCTGTCTTGGAAAGAATTCAACATCCACATTTTTCTAACTCTAGAAAATAGCCATATCTGTATATTGTGTCTTAATATTTTTCAGCAGTGGTCCTGTACTGTACCATATCACTGCTGTTCCGGGAGCAGCTCCCATTCCCTTCTCCCTGTGAGATGCAGTGCTGTCGCTCCATGGGAGTCAGTGACTTCGGAAATCAGTGATTTTGTTTTAAGCCATCTTTACTCTGTATTTTCCCCGTTCTGTTTTTACTATATTTCATGGGCCTTAATGTTTTAATCCTTTCTTACTGCAGGAGTGGAGGAAGGAAGACAATTCAGCTGCAAGAAGGACTGTGGTACTAGAGAGATGGCAGTGACTGACTGCGCATGCCACGGCACACGGCATGATAGCCCAGGGTGCATGGCCGGGCCCCTCTGCCCCCATCACTGGATTCCTGGAGGGACATCGGGGCTGCTGATGCTTTTTTAGATAAAACATAGCAAAGCCTTCTCCCAGTGTGTTCAGAGCTACTTTTCTGAACAACACAAAGTTCAGGTTTGAGGTTTGACTCACTGTGATGTCTGTGCCTTGTTCAGTCACTCAGGTAGCTCATAAAGACTTGTACCAGGTGTTTTATTCCAGGGCAGTGGTGCCTCCAACACTGTAATAGTTCCTGGAGAACATTCTGGTTACCCTTATTTGCATCTTATCTTACTTAAACAGTGATGCTCAAAGGCAGAGCAAGAGCTGTAAGATGGAAACTGGTTGAGAAGCTTTGTGCTTCCCTCCTGATCTGTGCTCAGCTGTGAGCCTCATGTCCTGTTGGATTGCTGGGGGCCTTGAAGAATGAATGTTTGCAATGGAATATTTGCCCTGATTTTGGTGTTTCTACGTTCATATGACAAATCCTGACATTACAGAAGAACATCTCTAATGTCCACTCTGTGGAATCCGATGTCCTGCTTCTTTGTTGTTATCCATTCTGGGTTTGGGTGAGGGAATAATGAGAGCTGGTTGTATCCAAGAAGGAGTAAAACAGGAAAAGGACAGACTTGTGAATGGATGAGATTAAAGCAGCCTGACATAATTTGTGAAACATGTGACAGGAAGGATCGCTGTGGGAGCGCTGGGGTCAGCACGGGGTGAGGAATTGGTTGGTAGGAGCTCTGTCAGCCCTTTGTTCAGTGGGGACGGTGAGCAGCATCTAGTCCTTACAAAAGGTTTGCTTAGTTTGCTGCACAAACAAAAGGAGGAAAAGAGGTGTGATGTCCTAACGTGGACAGGGATGAAGTGGTTTTGCTCAGAAATACTTAGGTGTTTTGCAGTTTGTGTGCTGCAGCTGGGAGGCAGTAGAGCCTGTGGGGCAGTGCTGCTGACTGAGGTGTCAGCTGAGTGCTGTCCTTCTGCTGTTCCTTATTGGAGATGGAGGAGGAATTTCTTGCAATGGCTGCATTTTCATCCTGTGTGAAAGCTTAATAGGTTATTAAAATAATGGTACACGGTACAGCTTCATAAATGTTTTTGTATTAGAAGATTTTAGATATTGATGTCCTAAAAAACTACCCATAATGATAATAATAATAATGATAATCATCAAATGTCTTTGTAGATGTAAATGAGGCTCCAGAGGTGAGCTCTGGATATGTTTTAGGTGCTGGTGTTGCTCCAGTCTCCAGCATCTTATACCAACCCTCCACCATCATCTTACCCATGCTGATAAAGCTGTTGGTAGGACTTACTAAAAGAAAGATAAATCTTACCAGTGGTTCCTTTAAACCTGGATCAGTTCTTGGATCTGGTTCCCGTGTAGTCCCACAGGGATACACATTCCAGCCATGCTAAAGGGGCAGTTAAAGGGTGGGATCAGGCAGCTGAGCTTGGGCTGCATAATATGGCACTTCATCAAAATGTGCACTGGATTGTGTTTGGGGTCAGCTGGGGGCTCAAGGAAACAGGAGGAATTAATTATTCTGGGAAGCCAGCTAGACTAGAGAGTGTACTATGGATGTGAAGGACAGTTGGAGACACTTCTTAGTCAAAACTGCTGGTATGATTCTCAGTCCATGTTCCTGGCAAAAGCCAAAAAACCTGCACTGGCAAAAATCCAACCCAAGGTATTAAAATCAGAGTAAATGGAGTAGTGAAGGTCTGGTGAGCAACCAAAGGTACTTGTCAAAGGTCAGGAAGGAGAGGAGCTATCTCTAAGCTGTGGAGTGGGGAAAGAAGCAGCTCCATGTTCAGCTGAAGGGAGGATGTGGCGTGTTGGTGACAGAAGGTTGGGCAATGGAAGTGCAAGGACCTGCGAGGGAATGGCTGTGCTAAAACCAGGAGAGATGTGATCTTGAACGTAAATGTATCGTTAGCACGAGAGTTCTGGTAGGAAGTACCTTAACTTGTCCCTCCTGGCAGTGTCTGGTGTGGAAAACGGCACATCACAGAGAAATGTGTGTTAGGGGTGTATGGCATGGGCTGGTACAACGCTGTTAAACTGATCTCTGTGCTGCACGATGCGGTTCCATAGACAGGACACTTACCCCTGCAAAGTGCTGAAGCAGGGAATGAAGGCTGTGGCAGCTTCTTCCAAGGGGCTCTGAGCTGAGGAGGCTCTGTCCCACCAAGGCATGGCCTAAAAAACTACTCTAAAGCCATATGCTTCAAATTCTCAATAACAGAATTTAAAGATACAGAGCTAAGTGAAAATGTTCAAATACATTTTGTCACAGAATAATTAATTTGGTGGATTTCTTTAAGAATAATAAGTAAATAGATTTTTAAAATTCAGTAATCCCATTTACCTGGGCTTTGGTAAAGCATTTGATATGGTGTTGGATACCACTAAATAAACTTTGGTAGTTACAAATACAGGAAATTCAGGGTGTGAGTTGCTTTAAAGAAGGAAGGCAGCATGGAAGGGTAGGCAGGCATTTTTATCTGGTGGGATATTACTGATTTCCCAGGTCTTTGGGATGCGTTTTCAGCATTTACCTATGTTGAAGTATCACGTATGTGCTATGGCATCCTCTGCTGGAAGTTGTGGAGAGATGCTGTAGCTCTTCCCTGGCTTCCCTGTTCCCACTCTCCTGTATGAGGAGAGGTTTTGGAGAGGCAGAAGGAGTGTAAATGCTCTTGCCCAGAGCGTGGGTCGAGCGTGATGCAGAGGAGTGCACAGACACAGACACGTTCAGGAGCCAGGTGTGCAGAGCTACGATAGGGATAATGGGGATGTGGGACACAGCTGTGAGAGGGAGCTTTGGGTGCAAATTGTTCAAGGCCTGTGGGAGTAGGAGAGTCCATGTGAGTCCTGTAGGCTCAGTCATGTGCTTTGAAGCATCTTGTGACACAGGACTGAAGCTCCCCAGAAGAGCTTCTTGCTGGGGGGGGGGTCCATTTACCTCTGTGTGTGCCACCAGTCTGTATCCTTTGGCTGGGATGCATAATGCTGGGAGTGGGGATATCCTTCCAGGACAGGATTTGGCAGTCTACTGTCAATATTGTCACATTTGTTTATGAAAATGCAACGGAAGGCTGTTGATGAGAAGTTCAAAATCTCGATGCATATGTTGTTCAGGGGTTGGTCACACAGGTGATGTAGGAGGCTCAGAATGGGCAGATAGTGATTTCTTTCTCCCAGAGAAGCTGGAGTAGAGAAGCTTTTTGGATGTCCCGTTCCCAGGTGCAGCATGTGGCTCTGCTGGTGAGCTCTTTTTGCTTATGAGGAAATACATGGAGAGGCCCAAGCCTTGTGACACGTGTTTGTGCTGAATTGAACCATCCTGCCTTGCTTATTCCGACAGGGAACCAGCTGAGCAGTTTGGTGGTTTTCTTTATGGGGGTGGGAGATGAGGGAAGTGAATGTTGTGTAGGGTAAGGATGTAGTGATGAGAATTAATCGACACATTTCTCAGGTAAAGTCAGTGCTGGCACTGCAGTGATGATGGACATGGCAGTTTGCTGTCCAGAGCCAGCCAAGGAGTTGTGGGGGTTGTCACTGAATCAATGTCCTCCTCAGAGCTATCTTTGTAATCCTGGGTTAAAGCAGTGTGTTCCTGATGATTGCAGGTGAAATCCAGCTGGAGGGTGGTTTGGTGAGGAAGGCAGAGCTTACCTGCTGTGTGTGGCTGCCGGGAGCATCAGGGCTGTACAGCCGGGGCAGCCCCACGAGCTGCGCACACAGGAGGGGTTTCTCTCTGCCCAGGACTCGCTGCCGCAGCTGTGTTGGTACAGGCACCCAACCCTGGGTTCTTCTTACAAAACAGGGTGTTGTTACGGAGCCATTTGCTTTGGGGACCAGGATATGGTGGTCTTTATTCCCAGCCCCATTCAGAGTAGGTGGAATCGTGT
Organism: Aleadryas rufinucha; assembly: GCA_013397815.1. Taxonomy (NCBI): domain Eukaryota; kingdom Metazoa; phylum Chordata; class Aves; order Passeriformes; genus Aleadryas; species Aleadryas rufinucha. Next base: position 29,889 of record VZTH01007926.1, on the reverse strand, counting down.
GGCCGTTGGCCCTGGCAGCAGCAAATGTTCCTGGTGGGTGCTTTTTTTTTCACCTGTGTTTGGGTGCTTTGAGGGTGCGATGGACAACAGAAGAGGAGTCCTGATTGTTCATATCTGCCCATTTGCAGGGTTCTTGTGTCTCTGGTTGTTTTATATCTGCCAATTTTGGGGGATTAATGCCCCAGTAGAGCTGCTGGGGGATGTGCCATGTTCACCCTGAGCAGTGGGACTCACCAGGTTGTTTCTGTTCTCTGCTGCTTGGCTGTGTCACTGCTGAGACTTACCTTGGCTCCTGCTCACTGAGCTCCTGCCTTTGCTGGATATCAGGGGAGAGGCAGGTTTTATGACGGTGGGTTCAAAAGGTGAAATAATACAGGTCTATGGGTGAATCCAGTGCATGAGCAGTTCCCTGTATGTTTGGTTTGTACCTGGTTGGAAAAGTGAGGGGGTGAATTAGAACAGAGTTCTGCTCTGGTAACTAGTTGTGAGCAAGTGGGTAACAGCTGCTTGGGAAGGATATGTATGAATGTTTTATTTCCTACTTAAGGCCTCATGTCTAGGAAATGCAGATTGGTGCTCAGGTTAGAGGGAAGTGTGGTCACGAAGAGCAGCTCATGACTGAATAACAGCGGGGTGGAAGCAGCATCCTGTGGGGAAGAATCATGTGATACACAAGCAGTAAAAACCAATAACTAAACGTCAGGATTGGCATTTTGTTGGCAGTAGGAGAATTGTGAGGAATTTAGCCTGGCGTGAGCTGTGACACCACCAGCAGATGTCTGCCAGGTTGTAAGTGCAAAGAGCATATGCTTTGTCTGTCTCTAGTGATTGCAGCCTATCAAAGTAAGTAACTGCTTGGCGTAGAGACAGCAAGACAGAGAAATGGAGTGAGATGTCTAGAGACAACACAGTGTTCTGAAGTTGGGGTCATGATGCTGCTCTTCTCAATGTTTTAGCACCAGAATCTGGTTTAAAATCCTGCTTTGCAGATGATTGAAGACTCCAGGAATATTGAAAGGGAAAGGAGGAGGAGAATGGCCAAATACCCATTTTGTTGAGTTTCAAGGAAGGACAGTGAGTAGAAGATCTCTGAGGTGAAATGGCCAGGTAAGTGGAGCAGCAAGTTTTGGGTTGGGTGTAATGTTTCAGCTTTACTGTTCTTTCCTGTCTGTGTTGAGCTGTGGTTTCCAGAACTCCATGGCTCAGAGTGAAAGCTAAAATCTGGCCTTTCAGAGTTTGAAGGCTCAGGATTCTAAAAATAGGTCTCTTGCTCAGACATGTAATTTAGGGTGGGATTCGTCCTATTGACTCAAGCTATTAAAATGTTAGCACCTAGTTCAAACCCATCACTAAGAGCCTTCTGAAGACATCTGCTCCTAAAGCCTGAGATGTACTGCTCAGAAAGGTGCCTGGCTCTCACTGTTGGCTACAGGGCACTTCATCTGTGTAGTTTAAATGAGACACGAAGCTTCTACAAAACAAAGGTAAGTGCACATTGCACACCTGGGTGCCAGGACCTCTGCACCTGCACAAGTCTGGCTACTCCTGACATGGATTTTGGAGCATCTTACCCAGGGATGCTACAGCTTCCTCCCCACGCTGAATCCTGGTAAGTTTGCATCTGGAGAATGTCCAGCATGGTGAGGTGGAACACGCTGCAGAATTGCCCAGGCTGGTGGAGGCCCAAGGTAACGAGTCCGTGGGGCACCTCTNAGGTGTCCCTGCCCATGGCAGGGGGTGGGATGAGATTCTCTGCATTTGAACACTGAATGAGGATTTATGAGTTAGATCTGAACTGTTAACTGTTGAACAGTGTGCAGATGGTCCCATGAACACAGGCCCTGATGGGTCTCGCTGTGCTCTCATAGCGCTGCATTCTGAGCGGAATCTGCCCTGCCCCTGGGCTGTGCTGTGTGTCACCCCTGGATGATGGACTGAGCTGCACCTGCTTGCAGGAAGGAGTGAAGTAATTAATTCAGATTTTTTAGAAAGTTTTATTATCACATCTGACAAAATTAGGAATTCCTCAAGGAAACAAATATGTACAGTGAATTGGAAAGGGAGAAAACATTCCTGGGGAGGCATTCACTCCTTAGAGGAGCATTTAGTGGAGCAATCATGCTGTGATTGTCCAAAAAAAAAATTACTTGAGTCATATGTGTTATTCAGAGCTGCTTTAGAAATCTGGTTTTACAGAGAAACCTGGGGTTTTAATAGATTTAAATAATTACCTTCAAAACTTTGCGTGGAATGGAATTTTCAAAATGATTCTAGAAAACTTGCACAGACTAATTTTGAAGCGGGTAGTATTTTAAATTAAGAGAGAGCTTTGGGCTGGTTTTCACAGCTGTTGTTTGGATTGTATTTTGCCACATGCTACAGCATTGAGTTATTTTGTTATTTTTTTCAGTTTTAGTAAAACACAAACTGAGGCACATTGTGATCCAAAAGAAGGATGGCAGCAGTGCTCTGCTGACTGTGCCCTTCCAACTCCATTTATACATCCTGAAGAGGTGTGAAAATAATATAAGAGTCCCTGATCAAAACTCATCATTGTTATAAATTCAGATATGTAAAAATAACTTCTGTTCTGGAAGACAACTGATGCACAGAAAAAGCAATCTGTAGGATCGAGGCAATTTATCCATGGGCTGTAGGAACAAGCCAGTGTCTTTTGAGTAAAGTATACACTCGAGTCATTCAGTTTAATGAAAATTCATTTAAGCTTAGTGTTTATGGTCAGTCACATCCTCAAATTCCCAAATACTGTTGTGGAAATGTATTCCCCAGTCAAGGCTCATGTGGCCAGTAGGGGGGTTTTCCGCCCATGTCTGGGAGGTGCCCCAAAGCCAAGGGCTGCTTCAACTTTTCCTTTTGCTTTATAACCTCAGACTCCATAAATACCTTTCACATGGATTTTAGTTCACCAAAGTAGCTTTCCTTGAATTTTTTTTCAGTGAAATAACACTTGTATAACAGCCAAATTCCTTCACCCAGTTGCGCTCCAACTTTATTACAATATTATACACAGCAACCATAACCCAGAGATCACCCATATTACCATAGCAGCTGAGATTTTTGTTGTTTGTAAGGAAAATAAGGATTTCCAAGGAAGAAATCGCGGTTTGAGCTTGTGTGCTTTCTGTACACCAGATTTCTGTGCTGTAGGGTGTGTGCCTTGTGCTGCCTATACTTCTCCAGTTGCATGGAAATAAAACAGTTAGATTTTCAGTGCTAGAACAGAGAGAGGCACCTCTTCTTCTTAAAGAAGGTGCCTGGGAAAATAGTTTAAAATACTTTGAAGGTGCAGTGTATCAGTCAGTGGAATTTAATATCAGAATTTAATACCACAGAACATCCTGAGCTCGAAGGGACCCACAAGGATCGTTGAGTCCAAACCATGACCCTGCACAGACACCCCAACAATCCCACCCTGGGCATCCCTGGGAGCAGTGTCCAAATGCTCCTGGTGCTCTGGCAGCCTCGGGGCCGGGACCATTCCCTGGGGAGCCTGGGCAGTGCCCCTTGTTTTTACCTTTTTTGAGGCTGAATAAATGCGTTTCAGTTTGCCAAGTAAGACACCTCAATTTTCCTCATGTGGGACGTGTGGAACTTCACCTCCCTCCTGTCCTGGTCTCCTGAATACAGTTGAGATAGAATAAAACTACTCCAGGTGATGCCCAGTGACTTTGTCCAGACTGCTACTTTCTTGTCATCTAGAAATCTCTTGTTCCTCACCCCAGATGAGTTTGTGTTAGTCTCTGCTAAAGCCCTGCTGACATTCTGGGGTTCCATGGGTGCCACTGGCTCTCAGGGCTGGCACAGGGAGGCTGCTGTTCCCCCCTGAGCAGCAGATAAACACTGGTGTCAGTGTTCCCCCAGCAGCAGGTTATTGGAAACACAGGTGGGGTTGGGATGGTGCCAGCCCAAGGGCAAAGGCTGGGACAGTGGGCCCCTCACCAGCTGGGCCATCCCATAAATCTCCTTCATTTACTTTTCCACAATTTCGAACCGGTTAAAGATGTTCAGGTGCCTCTCCTGTGCCTGTGTGCAGTGCTGAAGATGGATTGTCCTCGCTGCCTTTGGCTTTTCCCCATCAATAACGATGCCTTCCCTCTATACCAGACCACAAAGAGACTTTCAGAAGCACTTAAATTATTTTTTCCCCTTGTTCTATCCTGTTAGAAGGGCACAGTGATGACAGCCCAGTTTTGAGGCTGCTGGGCTCAAAAGGTCTCCCTTGCTGTATTTGTCACAAGGTACAAGGCTGTGTGGACTCTGGCATGACACTTCATTTTAACCTTACTAGCACCAACATAATTCCTGCTGATTTCCAAAATCAAAACTTCTCTGCTAATGTGGATCTCACCAGATACTTAGAGATGTTACCAATGCTTTCAAGGCCAGCTTGAACAGGGCTTGGAGCAACCTGGTCTAGTAGAAGGTGTCCCTGCGCATGGCAGGGAATGGAAGATGAGCTTTAAGTTCCTTTCCAATCCAAACCATTCTGGGATTGATAAAGCACTGGACTTGCAGCGCCTGGGGCGAGTTGTACAGAGTGGGGTTGGCTTCACCAGCTCTAGATTTATTACTGAGATAGAATATTCAGTTTTTTCAGTAATAATTTGTTCTTTGCTGCAGTGAGCTCGAGGATGTGCCATTTAAGTTGTTTTAGTATGACGTGCAGCTCCTGGGGTAGGGGATAAGGTGGTCTGGTCTGCAGCAGCCAGAGCCCAGTGATGGGAGTGACCGCTCAGAGGCTCATCCTGCAGCCCCAGCACTCACTCAAGGACCTCTGCCATGGACATTCCGTCCTGCCTTTTGTTGCTGGGTTAATTGTGTGCTGTAATATCCAGAGCTCATTAATGAGAGGAGAATGGATGTGAAAGTGGGGCTCGTCTCTGCTGCCTGTGCTGGTCGGCCTGGACTCACCCAGGGCATCCAGTGAGGGATGTGGGCTCTCCCATGCACCAGTGACTGCACCAGAAAGGTCTCATAAATCTTGCCTGTTTTAATTACTGCCTTGGAGCAGGTACATTGGAAGTGTCTGTCCAGCTGTGTTTGGGGGATGTGGGTAGCTGTTGCAGACAGACAGGATGCTCAGATCCTTGTCCCAGAGCAGGGGCTGCCTGGAGCCTCCCCAGTGTTCACCAGCATCGTCCAGGGCATTTTGGGTGGCTGAGCTCACTCCTCATACAGAGGAACAACCACAAAACCCTTCAGAGCCAGTGATGCTTGAACCAGCGTGGGATGTATCAAGGTGATCATAAATGATATGGGAAGGAGGGAGGGATGCCTGGGGAAGCTGCAGAGATTGATTTGAAATGTGATTATTTTGGGCTTGCAAATGATGTGACTGCTCCTATGTCCTGTTGAAGAGCAGTTGGGCTGTAATGTTTAAGAAGGTATTAATTAACCTCACCAAGGAGAAAGGGCGAGAAAAGCCAAAGTTAGCAGCAGTATCTCAAGCTTACGTTGCCCAGGATTCTAATTCTGTGAAGGCTTTTGTAAGTTAATAGAAGACAACTAGTTTTTGTGCAAAAGCTGGTTTATGATATTTAATAGTTTCTGCTTTTCATTTGGCAAAACTGGAATGAATGTTTCTTCTAATTTAAAAAAGTTTTTACAACCTCTGACTTCAGCATGAAAGAATTCTGCACAGAAAATGTTTTCTTTATGTGCAGTTGGAGAACAGTTCAGTGATGTGAGTGTGAGTCTGAGCTGTGTTACAAGTCCTAATGCTGTGGCAGGAAAGATCAAGAGGGAGAAAAGGGATGAGGTGACATTTTGAGAGACAAATTAATTCAGTGACATGAATCCTTGGTATAAAAGGCTTTTGTGTAGAAGGCTGCCCTGGGAAGCCTGGATTTTAAGGCTGTAATTGGAATTTGAGCTTAGGGACAGATCCTTAGCTGGGAAAATCAACGCAATTGCAATTGGGCCTGGTTAATTAGTTTTCTGTAATAAAAGAGCTGTAGAAACAGGTGTACAGCTGGTCCTTCCTTCCCTCCAGCCAGTGGATCCCACTGTCCCTGGGAAAGTGCAACAGCTCAGCCGTCCTGTCTGTAACCTGACAGATGGGAAATCCAGTTATGTCCAATGTGGATTTTGAGCTCTGGACAAAAATTCACTTAATCTTAGTTTTTAGATGAGAATCCATTAGTAAAATAAAAAGCAATGATTTAAAAAAAAAAATCTCTATAATAAGGAAAACAAAAGCTTCTGGAGCACAGCCTGGCCTCCAGGGAAGAGCTCCTGGCCAGAGGGTTCAGAGTTATGTCCCATCCCTATTGAATTCTCACCAAATCCAGTCTGCTAACACCTGCTCACCCCCCTAACTTTCAAAAATAGCTGAGCTTGGAAAAATGGGAGTTATGAATCCTTCAAACCCAGCCATTTAAGACAGGGCAGCGAGCTCCCAGCTGTGTCCTCAGGCGCAGGGAGGAGCTGGCTCCCTGCTCCCGGCAGCAGAGCCAGGCTCTTTGAGTGCCTGCTGGGAGTCCCACAGTCTTCAAAGGATAAGAGAGGCTTTTTCCACTCGTTGTGCCAGGTAAGGCCTTTATCTTGCAGAGCATCCATATGTGACACTCACGATGTCAGTGTTTAGCACCAAGATGGCATTCCTGGGAGCAGGAATGCTGTTATCTACACCTGGCAGATGTTATAGTGAACTCCTGTCTGATCCAGCGAGGTTTCGTCAGTCATTACAATCACATTGTCTTTGGGATGCAGGTGTGAGGTCTCTGCAGAAGGAAACTTGTCCGTGTTGCTCACCGGGTCTTGCTGCAAAAAGAAAGAGCACAGTTTTAATTTCTGGAGTGAGCAGGTGCCTTGTGCCTGTCCTGCCATGTCCCGTGACCCCCTGCCCTCCCACCCTGCCGTACATACTGGGGGGGGCTTTGGGGCAAAGTCCTTCTCGCAGACGTGTGCTATGATGCCAGCAGCCAGGGCGTCACCAAGGACGTTGGTCATCGTTCGTAGTCGGTCCCTGCAGAGAGACAGTGCCAGGATGCAGGGGGTGGCCACAGCCAACATGCCCAAGGTGTTGATGGCTTTGGAACATGTCAGCCCCCATCCTGAATGTCCCTCCCACTGGTGTTGCCAAGTGCTATGTTGGTTTTGCAGATACAGAGAGAAAACGGTCCCTATGTGAGCCCCGTGCTGGGGCAGCATCTGTCTCACCCTGCCTGTGTGAGCAATGCAGGGACCTGCCAGTGCCACCTCCCAAACTGGGACAGCCACTGTTGTGCTAAGCGCAGGGAGAGCTGCCTCAGCGAGTCATGAAACTCCTTGAGATGCCTCTCGAGGAGAAATCCTGTAGATCCAGCCACTGCTCCTCTCTTGCCTGCCCAGGTACCTCTCACATCAATAGAAGGTGCTGGCCGTGCTGGGTACCCTGTGATTCTGAAAGGTCGAACCGGTGGTGTGTTAACCTTCCTTTATATGAGGGAAAGAGAAAAGCAGCCATGATACTTGGCACTGTTCCTTCTTCTCCCTGGGGGCCTGTGAAGTACAAACCAACCACCACATGTCGGTTCTGTAACGCAGCATCTGCTCTCTGTGGTTTCTCACCTAATGGCTCACTTTGTTTTTATCTTAGTACTTCAGAACGGCACATTTCACAAGCTGTGTGTTTATTTGTTTATGACAAGTGCAATCCAGCATCAGTTTCTGTCTTGAGAGCAAACTGGTTTCATCCATCAAGATGAAGATACATCACCATGAACTGACACTGGGCACCGCCCGTGGCGGTGGTCCAGAGAGCACTTACAGAGCCCAGTCGACGGCGATGATGAGGGTGATGTCCTCGGTGGGCAGCCCCACGGAGGTGAGCACAATGACCATGGTGACGAGCCCGGACTGCGGGATCCCAGCGGCCCCAATGCTGGCTGCCGAGGCCGTGATGCTGCAAAGAGAAGGAGGCTGCACAATTTAAGCTAGCGTGTTTGCATGGCAAGGTAAGTTATTCCTGTGTGGAAGGATTGGATTGGATCCAACTTCCTCCACCTTCCTGTTCCCAGGTGTTATCACGAATTCCCCTGTGCAAAGCAGGGGCTGGCAGCGGGTGCCCTGGCTCTGTGCTCCCCTCTGCCTTCAGGGTAGGGACTCCCTCCTTAAAATTGCTAAATATTTGCAAATGTACGTAATTATTATTTAGTTACATGCTTTATTTCACTGCTTATAAAATGAGGATATCCCATTCCTGAAGGGGAGTAAATGACACCTGCACAAATCCTCCTGTGCTCAGCCCTGCAGCGCTGACCTGCTCCAGCCACATGTCTGTGCAGCTGGGCTTTTCCCTACAGGCGAAGTCCTTGACTTGCAGTGGATTCTGGGGTGCAGAGCCAGTCCAGCTTTCCCTGGCACACAGCACAGGGACTGGGACACGCTGCACCCTCCCCTGCTCCTCAGCTTCCCAGCAAAGGTCACTCTGTGCATTAACAAGATCTCTGCAAACGGCAAAAATGCAAGAGGTTGTCCTAATGTCTATAAATAGGAATAGAGAGAAATAATCTGGCTGCTACAAAGAAACTTTTACCTTATCGTTATAATTTGTCCCAAATCCAGTTCATACTCATTGACCTGAGCAATGAAGATGGCAGCGACTGCCTCGTAGAGCGCGGTGCCATCCATGTTGATGGTGGCTCCGACAGGGAGCACGAACCGTGCCACACGCCTGTCGATGCCGTTGTTCTCCAGGAGACACTTGAGGGTGATGGGCAGGGTGGCTGAGCTGCAGGACAAGAAACAAGCAGTCATTGTCTCTGTCATTTGTGTTGAGTTTTATAAGCTGGAGTCAGTGTGATGGGACAGAAATACCAGCCCTCCCGAGGGTGGATACCGCAATGTTACACAAATTGCTGTAGCAATGAAAAGTCTCTTTAGTTCCCACCACCTGGGGAATAGAATAGACATCATTAGCCAAGTGAGCTGCAGGCTGAGAGAGAAAATGTCAGAATGTCATTTCAGTGGCTGAAGGCACCACTTTAACCAGCTGTGTGCCATGGTGGCAGCTCTGTTGAACATCCCTGGTGCCCACATTAATCCTGCAGCACCTCCTGGAGTGTGGGACAGTGTGTGCCAGCACTGGCTGTGCTGGGGTCCAGCCAGATCCCCACTGTCCTCACCTGTCTCCTCCATGAGGGATGCCTGCCTCAGCTTCTGCACCCCTGACCTTTCTCTCTCGTTTCTGTCTAGCATGAAGATGACAACGGTCCCACAGGAAGTGGGATGAGGAATGGAGGAAGAACAGGTTGAAGAAAGGAAACCACGGAAAAGAAGTCGATGGGATTGCGACAGACTCTGGGAGGCGGGGACTGCATTTGGGAAAGGCTCTGAATGCAGCACAGTGGCCCCAGCCCTAGGCACAGACCACAGTGGGGCTGGGACAAGGAGCAGAGTGTTCTCTCTGTGGCAGTTCTCCCTCCCTCAGCTGGCTGCAGAGCAGAGAGAAGAGAAGCCTGATGGAAACACAGCTGGAGACCCAGGTTCAGGAGGAGACCAGGTCATGAAGAGTTGCAGAAGCAACGGTTGCAGCGGTAGGCACTGGGGAAGGGAGGCACAGTCTAGGTGGTTTTATTGGGATTATGTGGAGAAGCAACAGAGAGGCCAGAAAAATCCTTTACATGGTCAAATGTTCTCCAGGAAAACATTTGAATTTGTGTGTCTTCTGGAAAGGATGGTAGTTTATAGTGTGAAGTTTTTTTCATCGTTATAAGGAATGTACTTCAATGAAAGTAGAATAGATAAATGTAATCTAAATTGATTAAAGTCTTTTCAAAGTAGGCAAGATTTTTCTGTGGATGAACTTGGGATACACTGTAGTTGATTTTAGATTGTCAGTAAAGTGTTCAGAAGAGTTTTTGATGTTTTCAATTAAACTCCAGGATCCTAACCCCATGCAGTTTATAAAGCACCTACAACAGTCCTAGTTTGAATTCATGGAAAGAAAACTGCAGCAATTGAATGAAGTGTGCACGCACACACAAAAACATTGCTGGTTTGCTGTGGGAAAACCCTGAGAGAGGGTGAATGGAAGAGCACCACGAGCTGCCCAGGTCTGCCAACCAGGGCAGGGCCAAGCATCTGCTTCCTCCTAAAACCAGGAGCATTCTCATTTCAAATAGTGCCAGAGCGTAATTTTCCTTTGAGTTACATCTGTCCTCCCAGAGCTCACCTGGCTGGACACAGCCATGTCTTGCTTGCTAAACCAGATCCCTGCTCTTTGGTATCTGCAGGTTCCAGCCACGTTTTCCTACCTGGAGGATGTAGCTAAGGCGATCAGCAAGGCTTGCAGTATCCCCTGAATGAAAGCAAAGGGGTTTTTCTTGGTGATGAACACAAAAAGCAGAGGTAAGAGGATGATTCCGTGCAAGGCAAGCCCTGACACTACTGTAATGACATACAGTCCCAGCTTCTGTCCTATAACCGATGGATCTTCCATCTCCAAGATCTTCCCAGCTATGAGAAATACAATGCCAAAGGGGAAGTACCTGCAAAGAATAAGCATAAAAAATTATGAGGATGCAGCAATCACTGAAGCACTGCAGGACAGACATTGCAGTGTTTGGTACTGTGTGGTACAGTCGTATGAAAACAAATTCAGTGCTCACAACAGATACTTGCAGACGTGTGACCGGCATTGCCATTAGATAGCAGGAAAGAAAATCAATCAATCACTGAATCAATCAAAACCAGATTTACCAAACGGCCATCGAGACAATTTTCATCACTGCTTCGTTCAGACACTGGCACACGTTAACCAGCGGGGCTCCTCGCTCGCCCATTTTTCCCAGGAGAAGTCCTGCAACCAAGCACAGCAGGTTGCGTTACTTGGGAGCACCATGGGAGCAGCACATGTCAAGCCGAGTCTTGAGGGTCTAGTGGCCCCAGAATGGGGGTCACTGGGCAAAACCTGATTTAGTACAGGTTTCCATGTGCTCTTACAAGTCACAGCCATTCTTTGTTCCAAGCAAACAAGCATCTGACTTGTGTTCCTGGCATTTTCTCACAAAGCCCCACCAGACCCAAATCCAGGATTTGGACTCTTCCTTGCACAGAAAACAGATAAACTTCACTGCTGCTCAGTGCTGGAAGAGTCATTTCCTGGGGTGGATAAACTGTGGATTAGCTGGATTAGGTGGATATCTGGATTGCTATTTGGTAATACAAGAATAATGAATTCTGGAAATAAAAATGGAATTTTTTTAAGGATAAGGTGTGGTAGGGCTCTCTGTAGCTGAGGATGTGATGCTGTGCTGCATCCCTGCCCTGCTCTGGAGTGAAAGGGGCCCCGGCTGCCACACAGGGACTGAGCAGTGCTCAGGCCCCCGGTCCTGCACCCGGTTCCCTTGTGGGCTGGGCTGTTCAGTGTTGGTGGCTCACAGGCTGTGCCATGGGGGTGACAACACATGTGGCTGTACAGTGATAAGTCAGGAAGGATCTGAGTGAGCTGCTTAGATGCAGGCATTAAGCCTTCTCTCCTGTGTTTTTCTTTTGATGTTGTTGCATTAATCTAATCCAGCCTAATTTTCTGTTGAAGGAATACTAGAGCAGAAAGACAGGAATGGTTAGAGAGGTTATGGTGCTGTCCTGTCTGCCAGTGCTAAACCCCATTGCTTTCACTGGAGATTTTCCAGGAACCCATCAAGTAAAGGGAAAAGGAACCTTTGAGCATTTGTCCATCTTGTTTCCAGCTTGGTGCAAGTCCTTCCTCCTGTGTTGGCTGAAATTAATTTTGAAGCACTGTGCAGGTGTCTGTTTTATCTTGGAAAAGAAGAATATAGACAGGATCTTGTCCTGCTCATCCCTCTTCACTGTTCAGGGCTGAGGACTCCAAGAGGCCCTTGGTTGGTGGTTGGATCTCTTGCCTTGCTCAAAAGAGAGATGAGGTGGGGTCACATTTGCCAGAACTTTCAGAAATGAGACAAGGCTTGGCATGTTTAAATACCAGCTCTGTGGATATTTGTCCAGTATTTGGTGGACACAACAGCTGCTTTAGAAGAAAGTAATTTCTCTTCAGGTCCTGCAGAGCTGATTTTGGAGACATGGCCCAAGCAAATGGACAGATTCCTGCAGGGATCTTGAAAGCTCTGTCCTCTTGTGGGTTTCAAAAGCAACAGAGAGGCCCTAAGTGACAGTGAAGAACTGTCAGAGCTGGGGTAGCTGTGTGGGGTCACCCCTCAAAGCAAAGTCACTCTGGGTACCCAGTGGGTGCTGCATGGACACCTTGGTCTCAGGTGATCTCCCACTGCCTCATGACTCAGGCTGATCCCACTCCCACGCTGGAAGGGTGGTGAAGTATAATCTTAGAAGAGAAAAGTAGCTTCTCCTTGCAGGTTTGGCAGGGCTGGAGGGGGGCACACGTCCTGTGGGCAGGAGCTCAGCACCTTTCCTGGGTATCCAAGGTCTGCAGAGGGTGTTGGTTGCTGGGACGGGAGATTGCCAGAGACATCTTCTGGCTGTAAGGATCTGTCAGTGCATCTGGCTCTGCCCAGTCTCGCTGTGGCAAACTCCTCTGAGGTCTCACATTTAGAACTGGCCGCTCTCCGTGTCTCTGAGCGCAGTCCAGCACACTCCAGTGCTGTGCTGGCTGCGCTGCCTCCACACCTCAAATCCTCTAATTGGCTTTTTGGTTCCTTATACACAAAGTTCAAGCTCCTTGCCCTCACCTCTTAACCTACACATAATCCTGCCACCATGCTCATCTCACTGCCTCCTACTCTTTTTCCTTCCTGAACCCTCCCTCCTCCCTTTCTCCCTCAGCCTTGCACCCAGTGTCCTCTCACGCTTTGAGCCAGCTCCAAGTTCCTCCTTTCAATTACTTTCTCCCCTTTAAACCTCCTCTCTTGCACATGTCTCTCCACGACCTCTGCTCCTTCTTCCTCCCAAGATTGCTGCCGAGCACGTCGTCCACACAGGATTGCAAGCTGTTCAATGCAGGATGCTTCCCTACCTCCTTCAGAAAGTCCTGTTGGGAATTCCTGTATATTTGTAACAGCACCAAGTCTGACCCTGCTGTCACATCCTGCCTGCTCAGGGGCCGAACACTCAGTGTGAAGGGTTTGGGTCATTGTGGTGAGCTGTGTCCCAGGCAGCCTCTGCAAAATTCCACCTCACTTCAGACTTCATTAGAAAGACTCCCCAGCTTATGTAATGGTTTGAAAACCCTCAGGACCTGCATGTGGGCTGTGAAGGCTCATGTGGGAAATATGGGGTGAAAACAGCCTTCCCAGTGCCTACATCTTCAGTGAGCTCCACCACAGGAGCTCTGTGCTGGGCCCAGAGCTGTCCTCTGGTTCCCAGGGACTGGAGCAATTAAAGCTAAAAGAACCTTGTCTCACATCTTTAGCTCAGGTAAAGCACAGTGACTGCAGCCATGGCCACCCTGGGCTGCCTGTGGGCCCGTGGAGGAGCAGATACCTATGGTTGCTGAGAAGATGACAATCCCCAGGACATTCATCTCATTGCTGGTCCCAGCCAGGGTCTTGTAGGTCATCTCAGGTGATGGTGTCAGCTCAAGGAACACAGGCCGATGGATTTCAGGGTTTTTGTCATCAGGTGCAAAGTAAATAAAATTGACAGGTTTCCCTGGGATCTTTTGAAAACCAGGAGACTTCACCACTGGGACAAGAACAGTTCGATACTGGAACAGAAGCAAAGGAGGGAGGTTAATATGCTGCTGGCATGAGCTTCATCCCGCTCTGAACATAGAGGTAAAACCAGCCCCAGCCCTAGGCTGGGTGCTCCTGGAAGTTAAAGGTTTGGTTTCCAGGCAGTAAAAGGCTGGTAGAAACAAGGAGTGAGAGACAGGCAAGGGGAGCTGTGGCTGTTGACTGCAGCCCGTCCTCAGCCAAGGCTGCAGAGCAGACTCACAGCGTTGGTGAGTCGGGTCCCTGCGGGATGCCGGCACAGCACTGGGGTAGCGCTCTGCTCCTCCCTCCCTCCTCCTGCAAGCTTTACCAATGCTTTCCCAAGGCCATGAGTTCATTTGTTTTCCCTGTCCCTCCACCCTACCTGGCTACTCAGCCTGTCCCCTTTGACCACTCCACCTTCCCTCAAGTGTCCCTTTTTTGTGTCCCTTCCTCTGCCTGCTCACCCCGCTGCCACCCCTCCCCAGGGACAAAAAGCCACTGCACAGGAGCGAGATGAGGGAAGGGATGTGTGCTGCTTCTGTACAGGAGTCTCGCAGGCAGAGGGCAGGCACGGGGGTCCCTGTGAGCCTGTGCCCCCCCCAGCACCCTCCTGCCTTCGGGTGCCCACCCTGGAGTGAGTGTGAGGGGATGAAGGGGAAGAGGAAGAGGAAGGGGAAGGGGAAGGGAGTGGAGCTCCTGTCCAGGCTGTGGGTGGGCAAAGAGGCAGCCCTGTGTGGAGCTGAGCACCATCCTGGCTGCATGCAGAGGGGTCAAGTGAACTCACCTGCTGGAATGAAGCTTCAACCAGGTTAGAAGGAAACATGTTTCTGTAAGAGACCAATGACACAGGGTTAAAGCATATTGTGAGAGCACAGGGAGCATCCTGGGAAGCACTTCTGGTGGGCACAATGTCCAGAGGAGGACATGAGAGCCAACAGCAGCTTATGACAGCTGTGTGAACTGAGAGCAAAGAAAGGCTGGAAGGTGATCTCAAAGCAGGACTCAGAACCACGTGTAAATGGGATTGGTGGAAAGCCTGAGCCTGGGGTGGACATCTGCCTTCTGCAGCCCTCTGCTCAGAGCCTGGTCCAGTCAATCCAGTACCTTCAGAAACAGAGATTCTCCCCCAGCCCCTGGGTCTGTACTGCAACCCCTCCCTAGGTAACCCTATCTGCTGCCTTAACCCAGCCCTGGGCCAGCTCCAGGCTTGGCATGGCCCAGCTGGGGCTGCAGAGGAGAATCCGAGCCTTGCAGGGAACACAACTCTGTCTGATCTCTGCTGCAGTGCATCTCTCTGCTGATGGCTTTGGGAGAGCACTGGCAGTGACAGAGTGGCCAGAGGGACATGGATGGGGGGAAACAAACCCCACGTTGCTGGGCTTGGAGGTATCAGCACCTGGCCAGTGGTTCTCCTGTTTCCCTTGAGATCTCAGTGTCTTCTGGGAACTCAGAACCTTCTGGGAAGATCTTGTTATCACAACCCTGGCTCCTGCTGAAATCCTGTGACACACCTGATCAAATCCAGTAACGCGTCGGCAGAGCTGAGCACCACTTTCCCCACAGTGTAGTTGTCCTTCTGGGCAGCTGCACCAGGATGGATGCTGACCACGAGGATGATCCCCACGGTCACTGCCATGAAGGTTGTCCAAAGGTAGTAGGTGATGGTGATCACTCCCATCTTCCCACAGGCCTTGGAGTCCATGGTGGCCAGCCCGGACATGAGGCTGCAGCACAGAACAGAGTGATCAGTATCTGCTCCCCAAACTGCACAAGATGCATCTGATGGGCAAAATCTCCAAGGTGGGAGGGGTTTCTGTAGGATTTTTAAACCAAAGCCTAAGGGCATCACTGAGCTCTTGCACATTCCTGTGCCAGCACCCACAGGATCTCAGACCCAGGATGGGCTTGTGACAAACCAAGCTGAGCTGTGAAGGGCAGGAGACACCTCCAAGCCCCTTTTCAAGGTCTGGCTGTGTTTTCTGTTTTCTACAAGGGTTAAGAAGTTTATATTCTTAGTGTATTTTTATGTTGAATAACTGATGCTGCTCCTTTTTTGTGAGATACTGCTCTCTTATATCTCCATCACCTTGTGCCACTGCCATGTGTCACTGTGAGCAGGAAAGGAAGGGACCAGGTTCAGATTTCATGCACACGTAAGCTTTCCTAAGAAGTAACCCATAAGCTACTTCTCAGCAAAACTGGGCTAAAAATAGAGAGGGTATTACAGGCTGCCCCAGCAGGGAGAGTGGTGCTGGTGGTGGGGACAAGTTGGGTGCAGGACTGGAAGGTCCTGAGTGGGTTTGCTGAGGNGAGCTGGGGAAGGGGCTGAGGAGCGGCTGAGGGCACTTGGCTCGTTCAGCTGGAGCAGAGGAGACTGAGGGGAGGCTCCTCGGGGGCTGCAGCTCCTCCCGAGGGGAGGCGGAGGGGCAGGGGCTGAGCTCTGCTCTGGGACAGGGACAGGAGCCCAGGGAAGGGCTGGAGCTGTGTCAGGGGGGTTGGGATGGAGCTCAGGGAAAGGTTCTTCCCCCCGAGGGTGCTGGGCACTGCCCAGGCTCCCCAGGGAATGGTCCCGGCCCCGAGGCTGCCAGAGCTCCAGGAGCGTTTGGACACCGCTGCCAGGGATGCGCAGGGTGGGGTTGTTGGGGTCTCCTAGTTAATGCCAGGAGTTGGACTGGATGATCCTTGTGGGTCCCTTCCAACTCAGGATATTCCAGTATTCTATGAAATGTGAGTGTTTGGGGGCTGCAGTGTGCCCCACATGCATGCAGACCCACACTAAACCCCTGCAGAACCCAGCCAAGCCCTGACCCTCAGGCAGGACATAATAGAGGGGCTGTGAGGGTCAGTGCCAACCTTGGGGACACACAGGATGGCTGACGTGGTGGCCAGCCCATGGATCCCCTTCAGCAGCTGCACATCCAGGAGGAGAAGGGTCTTGGAAACTCAAGAGAGTCCACAAAAGCAACACTGACATAGGTGGTGCTTTCCAACTTGGGGCTTGGATCTCCAGACCTCCATCCCCAGAGCATGCCCAGTCCCCTCTAGGATGGTGCATAGAGGGAAGACACCACTTCACCATCATTCAGTAATTATAGAAAAATCCCTGGTTCAATCCAACATGAAGGAAAACTCCCAGGAGGCCTCTGCAGACCCTGCACCCACAGACAGGAGAGTGATCAGAGATGACCACCCAGCAACTGAGCGGCTGGGAGGGCTGAGAGCAAAGGGAAACCCTCAGGCACCTCGGGGAGGGATGTGAGGTACAGACATCTCTACGAGGGTTGGCACTGAACAGGCCAGGTGTGGCCAGGATAGACCACACTGCTCTCAAAAATAAACCAGAGGCAAACGGGACAACAAGCAAACTCTGACAAACAATAGAGAAATGACACATCCTTGAGGGAACAAGGACCTGATAATTTTTGTGTGTCTAATGAGCACATACCAATATATTGTTTGCAATATGTTAATCCATATAAGCTTTTCAGGACCTTGCTTAGATCCCAGTGTGACTGCTGGCTCTGTTTCTTATTTCTAGGTCTGTGTGAGCCAATGAAATGGGGATTTGCAAACACAGACACAGTACTGGGGGATGCTTATGTTTTTTACCTGAACTTTCTCAAATCCCTCCAAGGGAATCTACTTTGAGGTTAAGCAGCCCATCATAACTGCCCACGGATGGTCCTGGCATCACCAGCTGCCCAAAAGAAGGGAAACACCCCAGCCAGTGCAGGTGTCTGACCTGGGCACAAGTGCCTACCAAATCCAGGTGAGGATTTGTCCCAGACTGTTGCTGGGAAATCTTGGGGTTTGATGGACACCAAGCTAGGGGATGCTGCTTGACTGCCAGCTGCTTGGAGCCAAGGTTATTCTCACCCCATGCAATTTTGGGGTTATCTCCTCAGTGGGGGGTCACAGGGTGATCTTTTCAATGTGATGGAAAGATGGTGCTTTAGAGCAGAAGGTGATGTCTTACCTGGAGGTGATCAAGGGCAGGATCAGCATCTTCAGCATCCTCATGAGGAGCTCTCCAGGAAAGGAAAAATACTGCTTCTCCTGCACATAGAGCAGAGCGTGTGTCAGGTAAATGATTATGGGTTAAGGGCTCAAACTTGATAAAATTGCCTTTTTCCCAACCAGACTGAGCTCTGAGCTTGGTTCTGAGCTGGCAGCTGCTCCTTGAGGCACTCCACGATGCCGTTTCCTTGCTGTCCCTTACTGGGAGTTGGCTCAGGGATGGGGAATACTGGCCATGTGGCAAACCTGGCTGTACACAAGGCAGGGGCATGTGGGGTTGGTGCTCTCCCAAAAACATCCTTGGTTCTGTTGCCTTCTAGGGAATAGTCCACATGGCCTTGCCACTGGCTCCTCCCAAAAGTCATTGCACTCATTATCAGGGAGCAAAGATTTGGCTGCATCTGCCCCAAAGCTGCTGGCAGCAACAAAAGGTGGGAATGTCTCGTGGCTGCAGGTGGCAAAGCCAAGCTCAGGGAGAGCCTGAGTGTCTGGCCCATCCATGGGACAATCTTGGTGCCATGGCATCTCTCCACCCCCTACACCCCTCACAAGGACATGGGGAAGGGCTGCAGAGATCCCCTAAAGTCTGGATCCCACAGGCATGACCAAGGGGAGAGTGAGGGGTCTGTGGGACCAGCAGCCTGGCCAGCATCCCTCCTTCCCTCCGTCCCTATCTCTACCCACCCTCCATGCCTCCATGCCTCCATCCATCCATCCATCCATCCATCCATCCATCCATCCATCCATCCATCCATCTTCCCTCCCTCCATCCCTGACCCCCCCTATTTCACTGTGCCACTGTAGTGGTGTCAGGGAGGGATCTGAGTTGGCCCCAAGACAAGCAGGTGCTTTAGGTTACTCCAAAGTAGCCATCACCCCATGCTGGAGCTTTGAGGGGTGCCAAGGCAGCTGCTCAGTCGCTCCCCTGTGCTGTCCCTGCACTGTCCCAGTGTGTGGCCTGGACATGGCTGATGCCCCTGGCAAGCTCAGGCAGAGTGGAGCTGTGATGGGCCTGGCTGGGTGCAAGGGGTAATGCCAGATCTGAAGAGCATCTCTTTGCCAGTGAGTCTCTCAGCTTTGTGACACTTTCCCATTGCAGGGAGGAAAGCAGAGACCGGCCACCTCTCCAGCTCTCCTCCAGGTTTTGTGACAAAAGTCTCTAGTGGGGACAGTCTCTGGTCCACAGCAGAGCTGTGGCAACAGGGCAGGATGGGGCTGGAGCAGAGGATGGATGAACTTGGTCACAAGTGGCTGGAGCCCCAAGACTCTGCCAGCCTCATGCCCAGCGTGGGTGGCTGCTGGGCTCTCACGGGTGTGTGCACTGGCATGCAGGGAGATTACACCCAGCTTCAATTAAGTAACGAGATCATCCCTGCTGCGCTGATGCTGAAGGGCCTAATTGAAATGACAAGACTTTGCTAAATCCTAGTGGGCAACACAGGGATGTTCCAGCCCCAGCCAAGCTCTCTCAGAGCAGCATTCCCCCGCCTGGATCAGGGCTGAGCCGTGGCCCAGCTGCCCGATGTCAGTGGAGCTCAGCTCGGGGCTGTTTCACAGCGCGATGCTCCTGGAACGTGCTGAGCCAATGTGCCTTTTCGGTGCATTTTCTCCAATGCATTTGTCTCCGAGGCTCCTCAAAGGAAGGTGACTCCTCGAAGCCCTCCAGGCTCCCCACCAGCCCTCTATTTATTTGCTGGGTCCTCTCCAGAGCACAGAAATGTGCTTTGATTGCACACAGCTGGGGAGAGTAATGGGAGGACCCCATCTCCTGGACCCCATCCCTCAGACCCCGATGCTGCTGGTGGTGTTGGTGGGAGGCTGTTACTGAGCATCTAGCACCTGAGTAAACATTTCCCCCTTTGCCATCCTCATCCCACCTCGAAGCTCCTGCAGCCCCATGGAGTCCAACCCAGAGCTCTCCACTCCCATTGGAGGGAGGCAGGATTTGTCCTATAGCTTGGGCATTTGTTGGCACCTTTGAGAAAAGAAAAGAAAAGAAAAGAAAAGAAAAGAAAAGAAAAGAAAAGAAAAGAAAAGAAAAGAAAAGAAAAGAAAAGAAAAGAAAAGAAAAGAAAAGAAAAGAAAAGAAAAGAAAAGAAAAGAAAAGAAAAGAAAAGAAAAGAGCCATGGGCAGAAACCTGCCCTGAGGTGGTTTTCTTGGGCAGGAGCCTTTGCTTTTGGTGCTGTGCCCATCTGGGACCCTTACTGGCACCAGGGCTTGCCCCCCTGCCCCACTCCATCCCACTCACTTCCGTCACCATCCCAGCCAGGCTTACCAGGTCTGTCAGTTCCAGTGCCCGCAGCAGGAACCCCAGGAGACATCCAGTGACAACCGACAGCATCGAGAGAGTCAAGAGGCCATTTCTGTACCAGAAAGCCCGTACCCACTTCCAGAGGCGCAGGAGGGCCGTGGACAGCGAGTGCAGCACAGCTCTCCTGACCCACTCCCACATGGTCGTCCTCAGCCACCCAGATGATGCCCCTGGGAGCAGCTCCCAGCCCCACTCATGGCCATGGGCCCCGCGGTGCCGATGGACCCCTGCTCTGTGCCAGGAGCTGAGTGTGCTGGTGGCTAATCCCCAGAACCAAAAGCTTCAGGGATATTTGGGAGCCTTTCCCATAATGGAAAGTGACGTCTTCAACTGGTTAATCTGGGCTTGGCATCCCGCCGTGAGGTGCCGAACCCTCCCAGTTTAACCCTCCAGCCCCTGGGATGGGGGCCGGTGTGCAGACTGAGGGCAGGGATTCAGCCCCAGAACTCCCTTCTTCTCACTGTTCCTGATGTGAAAGGATTTGGGTCCTGCCACCACATCTGGGTCCTGCACCAGATTTGTGCTCCCCACCAGCTGCGAGTGCACCCCAATCCTGCCTCCATCTGTGAGGTCTTCATGAGGGCAGGGTTTGCAAAGGGAAACTTTCCCAGTTAACGAGAGAATTTCCCATAGCATCTGCAGACACCAGCCCAAGGCACCAAGGGATAATGCTGAGTGTTCCCACACAAATATCTGCCCCAGCAGATCTGACCTCCTGCGAGCTCTCCAGGGAAGCTGCCCCAAGGCCATGAGGTGCTGCTGGAGCATCTGGTCCATAATTTGTGATATTTTAGAGTATTTCTATGTCCAGTTTGCCTCCAGTTCAGGCCAGGAGTGTCACTGGGGCCAGAGTGGGGTGCAGAATGAAAGGGCAGGTGGGTCCCAGGCTGAAGATGCTCTGGGAATGGGAAAATATTAAAACCTTTATGGGCCTGATTTTACCCCTCTTTCCCCACCCCCCAAAAAAATAAGGCCATGGAACCCTCTTGAACCATTGCCATATTTTACACAGACAAAACAGAACTACAGTGAAGATGTGACTTGAGGATCTGCAGCCCTCTGCCCCATGGGACAGGATCTGTGCAGCCCCACGTGCTGAGCAGCCACGCCTGTCCGTGGCAGGGACACGGGGAATTTGCAGTCTGTCTCAGAGGAAGCAGAGCTCCTTCACAAAAGGAGTCTGGTGTCTGGTGCTGGTCATGTTGCAGCCCTTGGGGAGGTCTCTGGTGCTGTCTTGTGCCTTTGGCCTTAGTGTGGTTGGCTCAGCCTGCCAGAATTAGATGTGTGCTTGTGAGCAGAGCTGAAATGCAGTTGTCTCTATTCAGCTCTATCTTCAGAGCCAACTGCCAGCCAGGGATGGAGTTTGCACGTCAGGAGAGAGCAACTGCTTGGGAAAGGGGAGTCCGAGTTGTCTGGGGGATCAGGGATACCTCAAAGGACATTGAAGGGGCCCTAGGGCTGGCAGCAAGAGGAGGGAGCAAGCTGAGAACAAGGTGCAGAGAAGTCCAAATAATTGGGAAGAGGAACATGAAGACCTTTAGGGAACTGGGAGTAAGTAAAGGATACCTCAGGGAGAGGAAGAGGAATTGCACAGAGGGAAGGCAGCAAAACAGCAAGGGGTCAGGAGGAGGGGAATCCTGGGGTGGGGGTCACTGTGGCCAGTGAAGGGGTATGGCAGCAGTTCTGTGCACCTACCATAAATCTCAACGTCATCATAGATGTCGGTGTCCCTGCAAGGACAAAGATGGGGTGCTATGGGCGGTGTGGTCTCCCATGTCCCCACCACCTCCCAACCCTGAGGCAAGACCCAGCTCCTGCTGCCATATGTGTCTCATCTCTCCTGACATGTCTGTGGGCTCTGGTGTCCACCTACAGCCCCGTTTCCCCCTCCCAGCGCTGTGCTCTCCCTGCAGAGCTGGGACCATCTGGAGCGGGGTTAACACGACTCTGGCCCCTCTCAGGGTGGTGGCCTCGTCCCAGGCTGCCAGGAGCTGCAGGCCCGGCCACGCAGAGGGGCTGCACCCTGATCTTGTGCCAGCAGCAGCCTCTGAGCAGTGTCTGGGCAGGTCCCACGTGAGGGATCAGAGCCTGGGGAGTGCACCCAGTGCCCCAGTGACAATCTCTCCTGACACCAGAAATGGCAGATTCCACCCCAGGGTAACCAGCTGGTGTTAGGTTTATGGTCACGGCCCGAGCTGGGTAGTTTGAATTGTCAGCCACGTCTAGTTTGGTACTGGCCACTCATGGAGCAGTCGTTGCAGCTCATGGAGTGGTGAGGAAGGGGCTGGGAAAGGGTACTCACAGAGGCAGCATCACAGCCCGGGGCACGTAGCCATCTGCAACAGAGTGAGGAAAAACATGTCAGATTGTGCTGGGAACCAGGGCATCAGTGGGAATCACCCCAGTACCTGCCCCTGCCCAGGGTCTAGCAACACCTCATGTCCTCAGAAAGAGCTGGGACAAGGAGGAATCCAGCTCTAGGAAGCCAAGCTGGACCTGCAGGAGGAACCTGCTCTGGGCTGTGTCAGGAAGGAGCCTGCCAGGCTGAATGGCAGCTGGCAGAGAAGAGCCTGATCCCTTCCTCTCTGCCTGAGGGATCTGCAGCCCTTTCCACCCAAGCATCCCTCAGTGCAGACACAGCTTGTGGGGTTCGAGCCCATGGCAAAGGCTGGTATGCTGGGCTGGTGGCCTGGACGCTTCGAGGACTGCAAAGGCTTTTAGCAGAGGGAAAGGACAAACCCAGCTCACAGCAGAAATGCTGCTGCTGAGTGGAAGGAAGAGCAGGACATTTGTGCAGAGAAAAGTGGAAACCTTCTCAGGGTAGCAGGGTACCTGTCAGAGCTGTCTAACAGGTGGAGGAGATCTGTCAGGAGGCCTGTCAAGGGGTGTTTGCATGAAGAAACTTTTTCCCCAAACTGCTGTGCTCCCTGCTGTGGGCAAACCCCATCTCCCTCCAGACTTACACCTCCTCTGGCTGTTCCGGCAGAGGATTTGCTCCTGATTTGTAAACTGAATGACATCAAGGATTTCTCCCCGTCTCAGTGGCAGGTTCTTCGCTCCGCCCCTCTTCTCTGTTGCTGCAGGGTCGACCATCATCTGAGTCAGGACGTTGATGCTGCCTTCGAACTGAAACACAAAGAGCAGTGCCCCAGGGGAGCTGAGTCAGGCAGGTCTGACCACTCTCCCTCCTTGAAAAAAAGCAGATTCCTCTCTTAGCCAAATGGTCCGTGGGACTGGTCTGATCTGGGGGAATGGGGCAGGTGTGACCTGGGGGAACAAGGCAGGATGTGTTCTGGGTATCGCTGGTCCCCGTGGAGCACAGCTCCTTTCTGCCATTGCATTGCACCCTTCCCCCGAGGGGAGAAGGAGCTCAGAGGGAAAAGTGATCACTCGCTGCTGCTCACCTTGAATTTCTTCTGAAACTCCCTGTCCATCTTCTCTTCCTTCTTGCATTCCTTGAGTGTCATGGTCTTCATCTTCTGAGAAACCTGGGATTCTCTGCAGCCATTGAAAGCCATGGGAAGGTTCAGATGACCCCATGCTCTGCTCCCTCCTGTCCCCTTCTCCCTGCCGGCTGCTCCCCATCGCATTTCCCTGCACGAGCTCGGGGGCTGTGGGGACTCTTGGGCCAGGTGTACAGCCTGCAGCTTGTGCTCTTCACCACAGACCTTCCTACTGCAAGCCCAGCAGAGACCTTTAAAGCAGCAGCTTAGTCAGAGCAGCAAGGAGCCCTGGCCATTTTGGGACCCTTAGAAAGAGTAAAAAAACCCCGTTACCTCTGTGCAGCTGTCAGCAAGGTAACCCTGTTAGAGGCTCGGCCAGCATCTCCACCTGTAAAACCAAACCCCGGGAGAGGTGCTGCCATGAGGCTGCTGTGAGATGTAAACACCTGCCAAGACAGGATACAAAGAGAAGCAAGAGCTTTCTCCTTCTGGGACCAACCCCAGAATTTGCCCCCAGGTGTGGGGGCATCAGGGTTTCCTGTGCCCATTTACAAGAGAAACCCACTGCCCTCCTGTGTGGGTGAGCAATAGGCTTAGCACAGGCCCTGCTGCTGCCCATGGCTCACTGGGGCCTCGCAGCTCTCAGAGCTGCAGGTCTCACCCCAAACAGCATCCAAGCCCCTCCTGTACTCACCTTCCCAGGGATGGGGATGCACTGGCAGCTGGGATACAGAAGATAGCAGAAGGCCTGGGCTTCCCCTGGCCAGCCCAACAGGCTCAACGTCGTCATATATCTCATCTCCATCCCTGCGGCAAGGCAGAGCATGGTTAGGAAGTGCTGCCGCAATGACGGCGTTGGGGGCCGAGGGCAGAATCGGGGCTGCCAGGAGGAGGGTGGGCAACAAGCAGGTGGGCTGGCCATGGACTGGCCCTGGCTCTGGGGCAGAGCTGGACAGCAGCTCCGTGCCCTGTGCCAGCAGCTCCTCACACAGCTGGATGTGGACGGGCAGCAGGGTGCAACGGCCACAGTGAGGTAACATAGCCCCAGGGGAGGGCCATGCTTCACACTGTGAGAGCTGCTTGCACACCCTGGGCTCCAGAAACAGGCAGGAAAACCCAAATATCCTCTTGCTGTCCCCTCTTGTGCCCTTCCCAGTGGCTTGGCATAGCCTGGAAGCCACCTGGAATAGCAGTGCTGCCTCAGTCCTTACCCCATGCCACTTGGAGCATCCTGCAGTGGGAACCGTGCAGGCACTGATGCAGCACAGCCTGGTTTCAGGTGACCTGTAGCAAACAGCAGAACAGGAGGCAGCAGGGAGGGATTATTTCATATTTTCTCCTCAGCTCTATCAGCCACCCTGAGGTCAGAGCCACTGGGCTGGATTTAGTGCAGCGGGAGGTGGGGAGATAAAAGTGACTGCACATCTTGATGGAGCAAGGAGTTTTTACTCCATAGCCCATCTAGGGATTTTCTTCAGCACACTGGTGCACAGCTCATCAGGGTCCTCATTGAGGACCTTGCATATGTATTTTCCCATTTGTGTATTTCTAACGTTACTTTTTTCCTGGACAAATGACGGAAGGAGAGGGAAAGAGACCAAAACAGGTATCACGAATGTGGCAAAACTCCTACATTTCAGATATCTACCAGAGTCAGGGCAAGTCCTGGATATCTCCACGTGCTCAGGATTATCATCAGCCAGAACATGCTGCTGCACCCTTTAGGATTGCCAGCATGACCACACCCCTGCTAACATGCCATTATTTGTATCATGAGCTTTGTCTCCAGCCTGGTCAATCAGACCAACCAAAAATGGGCACGAAGACCTGAGTACAACATCAAATCTCTGCTGGTTTATGGTACCAAGTAATACACAATCAGATACCTGGTCCTAAAAATCATAAGATTGCCCTAAAAATTAAGAAAAATGATCAAATCAAGGCAAGGTGTAATTCTAGGTATTGCAACTTGCCTCAGGACCCATGAGACAAATAAATACTTGAAAAACTGCTGGTTTGTAGGACACGGTGGGAGCAGATCCTTCCCTCCTTTACCAGGGCTGCTCAGCCCTGGGTCAGGGCCAGTCATGTGAGAATCTCCCAGCACAACAGCGTGGCCAGCGCTGATAACACCTTTTAATTATAACACAGACCAGCTCGATTTTTCAGTTCTCTTAAGGAAAGGAAGGGAAGTCTACTCTCATGGTTATAGAAACTGAGCAAGAAATGGGATTTGAAACAGATTTCATCACCTGGAGTGTGGATTAGAAGAACAGCAACTGCGAGGAACCACCACAGTGGCCTAGACCTGGAGGGCCACTGTGGAGCGTGGCAGGGCAGTGTCTAACTGGCACCTCCCCTACTGCTCATGCCCATCACCCCCAGGCCTGCCCCTGGCCACCTCTGGGAAGAGTCTGGCCCCATTTTCTCCCTGTTAGGTAGCTGTGGGCAGTGAGATTCTCCTCTTCCTCCCTCTCCTCCCAGCTGAACAAGCCAGGGTCTCAGCCTTTCTTTCCCCATGTGCTCCAGTCCCCAGCCATCTTGGGCTCGCTCCAGTTTGGCAATATCTCTCATGTTATTTACTCCAACCTTACTTCCTACAAACACTTCAGAGCCTGAAACCTGTGCCCAGCCAGGGCCAGGGCACTGTGTTTCTTCACCTGCTCTCCTTCTCTCTCATTCTCATCCTCATCCTCATGCTATTGCCTATAAAAGCCCCTTTGGTAATACCAGCCCCCACCTCTCCATCAGCCCTCCCAGTATTTCCATCTCCCAGGAGCTGCAGGCTCTAACTGGGGAGATTTTCCTTCCTGAATGAGCAGCACCCTTCCCTGAGGGACTTCCAGGTGCCTGGCCATACCCAGCTGAGCACTCCTCGGTGGCTCTGGGGCAGGACGGACGGATGTCCCAGGATGTGCAGCTGCTCTGAACTTTGCCAAATCCACAACAGGAGGGCGCTGGGGCTTGGCCGGCTTCACTCCCAGTGCCCTGATGTGCGGCAAAGCCTTCCTCCGGGGCAGAGCTGGGTGCTCTGTCCTTTGGGGGCTTCCCACAGCGAGCAGGGGGCCTGCAACAGCCGCGCCTTTGGCAAGAACCGCTGGATCCCCCTTGTCTTTGGTGGGTGGCCATGTCTGCTGGGCTGGCTTCCTGCGGGGAGGATCAGAGCCAGCTCCCATCTTCTTGTTCAACACATCTCCTCCTGGCTTTTCAGGCACTGGGTGGAAGCTGACATCTTGAGCCATCCCTTTCCTCTGACGTACCATTCGTGCCGGGGTCTCACAGGCAGGATGAGGTGAATGCTGTCCCAGACTCTGACCTGTACTGTGAGATGGAGAGGCCCTGCTGCAGTCCACCCTCCTGCTCCAGGGGGGCTCTGCAGGAGGACCACCCTTGGAGGCCGTGGCAGGCATCTGTCCTGGCTCTGGTCCATGGGAGGCTGCAGGGCAACTCTCTGGCCGGCCACCCACTTCAGGAGGTTCTTTCCTGTTCTCTTGGAACTTTGCCCGAAGGTGCTTCACCACAGCGTCTCTCCCCTCCGGATGCGTCTGCAACCACTGAGAAAAACAGTTCCAATTAAAACACCATGGAGGAAAATGAGTCAAAATTCCCCCTGGGGAATGTGGTATTCCTTCAACATAGTCTCACACTAAGTCTTCTCCACAAAACAAGGTCTTTGCTCAAAAAGGTCCTGAAACATGTCTGAGAAAACAACACTGGGCTGCACCAAACTGGGACCAGGTTACCCCACCACGAGGGCATCCAGGAGACGTTTCAATGGAGTCTTTTTTGGTCTGATCAACACTTTGTCCACTACCAGGGACCATCAAATCAGAGGGATTGGGTGGTAGTAGCAAAGCTCCTGAAGGCAGAATCTGAGATCCAGAGACTGCCCAGGGCTCAGATGGGAGCAACCTGCCTTGCCCTGGTCCTGTTTTCCATGATGAGTTGGTGGAGGAGACCACACAGGGCCATTGGATCCCTCCCTGGAGAAAAAGCTGGGATGGCATTGCTGAGACTCATCGCACCAAAACCTCCATGCAGAAAAAACAAGGCCAAGAGGCAGCAGACTGCCCTACTTTTCTGACATATGTCTTTCCTGTGTGGTTCACAGCGTGCACACGTGAACCAGGACACATCTGCTCCACCACAGAGCTGCCTTTAGCTTCTTCAGTGGCCAAAATTCCCCTTTTGCTAGAGCCTCCAGAGAAAAGCTACCAAGAGGAGGCTGAACGGGTCTTGGAAGAAGACTGCCAGGTTGGAGATATGGCACAAAGCTACAGGATGGGGCTACATTTTTCCTAAGCTTCTCAGATGGACCTTGTGAGAGGGGAGGGATCACCTTACCCTCCCCATCCTTCTCCAACCCCCTTGTCCCCAGACCACAATGCCCTTTGCACCAGAGCTGGCTGCTTTGCTGGAGCTGTATGCTTTGAGTTTGGAGTTCTCCTTCTGGGATTTCAGTTTGGGTTTGTGATTGCACAAATTTTATTTTCACAAGGGAAGGGCTGATATGGAGAGAAGCTGATGCAATGTTTTTAGACAGAACTGATCAAATGTATATATACAGACTTACAAAAGTGCAAGTTCCCCAGGCAGACACCCCAGTTTTCCTGGTAAACCCTCAAATGCAGCACTTGGCTTAGCAGTGCTGAAGCAGCACGAATGTGCCATTTCCTGTATACCAGCAGTGGGGCTTTCACTCAAACTAGTGAAAAAACCAACATTTTCCAGATTCCCAAACATGCCATTGGGATTTTTGACACCTGAATGATTTGGTGGTTTGTAACGATCAGTTTTGGGCCTGTTCCATGGCCTGGGACATGCTCTGAGCCCTTCGGTGTACAGCACTGCCATCAACGTGATCAGTTCCAGGTTTTCCAATCCATTTTGTGCTGGTGGGGGCTCTCCTGGACTCGGTGGGAGTGTGGCCCCCTCCTTTCAGATGTTTATATTCAGCCCAAGTTCACCCAGCAAACCTTCCTCTGAGCCCAGGAACTGGTCAGACACCTTTGAAGCTCCATCCAGCTCAGATGTACAGGAGGACTTTGCCTTTCAGGAGGAGCGAGGGTGTTGACCAGATCCAGCCCCTCACAAGGACATCCCCCAAACCATTCCAACCAGGATGTATGGCTCCCAGTGTCCTGTCCCCATGTCCAGTACAGCCCAGGTCTGGTTCTTACTCACCATCTTCCATCAGTGGATGCTTTCCTGTGTGCTCGTCTCCTTGCCAAAGACCACCTGAAGCGTTCTGGACAAGCCTCTCTGAGGTCACCCTCCCTTGAAACCAGAAGCTCTTTCCTAACAGCTGGTGAGGAGCTGTGTGCAACGCCAGGAAGTTGCTGATGCTTGATAGTGAGACAGCACAAGGAGGAGGAGAAAGAGGAGGAGGAGCAGCTCTTGGTGTACCACTAGTTTAGCTCTGCTGCTGTTTGACACTTGCAGCCCACCAAGTCCTGCTGGCCATAAGAGTCATATCCAGAGAAGAGCCCCAGTTTTGGGAAGTGACTGCGGGATGCAAGGGGATGGGACCAGGAGGGTGGGCAATGTCCTTGTGCGATGGTAGCTCAACATTCCTCTGCAGGTCAGGTCTCAGAGCTGCACATGACTTGCAGAAGGTAGAGGTGACTTTTGGAGGTCTCGTGGCAAAACCAGCACAGTCCTGCACAGCTGAGCTCTGTGGAAGCACAGGAGAGCTGGGTGAGGGCTACGGCTTCCTGGAGTATCTAAAACTGCGGGACATGTGCTCCGCTGAAGAGCCTAATTTCTCTGGGAAGCAAGGGGAAGCTCTGCATGGCAGGGTGCTGTGTTGGGCCATCGCAGTGTCTAACTGTCCTGGTGTCACTGTTTACTGCCTCTGAGGCAGGAATGGTCTGAGAGGTCGAGTAAAGCCCTGGCAGGGGTGCTCTGGCCTGCTGGTTGGTGCTGGTGTCCCTGCTCCAAGATGGCATGTCCCTGCAGCCCTTTGGGAAGGTGTCCCACCAGCAGTGCCTGTGGTGGCTCCTGCCTGCAGATGGTTTTAAAGGTAAGACAGAGTTTGAGGACATGGGGAAGGCTGGGGTGGGCACCTGTTGGCCAAAGGTGGTGCTGCTGGGGGTCCTGTGGAGGGTGGTGGGTGCCCAAGGTGGGCACTGGAGGGCTTGATCCCACCAGCTGGGGATGGGATGGAGAGGGGGTGCTGGACCCACGGGCAGCTGACTCGGGCACAGGACGGGCAGACAGCAGTGACAGCCCCCTCCCACCTGTCCCACTGCTCCTGCCGCTGCTACGGGGAGGGCACGTCCCTGTCTGTGGGGAGAGGGAAGCCCAAGAGCCGTGTAGGGGCACGAGGGGTGGCAGGGAGGCACTGAAGGCCATCTTTGGGGAGGGCAGGGATGGGGGGGTGTAGGGGCTGTGTGAGGGGACATGGTGAAGGGGAGGACGAGGGGCCCTGCTTGGGGCCGCCGGTGCTCCGGGGCCCCGCTGAGGACGCGGCCAGGCCCCGCC